>SJYO01041852.1:39277346-39634212 GCA_006410555.1 Capra ibex | reverse complement strand
GTACTACATGAGACGTATCTTCAATCTATTCGTCCCACTGTTATATGTCGGAACTGTATGAGGAAAAGGATAAACCTTGGTCAAACAAGAAGGTACAGGTCAAGATTGACAACGAAGGACTGGACGTATGTCTAAAGAGTTCTCCGTCCAGTCCACTAGACCATAAGGGTAGAGAAAGTCTTAAAAGGTGTCAAATAACACTAGGTGTGTCAGTTTCCGAAACCGTATCAGTTATTTCGTCTTTATGTACAAGAAGACCTTGAGAGAACGAAAAAGGTACTAGGTCGTCTACAACCGTTAAACTAGAGACCAAGGAGACGGAAAAGATTTTGGTCGAACTTGTAGACCTTCAAGTACCAAGTGTATAACGACTTCGGACCGAACCTCTTAAAACCCGTAATGAAATGACCGTACACTCTACTCACGTTAACACCCCATGAAACTCGTAAGAAACCGTAACCGAAAGAAACCCTAACCTTACTTTTGACTAGAAAAGGTCAGGACACCGGTGACGACTCAAAAGGTTTAAACGACCGTATAACTCACGTCGTGAAAGTGTCGTAGTAGAAAGTCCTAAACTTTATCGAGTTGACCTTACGGTATTAGAGGTGATCGAAACAAGGATCACTACGAAAGATTCCGGGTGAACTGAAGTGTAAGTTCTGCAGACCGAGATCTAATCACTAGTGTAGTAGTACTAATAGACCCAACATTTCTAGAAAAAACATGTCAAGAAGGCACATGCAGGCCCCAGTCACCGACGGCTCTCCTCTGTGGGACGCAGGTTCCAGTCCCCGCCACCGGCTCTCTTCGATGGGACGTAGGCTCCGGTCACCACCGGCCCTCCTCTGTGTGGCCCGGGCTGCAGTCCCTGCCGGTCCTCTTCGGTGGAGTGTGGCCTCCGGTCCCCGTCACTGGGACTCCTCGGTGGGCCTCGGGCTCCGGTCACCGTCGTCGACCCTCCTCGGTGGGTGAGGGCTCCGGTCCCGGCCGTAGACCCTCCTCGTTGGGTTCCTCTCCACCGACGTGTCCGTGGATCTCCTCGATAGAGTTTGTGAATAGTGTGAAATTAATGACCAACCATAAAACAAAATTGATCTGACTTATGGGACTTATATTTTTGTTAATAGAACAATAATATAACAATCAGTAAAAGTCATCTAAATTGAACTACCGATGTGTAAGATACATCGAATTATTTCCAAACCATTTACTTATTACTTACTTATTTGTATAGTGTTCGACCTTAGTTCTAACGGTCCTCTTTATAGTTATTGGAGTCTATACGTCTACTATGGTGGGAATACCGTCTTTCACTTCTCCTCGATTTTTCGGAGAACTTTCACTTTCTCCTCTCACTTTTTCAACCGAATTTCGAGTTGTAAGTCTTTTGCTTCTAGTACCGTAGACCAGGGTAGTGAAGTACCCTTTATCTACCCCTTTGTCACCTTTGTCACAGTGTGAAATAAAACCCCCAAGGTTTTAGTGGTGTCTACCACTAACGTCGGTACTTTAATTTTCTGCGATTGAGGAACTTTCCTTTCAATACCGGTTGGATCTATCGTATAACTTTTCGTCTCTGTAATGGTACGACTCATTCCAGGCAGATCAGTTCCGATACCAAAAAGGTCACCAGTACATACCTACACTCTCAACCTGACACTTCTTCCGACTCGTGGTTTCTTAACTACGAAAACTTGACACCATAACCTCTTCTGAGAACTCTCAGGGAACCTGACGTTCCTCTAGGTTGGTCAGATAAGACTTCCTCTAGTTGGGACCCTACAGAAACCTTCCTTACTACGACTTCGACTTTGAGGTCATGAAACCGGTGGAGTACGCTTCTCAACCGAGTAACCTTTTCTGAGACTACGACCCTCCCTAACCCCCGTCCTCCTCTTCCCCTGCTGTCTCCTACTCTACCGACCTACCGTAGTGACTGAGCTACCTGCACTCAGACTCACTTGAGGCCCTCAACCACTACCTGTCCCTCCGGACCGTACGACGCTAAGTACCCCAGTGTTTCTCAGTCTGTACTGACTCACTGACTTGACTTGACTTGACTCGACTTTGTATAGGATACATATATATATTAAAGAGATATGGATATTAGTGAGATTTTATATACACTTCACACGGATAAATGTCGATCTGACGGTGTACTATAACCTAAAATGGAATACTATAAGTATATCAGAGAATTACGGGTCGACGACGACGACGACGATTCAGCGAAGTCAGCACAGGCTGAGACACACTGGGGTATGTGCCGTCGGGTGGTCCGAGGGGATAGGGACCCTAAGAGGTCCGTTCTCATGACCTCACCCAACGGTAAAGGAAGAGGTTACGTACTTTCACTTTTCACTTTCACTTCAGCGAGTCAACACAGACTGAGGATCACTGGGGTACCTGACGTCGGAAGGTCCGGGAGTCAGGTACCCTAAAAGGTCGGTTCTCATGACCTTACCCGACGGTAACGGAAGGGGTATTACGGGTCGTCCATTTAAGTTAATATTCAACTTAAGTTATATTTAAGCTAATATACAGACTTTCAAAAAGTCTGTAATATAAATATCAAGACGTACCGTGGACAAATTTTCCTCCAGTCCCTCTCTCTCTCTCTTTCTACGAAAGGGATCTTGAAAGGTTCTGTGTATTGTCTTCGTTTCCATTCCAATTAATGTCTTTTCATCTCCTGTTGTAGTTCTTATTCACCAGTAATGAACGATCTTACTCGAAGTCAGATTCGTTGTCCTTGTTTCCTGTGAGAACGTAGAGGGTCTCTTTTCACGACGAGGTCCAAGGGAATCTTCTTATTTGAGTAAGAGTTCCATATTGACAAATTGTAATTAAAGGCCATCCGAACGGTGTTAGTTTGTTCGAGTCGAGAATATGAGTTAATCTTTTAATATGAGGTTCTTTAACGTCATTTAAATGTGTTCCTCGAACATAGAGATGCTAGGATACTCTCGAGTATGGGACAAAATTCAATTCTGATACGAAGAGGTATCTCTTAAAAATACACGACGAAACACATTATCAATAAAAGAAAAAATGTTTGACATACGGAGGGTTCGTCTTAAAACTGGAGGGTGTCCTGTCTGTCGTAGTTAATTGTATGTTCTCAGGTATTTTATTTGTACAAATAACTCCACTTGACTGTTTCTCTCACTAGTTTGACTCGTTTATGATAAAATCAGTATTTTCTTAAACTTATCTTTGTTTTTACTGACTCAACCACAACGGAACCGAACTTGTGACGACTAACCTAGGTCCTTCAGACTAAGGAGTGCTTTGAAGTTCTTTCCTCACTTTCACTTTCAACGAGTCAGTACAGGCTGAAAAACACTTGGGTACCTGATATGTCAGGTACCTTAAGAGATCCAGTTTTATGACCTCACCCATCGGAAAGGGAAGAGGTCCCCTAGAAGGGTTGGGTTCCTAGCTTGGGTCCAGAGGACTTAACGTCCGCCTAAGAAGAAGTTCTCTCCCCAAGAAGGGACATTTTTGACGGTACGACATCTAACGGTTAATTTTTTATATTGTAATAAAAACCGGTGTCGGATAAGTTGACTCCTAGGTACGTCCACTATTCTCGTTTATATTCCTATCTAAACTATAGTCTCATCTGTCGGGAAACTGGATCGAACCCATTTTGAGTTACATATGTAAATCCTTACGATAAACACTCGTTTAACGTAGAAGGAATTTCTTCATGTTCAAAAACCACCTTTTTTCTATACATAGAGGAAACCAGAACCGTAATCAGATTGATTTTGATTTGTTGAAAGGACGGGAAATTTCATCGTACACAAACAAGGGAAGGTCTATAGGTTTATAGAGGAAAGATATTCCTTTTGTCAGTATAACTTAATACCCGGTTAAAGTGAGGTCATACTGGAGAAGAATTGATTAATGCAGACGTTATTGGGATAAAGACTTATTCCAGTGTAAAAAACTTCATAATTGACAATTCTTAAGTTGTATAATTAAAACCCTTCTATTACAAATTGGATATTGTCTTGAAAGTATTGACTTTACTTTAAAGTATACACGGAAAATTGTATAGACGTAACGACAACGACAACAAAACAAACGGGTAAACGAATCTTTCAAAAATAAAGACCGTGATTGCAACGAGGTCCTAATAGAATATACAAAAAAAAGGGGTTTAGATCTTAGTCAGTAAAGAGCTTTCTAACAACTAAGAAAAATAACCTCTCACCATAATCTTTGGTTCAAGACTTACGATCCACAGGAGAAACGATGACCCCATAGTGAAAAAATTCGGAAGAGTCTACACCTCGTTTCTTTATATACAAACATGTGATTGGAGACATATATGAGTATAGATATTTGTAGTGACACAAATATAAGTATCTTTTAATTTGTACTCAAGAATGCCTTCAGAGGTTTAAATAAGATAATGGTATACCTAATAAGATGGATGGAAAGGAACTAGACATTGGAAGGTGTTGTTTTCATCTTTTGGACCGAAGACGGTAAGTAAATGACTTAACAAATAAAGGTCATATACACATATCGTCCTAGTCTTAACGATTGGCTATGAGGGACCCTTTGTCAGAGTGGTTGATCTGATGTCACCAATTTACGTCAGAGAAGACGATAAAGAGAGGGTCTGACGAAAGTAAAGGGTTCAATAACTCGAGTGTGAAATAAGGAATGGTGGAAGTTACTCCCTCAAAAGAACCATATAAAATTATATAAATATAAGAGAACATTATTGGAGTAAGAAAGGATCCTACTGGTTGAAGAATTTACTAAAGAAAAATTAAACGTATGTAATTTCGAACTAAAACACTACATTTCGAGATACCCTAAACTGTCTCAGTTTACAGTACTTAAGGAATAGTGACAAATTGTGTCTTGTGAAAGTGACAGGATTTTCAAAAGACACGAAGTGTATAAGTAGAGCGAAAGTGGGACCTTTCTGATCGTTGGTACTATTGGAGTGATGGATTTTAAGACGGAGAAAGCCTTACACAATATTAACCTTATTTTGTCGATGTATCGGAAAATTCTGACCGACCCGAAGGAAGTGAACAAAACAGAACCGAACTATCGAGAAAAAAAAAAAAAAAAAACGACTTATCATCAATTGACTTGCCAATATAGTGTCGAATAGATAGGTAAGTGGGTGACTTTCGGTAGAACCAACGAAGATCAAACCCTTTCATAGTTATTTGGTGATATGTGTGATCACATGATATGTAAAAAAGACAACTATTTACAAAGTTAAGTTAACCGGTTTATGAACTCACTAAAGACTTAACATACCATTCTAAAGTAAAGTGAAACATATTTTGAAGGTCCGATAAGAGGTTTCACCGACATGGTAAAACGTAGGGGTCTTGTTACTTACTCTTGAGGACACCGAGGTGTAGGAGTAGTCACAAAGCATAATAGTCAAAAGACCTAAAAGTGGTAATGTTGACAACACAGTAATTACCGTAGAGTGACAATAAAATTGGATGTTCAATTATTACTGTTTATGTCATCTCATAGGTAAATATAAGAAACAACGGTAAAAACAAGTCAGTGATTCAGGACGACCTGAGACTGGAGTACCTGACGTCGTACGGTCCGAGGAGACAGGAGATGATTAAGTGTCTCAAACGAGTCTTAAGTTTCGGTAACTCAACCACTACGATAGATTGATAGAGAAGGAGAAGACGGAGGAAGAGGAAAACGGAAGTTAGAAAGGGTCCTAGTCCCAGAAAATATACGAATGGACAGTAGATAAATAGCAGAAACCCCTCCACAGATAAGTCTCGAGACGGACAAAAAGTTCAACAAACAAAAGAATGCAGATGAAAATTCTCAAGAACCATATAAAACCTATGGTCATGAAATAGTCTATACACAAAACGTTTATAAAAGAGATAAGACATCCACCAGAGTAAAGGAAATGTCACATAAGTTCTCTCGTCTTCTATTAAAATTAATATAAGTTAAATGGAATGAAAAAAGAAAATGTTTACTACAAAAACCACAAAATAGATTTTTTTTAATAACGATTTGAGTTCCAGTGACTCTAAAAGATGACACGATAAAATATTTTCAGAATATCACAACGAAAATTGTAAATCCAGATACTAAGTAAAAACTCAATTGAAAACACTGTTAACATTGTAAAATCGATCTAAGAAAAAAAAAAAAAAAAAAAAATCACTCCCCGTACAGTCATAGACCCGAAGTATTCACCACGATCATCATTTCTTGGGCGGACGGTTACTTTCTCTGTATTCTCTACGTCCAAGTCAAGGACCCAGACCTTCTAGGGGACGTCCTCACGGACCGTTAGGTGAGGTCATAAGAACGGACTTCTTAGGGTCCTGTCTTCTCGAACCATCCGATGTCAGGTGTTCTAGTGTTTCTCAGTCTGTACTGACATCGCTAAAGTGTGTATGTGTGTGTGTGTGGTCATGGGTCAACAAACCCGTAGTTTAGTAAAAAGGTAACTTAAAGGAAATGAGAAAAAGGTTTTTAGTAAACTAACACAAAAGAACGTGGACAAAGACCACACAGATAAGACACAGTAACTAGATGTCCAGATTAAAAGCTGTTATCATACAACGGAACCAATGACATCGAAATATAATTACACAATCGATAAGACCCAGTAAAAAACGAAGAAATATATGAAAATCCTTGTTAAACAACTATAGGTGTTTAACTAAAACCCTAACGTAACTTTGATACGACCCTTTCTAACTTCCGTCCTTCCTTTCTCCTGTTGTCTCCTGTTCTACCAACCTACCGTAGAGACTGAGTTACCTGTACTCTAACTCGTTCGAGACCCTCTACGACTTTCTGTCCCTTCGAACCACACGACGTCAGGTACCCCAGCGTTTCTCAGTCTATGTTGACTCACTGACGTGTTGACTTTGATATCTAGGGGAACCCTTTTTGATTGTGTAATCTTTATAGTTTAGAACGTTAAGTACTTATGTTTTATGTATAAGTAAACAAAAGAAACTAAAGAAAGTAGTTTCAATATATCAAAAGAGGTGTAAAAGGATATGTATATAAAAAATCTAAGTACGGATTCATCAAGTACAAAACCACGATTACATTTACGATGATCTAAACGTTTAAAGTGTAAAATTAACAAGTAACGACCATATATTCTTTTATTAGATGTAAACATATTGTTAGAATAAAGAATACGGGAACGATAGTAGTGAATAAGCAGGGCTATGGGTCTAGTAGACACCAAAACGAATATAGGACTTCATAAAGTACGAGAAAATGGTGTTAGTAGAAAAAGTAGACCCTATCAGGGGGGTTTCTGGTTAGTACTCTGATTTAATTAATACTTTCAGTCAGACGAGGTGAATTAGGTTAATTTGAATTAACGTACTTGGGATATAAGGATTAGTGCGAATGGATTCCCTGTACAATGGAAGTATAAAAATTTGTCTAAAAGACTCGGTTTAGTGAAAGTGTTTATACTGAGAGTCTTTTCTATAAAATCTATATTCTTCTGGTCCCCTTTAGTCTAAATAGAGTAATTGGATTCTCAAACACGGTTTGGTGTATTACTAAACACCTGACGGGCATTTCAGAGCAACTATTACCTTTGTTAGGACGATCTCCCTCACTGTACACTCGTTTGACGTCTTGACTAATTAACTTTTGTGATTTGTGTATCTCCATTTCAAACATACTTTGGTATTATTCTTCGTAATTTTCCCTTCACGATTTGAATTTAATACTAACAATTTAACCACGTATTTCGGTAAGGTACGTTTACGTGACCGTATTTAGTGTTCACACTGTGTCTGACGTAGTAAAAGGATCTTACGCGTTCCCATTCATTAAGGATTAAATCTTTTTCCGTCTTCGTGACGATCTTTTGAGTTTTTAATACACTAAATTAAACGAATTGTTTAATTTCTCCTGCTCCCTTTACCGTAGTAAACGGGTTTTCAATATACCGGTCTTTCAACTTTAAATTAGATACAAGATGGTACGAGAAAGTGATATCTTATGAAATGTGTACACATTAAAAAAGATTATCTTTCTCACCAAAAACGATAACATCTCAGTGACTACCCACTTAGATACTTTTAATTGTTGTCCTAAGATAGTGTTTGAACCTTTGAATCTCCCATAGTTGTGTCCGATAGTTTTAATTGACACACGACAGTTTTTGTCTTGTAAGGGTTGTTGACTCACGGAAATCTTTGGAGTACCTTAAACCAAAAATACACACGTATGATTCAGTGAAGTTATCACAGACTGAGAAACTTTGGAGTGCTTGATATCGGGTGGTCCGAGGAGACAAGTACCCTAAGAGGTCCGTTCTTGTGACCTCACCCACGGTACGGGAGGTGGTCCCTTAGAAGGACTAGAACGATAGTTTGGACACAGAGGACACAGAAGACGTAACATCCGGCTAAGAAATTGGGACTCGGTAGTCCCTTCGGGACCCAAAACGTTGTGGAAGAATTTCCATTGAAAGAGTACCACAATTTTATCGTTCATAATCTCGACCCTGACTTACTACTGAAAAGACTTACAACTGGAAGGATTTTCGTGTCCTTCTTTTTCTTCCATCGTAATCGTGGTCTAGAAAGATTGATCCCTCTCGTAGTTTACGAAGGAAGGAAAAAAAGGGAGTAAGGTTGAATGAATAGTCTTAAAGACACACTTCCAGTGTCAGAGACCTCCTCCTCTTTCTGAGAACTCACATAAGAAGTTGGAGTTAACATGATTTCTTTTTCCTTAGCTTTTGTTGGGTCTTGTTTGGTTTTCCGGTGATATTACTGTTCCACTCTTTGTGGTGTGTATTTTTTCGTCCAAAGAAATGAAGGTACCTTTACGGGTCCAGCCTCTATTGAAGGGTAAACACATAGACTCGTGAAACAATCTTAGGGCGTTAATCTTTATTTGAGAACTTTGAAGAATCTGGTCACACACTTGACACCGTTTCCTTTAAGTCCCCTTGTTAGCATAATATTAACCTTCTCCTCATGAGTTTTAGTAAAAACGCGTAGACAAAGAATCTTCCTACCTATTCATAGAATGTTTTTCTCGTTTTTATTTACGTTCGTTGTTATTAGAGAAAAGTTCTCTACACACACCCCAGGATTACAACATAATAAATAAATTCCATTATTTATTATAGATATCTCTATATCTCCTGAAATTTTACACTATGATACTAAGTCTGTGAAAAGAATAATATAATCCAATCTTTACACAAAACAGTTGAGGATTCCACGTTACACATGTGAAAGATGACTTAGACTGTGTTTTATAGGTTTAAGGAGATAGGTAAAATCGTCATTCAATAGAGAAATTAACTTAAAAATCTAGTTTATTTACGTCTTTGGTTGGTAGGTCCGTACTGAAACCGAACTAGTCAAAGTTAAAATTTGTTATAAAGAATATAGACTATTTATTTATTATTAACGGATAGTACCTTTCATTACATCGTACCACCGATTTTTGTTTGTGAAACCTCAATCTACTGTACCAGATTTTAGGACGAAATTTGAATGTTCATGAGACTTATTCCCCTGTAATGAATTTGAAAGATTCGGAGTCACAAGAATAGATATGTTATCCTTATTATTGTTATTATAGAGGAAACCCAACAATCCTCCTAATTTAGTGAAGTAAACACTTTACGTAGCAATGTGTATACTAACGAGTAGTTACCATCTAAAACAAAAAGTAATACACGGTCGTAATAGGATCTACGTTTTCATTTTCTCACAAATCTTCATTTTCTAGTCCCTCTGGAGTGACGAAAGTTGAGGTAATTACTTATCCATACTAAGGAGAGAAGTTTCTTATTCTTTGTGAATCTCTATTCGTAAGTTCAGTTTCGAAATCTTCCCTCAAACCCCTCTCTACTTTACCTTGTACTTAAACGTTTATCTTTCGTGTAAATCTCCCAATAATCTTTGTCTCGATACATCCTATATAATAGGATTTAATAATTCGATAATGTAAAAACATAAACTTGTTACTTTTACGGTTACTCAATTAGAAAAACCTTTGACGATCTTCATGAAACCCCAATAATTGTAATATATTAACACATGAATATCTCATTAGTCAAAAGGGACCTCTTTATTTCTTTTAGTGATATGAATCCAATTCACTGTAAAATAAAGATCACCGTAATTCTAAATGTGATATTTTGTTACTAAGAGACTTATCTTTGTGTCTTTTTCGGCAACCAAACCTCATTCTTTTAGATTCAGAACGGGTCAAGAGAACAATTGATGTCTAAATTATAACCTACAAGGTTACGTTCGTAAAGTTTTTTGTTCTTTTACTCAAGTAATGTTTTCAAAAAGTCTTATAATTTATTCTACTAAGTATGACTTCAACAAACATTTTAGGTTTCACGAACATTCGATTCCATAATGGAAGACTTTTGTTTTAAATTTCGGTTTTGATAGACTTTGGTGGAACATTTTACTAGAATGAAAAGAGATTACTGACTAATAAGTGTAACGAATAAAGTAAGAGTAATTAAATAACAATAGTCGTACTTATAATAAAAAGAGTAAAACTTTTACTATTTCGATCCGGAACCTCTTACATTTATTTGCTAAGACGGTGATCATGAACCACACTCTCCGTCTCCGTTTTGGTCTTTCGTTTCGGAAATCTTTGTTTCAGATTCGTAAATCAGTAGGTGGTTAACTAAGAGATAATGAAAACCATCAGAAGGTCTATGGGACTTTTTAATTCTCTCCTGTTCAGTGTAAGTAGGTATAAGAATCATGGATGTGTTTGTCACCATTTACCATCCGTATCGTTCCATGAGCATCCGACTGACAAATAATCTTTTAAGATATCAGTGCGTCATTTAGTGAACTGAGATTCCGTAAAACACAGAGAACAAAATACAAAATAAGTCGAAATCGAGGGTGTCAATATATATACGTAGTCTCACCACGAAACACTCCCACTGGCACCACCGGTATAAAGACATGTATATACATTCAATACATGTATTTAAGGTGAAATCGGAAAGTTTCCAGTTTATCACTAGAGTGATATTCAATGTTACTCGATAGTGTCAAGATTCCTGGTTTTAAGTTTAGTTCTCTGAACATGAGATCCGGTGTTAAAAGATTCGGAGTGTACTGTATTAACAGTGTCTTTCGAAGATTATGGGAAGGATAGGGGAAATAATCAAAGACTTTATCAGAGTCCGTCGTACATTTTCTATAAAGTTGTAAATGATATGTTATTTGAAAAGATATGGTACGAAATATTACATGATATATTGATCTTAAATAATACAAAAAGAAAAAGATCAGATGTATTAAAGTGTACTTTTAAATTCGATCTACTTAGGTTAGTTAGAATTGATTATGATTAATTTGTGTCCGTTGAATTTTATACAATAAAACATTAATTAATTCTATATAAATATATTAATCCACTCATTCTCTAGGATTTTATGATGATTAATTAATTAATTTTAATTAACTAATAATTTACTGACCTTAGTCTTATTCATAAGTTTTAGTTATCCATAAGAGATAAAATTTTAATTTATGAATCTTTTTGTAGGTGAACGGTTTTTCACTACATATAATAATTTCGTTAAGGTCAACATTAGTGGCCTTCATAAAAGAAGAAACGTTCAACTTAGTCTACTGTAAGTTCAGAGTTTCACGATAATTTCATAATAAAATTTTATAATCTCAAATGTTCAAGAGACCTCTAAGAGTATTCAGGTTTATAGCCGAGATCAAGTATCGGATTTACACTACTCCTCGATACCCGTTCAAATGTACTTATTTGTCTGTAAAGATGTCAATATCGTCCCGGAAACGAATTTATAAATACAAGGAGTAGAACTTAAAAGAGAAGACCGAATAAATGACAAAAAAATTTCAGACAATGTAGGGAAGAGAAGAGGTAAAGGTAGGGATGATAAAAGAGGGGAAAACTTAAGAAAGGAAGGACAAACACAGAGGGGTAAGAGGTAGAGAAGGAAAGGGGGAGAGGAAGAGAGAAGAGACGGGAAGAGAGAAATGAAGGTACGAGGGAGAGAGAATCAAAGGAAGTAGGAAACGGTAGGAGGGGAAGGATCTCCCTGGATACACGGTCTCTGAGTCTCACCGTCCCGTCCTACAGTCCACCCCTTCATCCTTCACCCTTTCCTCTACAATAGAACTTCGTGGTCACAAGAACCACTGATTCTTTCGGTCCGCCGTTCCCGTCCCCAACCATTTCCCGTTGTTATACGGTCTTTGTTTCCTTACTCTGTCACCCTCCACCCGGTACTCTTAAACCGTTACACCCGAAGGGACTATCGAGTCAACCATTTCTTAGACGGACGTTACACCCTCTGGACCCAAACTAGGGGCCCAACCCTTCTAGGGGACCTCTTCCCTTTCTGATGGGTGAGGTCATAAGACCGGACCTCTTAAGGTACCTGACATGTCAGGTACCCCAGTGTTTATCAGCCTGTGCTAACTCGTTGAAAGTGAAGTGTTACTGGTTCCTCGGTTCACCCTCCACTTATGTTTCTCTCCACGGGTACTTCCTCCAAAGACTCTCGAATCGTCCGTGGAAACTTACTCACGTCTCCGGTACCTTGTTCCGTCGACCGTAGAGATCCTCTAACCCTTGCACCTTGTTTATTCATTTTCCTAGTCTGTCATTCATTCTTATGACTAATTTTGAACTCAATCCAAAAAGTTCCAATCTTTTCGTACTTCTCCTTTCTCTGATGTTTCTTTAGACGTCGAAACCCATTCTTACTTTCCTTAGTCATACTTGAGAACCTAAAACGAAATAATATAAACAATATATAATTATATACGTAAATATAAATTTATCTATTCAAATCTACACGGACATCGGGAAACTGGGTTTTGACCTCGACTCTTACTTTCTCTCAGACAAGTGTAAAGGTCTTAAAAGAAGAATTACTTGAATCTTTTTGAAAAAGGAGTAAAGTCAAAACCATGATTTAGGATTGAGTTCTGTGTTTCTATCGTTCTTCATATCCGTTAGTCTGAACTTAGAAATGAAACAGTAAATAGTCAATACCGAAGTCAAATTTCTATTTTACTCTATTTCGTATGTTAAATAAACTAAAAAACTACACCACTTCAATTTTGTTATATACTAGGGACTGAAAGTTTACTTATAGTGGAGAAACGTAGTATGTTCAAGTTCAATGGATTTCGTCCCCAATCATTGTGATAAAACGTACTTCCTTTATTTCGAACCCCTTCAATTTACTGAACTTTTAGTTTGTCGATGACTCATGGTCGTGGGACCTAGTCTCGAGTTCGAAGGAATAGTGATTGGGTCGTCGTTCCTTAGTACAATTAAAGTTATAAAAGACTTTTGGTTTCCGGAAACCGACATCCTAAATTATTAGAATTAAAAATAATAAATCAATTAATTCGTGAAGATACCGGTCCCATCCTATCGAGACTCCTAGACTAACTGTACTTATAGGGGAACGATTTGAAATAAGATGTTAAGTTGAATATTGTTGGTTATTTACTACTATCCCTTTTTATGACGGAAGTCATGTGGTCTTACTTTTTCAGGTTTGACCGTAAAACCTTAAAAGGGGAATAGTATCGTTATGTGTCCGTCGTGTAAGACTGGATAGTTTAACCTCTACACACCCGATAGCTCCACAACAATGTTCTTTCATACTTTATTCAAAGGGTAACTTTTGTACAACTATTTTACAACCGTCGATTTTCGAGCCGTCGTGTCCTTCTTTTACAGAAATTTACATAGGTTCACTTACCAGTAGAAAATTCAATTGTTGATCAATGGCCTTCGGAGGGAGTTTTAGTCATTTAACGAGTGGAACGTTTGGCCCAATCCTTAACCTAAAGATTTTCTTTTTTACAGGATACCGTGTCTTATTCACGTTTATACACGGTTTTAAAATCTACAGAGTACATTAGAACAAAACTACATTTGTTCTGTCAGACTAGAATATTACTCCAGGTTAATTATGTCACGACTGTTAGTGATACAGTCCATCCGTTCTTGTGTTGTACACAAAAAGTGGAAACCGGTCTTCGAGTAATAAAAACGTACATAAAGAAACGAAAGTAGTAGTTTCATACAATCTCGTTATTTTCCTTATTTATTCCATCATATTGTTTATTTATTTCCTTACATGTCCTCCAATTGTTATACGATACTATTTTATGATAGTATAAAGTGTCCAATCACATGTAAACCTTCCAATTTTTTTCCTGTTGACGTGTTGTCTTTCTTTTGAATTATTCGGTCTCAGACTTTAATTACGAAGGGATCATCGAGTCGACCAGTTCTTAGGCGGACGTTACGTCCTTTGGGGTCAAACTAAGGACCCAACCCTTCTAGGTGACCTCTTCCCTTTCCGATGGGTGAGGTCATAAGACCGGACCTTTTAAGGTAAATGACACTATCACTGTTTTTGAACCTCTTTAAAGATTGTAAATCTTGTTTTCTTACAGAGTTTATAAAAAAATGAGAGAGTATATGTATGGTTAAACTAATTTTACAAAGATAGGAAACTATAAACTGATAGTTAGGAAAGAAATAAAGAGAATAGACTAACGAGGAAACTGGGTTTAAACACTAGTGGAGAAAAGATATGTACAACATACAAAAAAAAAAGAAAGTTTCATCTTCCTACTCTATCAACCTACCGCAGTAGCTGAGTTACTTGTACTTGAACTCGTTTAAGACCCCTTTTACCTCCTGTCCCTTCGGACCACAAGACATCAGGGACCCCAACGTCTCAACCTGTGTTGAACCTCTGACTTATTGTTTTCATCTTCGATGTCTTTATCCGACCCAATATCACCTCAGAAACAAGGAATTTTAGACCCAAATTTACGATGGGATGACACAAGAGGTCCTCAATGTCTTACTTTCCTAATTCTCTTCCAACGTTACCATAAACATATGTGGGTAAACATTTAGACCGAACCTACAGATATAATAATTCACCATGTGCAAACCATTTATTTAAGAAAAATAAACTGTATAACGTGTATACGTTCGTACGTGTATTAGTGTATGTGTATGTATTGAAATTTCCCTTCTTTAAATCACGTGTAAAAAATAAAAACGGTTAAATTTCATCTTGATGGGGTTTTACATGATTTCCTAGAAGGACAAACGGAGCCGATCCATTATGTTAAAAGGTTTCGTGGAGTTATCCCTGATGATACTGCAGACGGAGTTCTTTCGTTATAATAGTATTCCTGAGGGGTGGACTAGACACCTTCGGTAAACTGGAGTTTCGTAGAAGGTGGATTAGTATTGACTGTGTTTTTACAGTAGTCTCACGGTTTGGACGATGCACTCTGACCTTCTCTGTCCACATTCTTTTAGAATTAGATGTTTCTTTCACTAGACTTTTCGTACCAATACTACTTAACTGGATCTTGTACTAAGAGTTTTTTACGACGTAAGTACTAAGATCGAAACAAAAATAAAACTTATTAGATAAAACATTTAATCTGATTACTTTATATAAACTTTTTTACATCATTATTTACTGATGTTAAACTTATTACTAAAGACAGAAGAACTTATTTACATTCTGTTATCGTTTCTTCTTTTAGATCTGTAAAATAATTTTCGTTTAAGACAGAAAAACCAAGATTAAGTAAGTTGTCTATTCAAACCATACTTTTACTGACTGTTGGTATCTCTTTAATTTTATGAATCTAACACTCATAAAATAATGATAAGGATACACTGTGATCACAAATTTTCGGATCACTTCCATTATAAATTTTTTGACTAAGTTGATTTTAGTGTCGAGGGGTTTAATAAGTAATAGATAGATAAACATTAGTATTATCTCGGTAAACCACAATTACAGACACAGTAGTAGTACATATTTTCCGGAGAAGACGTTAACTTGAAATCGCCTATTTAGAAAGTTCACCTAGACAAAGAGTCTTTCTTTGTAATTTCTGGTTACTCAAGTAATGGGTGAGAATTCCAAAAGTAAACCTTGATTGTCACCGGTTTGGTTTATCATAAAACTTAAATATGAATATATCCGTTTGGAGAGGTCGTTAACAACAAAAGGGTGTTGTTAAAGTATGTCTCAGTTTACAGGTTTTAAAACCGGGTAACACGGAAATACTAGGTAAATAGTAAACACACTATACGTTGAATAAAGTTTCAGACGTCTGAAAGTCTTTAAAATTTTTCTTCATCTATGTACTTTCCCATTAGACTAAATGAAGAAACTGGAAGAGAAGTACATGAATTTTCCGTTTATCACAACCGGTATCTTATCATGTCAGTATTTTATATTCCACAGAGACAAGGTAAAGATAAAGGGAAGAGAGAACCTGTGAGTTGACTTTTGACGAACCCGTAGATAATATATAAACCCATTTTTGTTGCTTTTTTTTAAATGATTGATGTAATGAACTTCTAGTTTGTTCGAACATTTTTTATTTTTACAAATTTCCCGATAACAGTTGAATCCAAAAAAATTATGTCAAGTATTTCCTATCTTTTATTCTTTTGTTTTAAGTGGTCTTAGTTAATGTACTTATAATTAATAAGTCATTTTCCGTTACACGAGTGGGAGTAAGTTGTCCTTCCGGTCACTTTGCTTTCCCGACTCTTAAGGTCACAGGTCTTTTATCGGATGTACCGTAACAAGGACTATCTGTCTTTCGTTTCATAAGGAACGTAAAAATTCTGTACACCGTAGTGATGTCCCTTTATTACCGTAGGTTATATAAAACAAGTCTTGTATTTTGAAAATGATCTTTCATGTTATTCATTCTGTGATCCAGTATATAAACTCCCTTTCATCCATCTTTTCTATACTTATGAGAGTCTCCGATCTGATTGTAAATGATCTTAACTCTTTTTGTTTTGTATTCTAAATAATGAAATATTTATAAAGATGTCTAAGCTCGTGAGGAAGGGTTCGTGACTAGTCACTATACACCTTTTAACGATTTCGGTCAAAGTTGAATCAGTGACGAGTAGAAAAGGAATTTTATTTGTAAATAACAATACAGACAAAAGGTATATCGATGTACATGTTGTTACCAACCTTTATGCACATCCCCTCAGATGGACATCAATCTCCTACCCGTCCGACAGGAATCATTGTTTGTATACCATACACCTTCACAAAATTAAAATTCACCCGATCTTTCTGGATTCTTTTATTTTACTATGCAGGTCACCTTATATTTTCGTTTGAGAAGTCTTTTAGGCAATCAATCTAAACGATATCATTACGACGCATTGTTCTATGATGTTACGGAATTACTGAATTTCCTCACTTATAGAAAAACAAGGAGGAGTGAGTGTTTAGACGTTCAATTTACAACCGAGACGACCCGAACCGACCTGAGTCGACCCGAAACGACAACCAGTATCTAAATTAAGTCCAGAAGGGTTCACAGAAAGGTAGGACTCTGACTATAAACTTCACACGAGAGTACCACCTACAGTCTTCCTACTTTCCGGTTCAATGTTTTATGAAATTCGAAGACAACCTTAATATAAACGATTGTAAATCACGGGTCTCATTCAGTGACCGGTATGGGTCATAGTGACCCCGTCCCTTTCCATGAGTCGAATGGTGTATCTCGCCGTATCAACTCAGTGGACCGTTTCACTTATATACGTAACAAAGATATTGTTTCTCCCTTCTGATCACTTGTCACTAGGTCAGATTGTGATTCACGATCACTACTTTAGTAGTTTCGGTCTTCTATGTCGCAAGAACTCTTCGTTCTTTTAGGAGTTTCCCGTGGTACTTATGTACCGTTACTATTATCTGGACTAAGGACGAAACACCACTTCTAATTCATTCTACTATTACTTATTTGTATTGAATGAAAGAAGGTATTACATAGTTCCAGTACTTTTATTTCTAAAAATTTATTTTACATTAATAATCTTTATCAGGATGTGAAGGATCAAAGGAAAAAAAAAAAAAAAAAACTCGTTTGATAACGGATTTTCTCGTTTGAGGGACTGAAACTTCCATTCTCATAAGATAAATGTTCGGAGAAAGATAAAAGTCCTAGTAGATAAGACGTTTTCACTTGGATATTAAAGGAACGATTTAACTCGCGTTGGTCAATCACCCTACCTTGACGTCTAAGTGACAATTACTAGGATAGTAAAGAGTAGTGGTCTGAAATGGGTAGGACACTACGATAAAACTATAAGTCTCAGATTAACTTCGGATCACAATACGGGTTATGTCTGGGAGAATATCCTCCACTTAGACTACATACATTCTTACTCACCAATAACGAAAGAGAGTAAGGATCGACCTGACGTCGGTATTGTTGTAAAGTCCTTTTTGTTAAAGAAATTATAGGATAATTTGAATTCGTCTCCTTCCTTAAGGAATCTACTATGTCATCTTATTAGAATTTATCCGTTGATTCTCAATTTTCGTTACTAATGACAAATGGTATGGATCCACGTATAGTACATGAGTTATTTATTATTACCTTCTTTCTTTCTCTTCCTCTCTCCCTTCTTGATATGTTAAGAAATGTGCCTGGATTCAAGGATTTTGTTCTTCTAAAGACACACACGGGATCCAAGATGATTCGTACGAATCAAGATCATTAGTAAAGTGTATAATCTCCCGTCTCATTTATTCTTTTCTACTTTTTGTACAGAAGTTTTAAACTAAGAATTTACATAGATAGAACTTCACACTAAAACTTGTACAGTCTTTACACAAATTTGGAACAGATACGGTGAGACATTGATAGACACACTGGGTTGTTGGTCGTACATCATCGACTGTAAGAGAGTCGACAAACGTCAGTGAGAGTGTTGTTCCCGGAAATACGAAGAGAGAAAGATAACAATTTTTGTCGGTTCGTTTAAGTCCATTAACATAAATGAAAATCTCCTTCCTTTCTATCTTGTAATCTAAGCCTTCGTCTATGAGTCCCAAACTCGGAGTCACGAGAGTTAATGGTCAAAACACTACTACAACCTATTCATTGAATTTAGGGGATACGAATTTAGGTGGAAAATGATTTTACCTTTATTTTTATGTATACGATAGAAGGAATCACTGGTTTGTAAGGTTTCGTCATGAAAGTTTCGAGAAACGTCTAACATTCGGTGACAAGTTGACGTTAACAATAATATTAAAAAGTAGCCTTGAAAAACGGAAACCAGACCTAAGTCCTACAAGACTGAATCATGCCACAGTTGTGTGTTAAGTTAAGATTACTGTTCTTTTAGGTTAAGAAAGTCTCCTTCTTTTACTTAACATATGGTGTACCAGTGTGTAAACCTTGGACAATAAAAGTTATTATTGTACAATCCCTTCGTAAGTAATAGCTGATCTTTATTGAATAAAGCTGTCAATCGACATCATCTCAAGTGCGACTCACGATTCTACGACTGTAGTTTGTCTTTCTCTCATTTATGTCACTCGAGGCAAGATCGTCTTCTGTAGGTAGTCGTACCAAATAAACGTTCCGTGACGTAATAAAGAAGAGTTAGTCGTTCAAGTTCCATCGGAGAAAATGTCGTCCTTCACAACATGTCGGTAAAGAGAAGCAGACGTGACGAGTGGAGAAACGGAAAGTGTCATTTAGATTTGATAAAATTCCGGTGAAGAGAAAAGTGGGTGTCCAACCGAATTATGAGTGTTCAGTGGGAATCCAGTGTCCTATATTTGAGTCAATAAACTTAGATCCTCTCGATTGGACGAAAGTACTTCTAGAGTCGAAATCTCAGTCTATTTACAGAAGTCTAAGTAAACACGTTTCGTGTCGGTTTTCTATACTCCGGTCAATCCTCTAATGTAAAGACACAAGGAAAGGGTCGTCTATTCAAATAGGCCCCTGGATATAAGAGAAGTCAAGTATCGGCCTTTTTCTCATAATTCTGAAGTTCGGATTATTTTACGTATCGTGTCGTTAAAGTACCAATTCTGTTCTTGACTCAAAAACCCCCCTTTTTATCGTGATTCACACAGGCAGTCTTAATAAAATTCTTCGGACAATACGTAACCATAGGCTCTAGAAAGAGTCCTTTAACATATTTACGACCCTAATACTTGTTGTTGTTTTTCTGACTTAACATTTCGTCCTCCTTTTAATTCAAAGGGTTTAGTAAGACTATCTTCATTTTCTTTCTCCTCCGTCGTTTGTAATTCTTTAATAGAGGTGTCGTTTCAGTTTACGACGTTTGTGTGTTATCTAACAGACAAGTAGTTATGACACATTTTACTTTTGTTGCTTTCGGATGTTATCGTTTTGACTGGTCTTTGTTATGTGTTTGGGCAACCAAAGGTATCTTATCAAAATTACACGAAAACCGTAAAAATAGTCATCTTTCTCTTTTACGTCATAGTAATCTTTTGTTATAGTTTAAAAAGGTCAAATTTACATATTGATACGTTTCACTAATAAAATTTTAATAAAAGGTTGATTTTTATATGAATGTAACATTAGGTTAGTAATTATTTCCAGTAAAAAAATTTTTAATATATCAAAACCCTAAAGTTGTTAATTGATCGAAACAAATTGTTCAAACACTTTAATTAAAATAGAAGGATTCTTAATCACCGAGTTTACGATTTCTTAGACGGACGGTCACGTCCTCTGGACCCAAGTTAGGGACCCAGTCCTTCTAGGGGACCTCTTCCTTTACCGTTGGGTGAGGATATAAGAACAGACCTCTTAAGGTACCTGTCTTCTCGGTCTGTATCACTAACTGATTGAAAGTGAAAGAAAGTAGTTTGAAATTTAAAATAATTTCTTAGGTCTCTCAATCAAATTTAATTCAGATTGTTAAATCAATTAGGGAATAGTCCACTTGATGTTATTTTATTCTAAGACCACTTTCCACTTCAGCGAGTCAATACAGGCTGAGAAACGTTGGGGCACCTGACATCGGATGGTCCGAGGAGGCAGGTACCCTAAGAGGTCCGTTCTTATGACTTCACCCAACGGTAAAGGAAGAGGTCCCCTAGAAGGGCTGGGTCCCTAGCTTGTGTCCAGAGGGCGTAACCTCCGTCTGCGAAATTGGAGACTCGGTGGTCCCTCCGATTAGGGTATGACTTACAATGAAAGTAAGTTGTCTATACATAATTCGTGATCACGTATCCAGAATTTTACCGTTTGTTTGTGAGTTCATCTACTAAAAAAGTATTTCTATGATCTCTTAAACTTCTTTAGGTAATAAAACCCATTGATTGTACCGGGGAGAGGAGAAGTGGGTTTGGACATAGTTGACAAACGTCTTGAGTCTAGTTTTATATACTTTCAAAAAGTTTAATCTAGTTTAATTTAAGTGATGTGTATCAAATGATGAAATAAGAAACCATTATAAGACACGAAGGAACTACTATGTCACATAGTACTTCTGTAACCCTGACTATACACTATCACCCCCAAGCTAGAAACAGGATAGTGAATGGTCGGTGTACTGAACTGATTACCGAGTACTTTTTACTTCTGTTACTAAGTAATGATACTCCTACATTACCACATCTTTTGAATCATGTATTAGATCTTACATCGTACTCCAGTAATCCAAAGTCAAAATACTACCTATAATTCCAAAAAAATTTAACGATATGTATTTTATAAACTACTTATTATATATTTAGACACGGACAAAAAGAAAAATTTTTATTAATAAGGGTTACTTCAAATAAAATATAGGAAATGAGAACTAAAAATACAAAGACGTTGAGGGTGTCGTGGGTGTCCTTCTCGGTGTCGAAAACCGTAGGAAAGTCTCTCATCATACAGTATCACAATTCGACTTCCTAAAGAAAGACACACATTTAGTAGGGTCTTTTGTTGACTCGAAATTGAACCTCCTGAGACCCCACAGTATCTATAAAATAAAAAAGTTTACCCTTATTGTAAGTTTTGTTATAAGACCTGAGGGACCTTTCAGACGGAAGACCAGAAGTTAATATGGTCTCACAAACGTTTCACGACACCTTGAACAGGTTTGACCCTTTATGTGCTGGGACACGTTTGGTTACTACTTAGTTAGCTAAAGAGAGGTTCGGTGTCAGTATTAAAACTACCTAACAAAAAAAGAAGTACAATGTGCCTCAAATTCACTATTCTTATCGTTCTTGTAACACCAGTGGAGGACAAAAGACGGGTTTACTATACTTATTCTAATTTTCCTTACCCTTTGATGTCCTCTCTCGGTTAATCGTGTCAGATTTCAAAGTCTCTACATTCGTACACTGGGTCCAGATACATTAGTCTGACTTAGAATCTTGAAAATGACCCTTGTGACCCTATTCTCAGAGTGTTGAGGTGACCTCAACCACTAAGTCTAAACACTCTGAATTTTGAGTACGTAAGGTCATCGTTCTCGAACCTCAAAGGTCCACTAGTAATACACGTCGGACTTCTAGTCCACAATAGTCTCCTTTGTCTTGGTGATTTGTTATAACAAACCGTAGAAACTCTGTGGCTAGTTCAAGAGAACTCTTGATCTCTGGGGAGACTCGACAAGACAAGACAAGACACATAGTAATAAACGATTTGGTCTATTAAGATCCGTAAGGTCTCGAATTTTGACTTTTTACTAGGACTTTATGTTACCGAGAATTTTAAAAAACATAAAATACAGTGTAACTTCCATGACTTAAATCGCGAGGACGGGTTATCGTGACGTTAGAAAAAGAGAATAATAAGTTTCGCATCAGTGACGATTCTGAACGGTCGTGTCTGTGACCGCATGACCACACACACAAGTTCACAAACAAATATTTACTGGGTTTTGAGTCATCGTATTTCGTCGTTAGCGAATAAGGACAAGTGAGTATGTACTGAGTCGTCCAGCCCATTAGAACGGGTACATGTCGACCGTCCAGAGAAGTTCTACGCCCATAAACTCGACCCGTACCAAAAAGTGATTCCCACCCCGAGTCCAGACAAGGTTCGTACAAAAAGATCCTGGTTTCGATTTCTCCGTTACCAAAGGGTTTTATTTCACAACGACACTTTTCATATTCTCTCGTTCTGATTGGTGTAATCACGTAAAGTTCTGAGACGAACGTATCAACACACACACTCACTTCTTCCGTGGAATCATAGAAAGGTCCCTTACTACATTCGACTCGTCGAAAAATTATATCAATCAAGTAATCTTAAGTCTTCTTAATTTTAGAATTACAGACTAAGATCAGGGTCTAATCGGTGAATAAAATACTGGACTTTGTTCATTAAAATAGAGAACTCTAGAAAAGGGAGAGGAGAGGAGGTTAGATTTGATCCTAACCGTTGTGGATCAGTATTCCACCAACACTCTTCTTTTATTTTGTTGCACCTATCTTCCTCCTTTTATATAAGATTGACGAGACCCATTTCCCAACGACACGACACGAATCAACAAGTCAGTACAGGTTGAGAAACACTGAGGTACCTGTTTTCCTGGAACGACCCGATGACAGGTACCCCTAAGAGGTCCGTTCTTATAACTTCACCCGAGGGTACGGAAGGAGGTAGGTCCCCTAGAAGGGTTAGGTCCCTAACTTGGGACGTTACGTCTGTCTAAAAAATAGTAGACATAGTGGTCCTTTCGGATTTTTGTGACCTTATCCATCGAATAGAGAAGAGGTCCCCTTGAAGGACTGGATCCTTAGTTTGGTCCCAAAGGACGTAACGTCCGTCTAAGAAATGGTCGATTCAATTGACTCTTCTGTTATCTTTCCTAAATGGTAACAAAACACGATCTGCCACACACGAGTAAATTAATAGTAAAGTTCTGTCTTCTTTCCTTATAAATAAATTTATGTCGTGATTGTTTTAAGACTTGTCAGGTAAAATGAAATATCCGTGTACCTAGTGAACCCTCAATCAGTTATTCTTGTCTCTAGAACCTTAGAAGGTCGTAGTAAGGAGTAAAGGTACTCGAATGTAATTTAAGACAGTGATTAACCGAGACGAGAGGAATCTTTCACTCAGTTGGAGAGATTAGAAAAAGACCCATCTTTACTCTGTTTAAAAGAGGTTCTTGACATTTTAATTTTCGTCGTTCACACGATTATACATCGTGTCTCAATTAAGACTTATTCAATCTATGGGAAGACTAAAATGAATTACATGGAGATTATTGTTTTTGGATTCGTACTTAAACACAAAGGGTAAAAGGATAGGGAAGTATTTATCGTCATATAAACGTCTTCCTTAAACTAATCAAAGAATTTCGTGTTATGGGACACTATACTTGATCATAGAAAAAAGAAATCCGTTACCAGAGGGAGGATAAGTTTTTTTTTCATCTTCTTACCTACACCTTATATGAGGAACCTTCTTTTCAATACTGGTTGGATATGTCATATAAGTTTTCGTCTCTGTAATGAAACGGCTGATTCCAGGCAAATCAATTCCGATACCAAAAAGGACACCAGTACATACCTACACTCTAAACCTGACACTTCTTCCGACTCGCGGTTTCTTAACGATGAAAACTTGACACCACAATCTCTTCTGAGAACTCTCAGGGAACCTGACGTTTCTCTCGATGAAAACTTGACACCACAATCTCTTCTGAGAACTCTCAGGGAACCTGACGTTTCTCTAGGTTGGTCAGGTAAGACTTCCTCTAGTTGGGACCCTAAATAAACCTTACTACGATTTCGACTTCGAGGTCATGAAGCCGGTGGAGTACGCTTCTCAACTGAGTAACCTTTTCTGAGACTACGACCCTCCCTAACCTCCGTCCTCCTCTTCCCCTGCTGGCTCTTACTCTACCGACCTACCGTAGTGCCTGAGTTACCTGCACTCAGACTCACTTGAGGCCCTCTACCGCTACCTGTCCCTCCGGACCTCACGACGTTAAGTACCCCAGCGTTTCTCAGTCTGTGCTGACTCGTTGACTTGACTTGACTTGACTTGTCAATTGGATGGTAACTGGTTCTGTCTTCGTCTTCTTTTTATGTATTGTACATTTCTACAGAAGAAAGTAATGAAAGAAGATCTAATGACTTCACATTAACCACGTAAAAAAGGGAGGTTATAGGAACTTATTACCTTGTATGGTTTGTAATATTCCGAAAATTCGTGACAACTTTTTGGACCTTAATATTTCACATAGTACGATGGGTTTGTTTTAAACAAACAAGTGTTTTCGTTTACAAAAACATCGGGATTATTTTACAAGTTTTTATTTTACTGTAGTGTTCAAAAAGATGTCATCTTTCATGGAGGTTACTTGACTTCTGATGAAAGATGACAGAGTAAAGGACTCGTCCGTCATACTGAAGTCATCAACATAATCAGTCTCACTCATTATAGCCACTGTTGTCTTTTCTAGAGTCACCTAACTGTGTATGTTAAAATAAAGAGTCAATACTTTTAGGGTTTTCCAGACCACCCTATAGAGAAGATGGATTGTTTATGCAGACCGACCTTCACTATTGTGAGTGGAAGAAAGTACAAGATTGAACGGTCTTAAATCAAAATCTTAATTTCTTCTAACCCTTTACCTCCCTTTGAGTCCCCAATAAAATCCTTGATTAACAAAGCGGTATTCCTGTTTTGTGTAACCCAAACTGAAGATCGAGGTGGTAGATGTTTGACATTCTAGAACTAATTAATGTGTAGTAGGGATTGAAGGTTTAAAGAACTGATACTTTACCTCTATTAATGACAACGATGAAACCTTGCAGAACTTCCAGTCCGTTCTATAACGAGTTTTGTCGAATAAGGTCATGAACAGTGTATTATTCTTTACATATTAACCGTCAATAATAACACGAATTTGATGAAAAATTAATAAAACTTCTACATCCATTAAATCTTATCATTCCAACCTTCTTATTTGTCCTTACTTTTGACCCCCTAACATGAGAGTTGTCCTACCAGTTACTTACAGTGGGATCACTTCACTATAAATTCGATTCTATGTTTCCTACCCTAATCATCCTTTTTCTTAGAAGACCCAGTTACTTTTCACTTTTACTTTTACAATTAACGAGTCAGTAAAGGGTGACAATGGTTGGGGTACCTGATATCGGTGGTCCGATAAGACTTTTCATACACGTTTCCTGGACTCCGTTCATTATCGAGTCAAAGAACCTGTGTCTTAGTTCCTGTCTCACCCGTTTAGAAGATTTCCATCTTACCGTGGTCTATACTGACTTCATAGGTGTCGTACCCTTGACTACTAGTTCTCGAATTTTGAACAACTACCAAGGTGTCATTTATTCTTCGGAGGATCTGAACACTAGAAGTATGATGTAGTACAAAAGAAAACTCTTAATGTCCGTTTAGTTACCGGAAAATAAATATATACAAGTCAGTCAAGTCAAGTCAAGTCAGTGAGTCAGTACAAGTTGAGAAACACTGGGGTACTTAGTGTCGTGTGGTCCGGAGGGACAGGTAGTGGTTGAGGGTCTCAAATGGGTTTGAGTACAGGTAACTCAGCTACTACGGTAGGTTCGTAGAGTTGGAGACAACAGGGGAAGAGGAGGACGGGAGTCAGAAAGGGTCGTAGTCCCAGAAAAGTTTACTCAGTCGAGAAGTGTAGTCCACCGGGTTTATAACCTCAAAGTCGAAGTTGTAGTCAGGAAGGTTACTTGTGGGTCCTGAATAGAGGAAATCCTACCTGACCAACCTAGAGGAACGACGGTTCCCTGAGAGTTCTCAGAAGAGATTGTGGTGTCAAGTTTTCGTAGTTAAGAAGTCACGAGTCGAAAGAAATATCAGGTTTAGAGTGTAGGTATGTACTGGTGACCTTTTTGGTATTGGAACTGATTTACCTGGAAACAACTGTTTCATTACAGAGACGAAAAATTATACGACAGATCCAACCAGTATTGAAGGGAAAGTTCCTCATTCATAGAAAATTAAAGTACCGACGTTAGTGGTAGACGTCACTAAAACCTCGGGTTCTTTTATTTCAGTCGGTGACAAAAGGTGACAAAGGGGTAAATAAACGGTACTTCACTACCCTGACCTACGGTACTAGAATCAAAAGACTTACAACTCGAAATTCGGTCGAAAAAGTGAGGGGAGAAAGTGAAAGTAGTTACATACCGTTTTGGTTATGTCATAACATTTCATTTTAATTCATTTTTATTTTTAATTTTTTTTTTCTCCGAGAAATCAAGAAGAAGTGAAAGACGGTATTCCCACCACAGTAGACGTATAGACTCCAATAACTATAAAGAGGGCCGTTAGAACTAAGGTCGAACAGGAAATATATACAATCGTAAATACTTTGTGAAAATATCTTTATGAGAGGAAGCCAAGAGTTTTATTGGGAGACTCCAATGATTACGTCTATTATAAATCTTGTGTACTCTTTGTGTACAAGTATCCATGAGTTCTACTGTATCGATCATTCACCACATTATACCCATATTTTTTTCATTTTGAACATATACGAAACTCCATCCATTTCCTGTTTCTCTATATGTACCCGGTATACACATGATTTACCATTACAATTTAGAATAATTTGAAACTCAGAACATACCCACGAGTCAGTCATTCACCACAGGTTGAGAGACACTAGGGTACCTGACAGGTACCTTAAAGGGTCCGTTCTTCTGACCTTACCTAACGGTAAAGGAGGAGGTCCCCTAGAAAACTGGGTCCCTAACTTGGACGTTGAGGACGTAACCGTCAGTCTAAGAAATGGTGACTCGGTAGACCCTTCGGAAAAGTCAAGGTATACTCACTCTACATAAAGATCATGGACCATTCCACATACTGTTTTAATACCCTACATCTACACAAGTAGAATTAAATGACTACCCTTTTGACTTAAAGTGTTCAAATTACTATACGAGTTCCAGTTCTATGACCTTAAACACAGACTGACTTAGTCTTTAAGTAAGAACAAAGTAATACATTTGACTACCGTTTTAGATCTTGAAAAACAAACTCTAATAAATACCTTACATTTTATTTTTAGTGAAGACTGATCCATAATCCAGCGAACATTTTGGTAGGACTCATTATAGATATCGACTACTAAAATACGTCTTTATAGTGTTAGGACAAAAGATATACAGTCATTAAGTGACTAGTCAATAATCGGGAACCTTATACAGTCTGTATGATAATAAATGTTCATCCTTTGTTTTAGTTTATCACAGAGATAGGAGTACTTTGAGGGTTAAGACTAAAAGAAAAAACATACAAATTGTACAAATATTTATTAAAACAATTACATTAATTAGGTTCTTAAATTTTGTCCAACTCAAAGGTCTTAACCATATTGATTAAATCAAAAATGACTTTAAACGTACCATTGTTAAAAAATTTTTCATTTCAAAGATCGGAAGTTTTATTTTTATTCACATAGTGTCGAATTTAACTGTTCCTCTTTTTTAACGTATAAAATGTATAAGTACGCATATACCTTCTCTTTCTCCAAACTCTCTCCGGTCTACTCGATAATCAGTGGTAAACGAGATTTATAACAAGGAAATTTTTTTTTAATTAATCTTAACCTCATATCAAAAGGGTCCACCGAATCACTAATTCTTAGGTGAATGGTTACGTCCTCTACTTCCAAACTAGGGACCTAACCCTTCTAGGGGACGTTCTCCTTTACCGTTGGGTGAGGTTATAAAAACTGACCCCTTAGGGTCCTTGTCTCCTTAAACCGCCCGATGTCAGGTACCCCAGTGTTTCTCAATCTGTGTTGGATCGTTGATTTGTTGTTATTTATCAACAAAATGTTACAACACAATCAAAGATAACATATCGTTTCACTTAGTTAATATGCATAGAAAAGAAAAGACCTAACTGATGGGTCTGACCAAGTTTTATCCTTTTCCTCATGTAATTCCGACATATAACAGTAGGAAGAATAAATTGAATATACGTCTCATGTAGTACTCTTTACGACCCGACCTTCTTCGTGTTCGACCTTAGTTCTAACGACCCTCTTTATAGTTATTGGAGTCTATACGTCTACTGTGGTGGGAATACCGTCTTTCACTTCTTGATTTCTCGGAGAACTACTTTCACTTTCTTCTCTCACTTTTTCAACCGAATTTCGAGTTGTAAATCTTTTGATTCTAGTGCCGTAGGCCAGGGTAGTGAAGGACCGTTTATTTACCCCTTTGTCACCTTTTGTCACAGACTGATATAAAAAGACCCGAGGTTTTAGTGACGTCTACCACTAACGTCGGTACTTTAATTTTCTGTGAAGGAGGAACCTTCCTTTCAATACTGGTCGGATCTGTCGTATAATTTTTCGTCTCTGTAATGAAACAGTTGTTTCCAGGAAGATCAGTTCCAATATCAAAAAGGTCACCAGTACACACCTACACTCTCAACCTGATATTTCTTTCGACTCGCGGCTTCTTAACTACCAAAACTTGACACCACAACCTCTTCCGAGAACTCTCAGGGAAGCTGACGTTCCTCTAGGTTGGTCAGGTAGGATTTCTCTAGTCAGGGCCCACAAGTAACCTTCCTGATTATAACTTCGACTTTGAGGTTATGAACCCGGTGGACTACGCTTCTCGACTGAGTAAAGTTTCCTGGGACTACAACCCTTTCTAACTCCCGTCCTCCTCTTCCCCTGCTGTCTCCTACTCCACCAACCTACCGTAGTGGTTGAGTTACCTGTACTCAAACCCACCTGGGGTCCTCAACTACTACCTGTCCCTCCAGACCACACGACGTCAAGAATGCCGGTGTTTCTCAGCCTGTGTTGACTCACTGACTTGACTTGACTTGGGTAAATCCAGTGATGTCTTGTGACTCATCTTAACTGAGATGAAATAAACTTTGAAAGGTAAGTTCATTATCTGTTAATACTGTGACAACTATAGGTGAGAGACCCTTTCCGTCACGGTCTTGGTTTAATTTACTATCACAGCCCAATAATGATTTGAAGTCGTATACTTGTGTGTAGTGTGTGCGTGATCAAATGAGTGATAAGTGAACAAATGGGTACGTAAGTAGATATCAAATAAACATGAGTAGTCGTTTATAAATGAATTGTAACAGATAGTGGTCAGTGGTAAGATCTATGACCCTTGTCTTTTCTATAGACCTGATTTTACTAAGGAACAGAGAACTATGATTCTATAGATCTAAGTCTCTTTAATTTGAGTTACTTATTTGGTTCTTTTATAAATTTTATCTAATTTCACAAAAAACTTGAAAATTTTAATCAAAATAAGGTGGATTATCCCCTGATTTTAGGTATTATCGACACTGTCGGTGGTCGTCGTCTCCATCAAGATATCTATTTCATCGACCTTTATGGGGAAATTCTGTTATCGTAAATTCTACTCTAGATCTACACACTTTTTCTTGGTCAGTTTGTGCTTAGTCATTCTCACGTAACAACAATTTTCTTAAACCAATGAGTTTCTAGAATTCAACCTTTTATTCGACCTGATAAACCCATTCCTCCTCTTGTAGGTACGTTGACCTGGTACCTATTGTTGCCCTGTCACTAAGATCTGTTCTACCATCACTTTGAATCTCCAATACAAACAGTCTTGTGCATCCGTCACGATTCCATAAATTTAAAATAAGGTTCACGTAACCACCCACATTCGTCATCTTTTTGTATAATTCTAAAGGTAAAAGTTCAATGGTCAACCCGAAGACAAATATCTAACACCCAATGGTTCTCTGGTTCCCCCTTCGTTCCTGTAATCCGTCCTTCGAAGACATTCTGAATTCCCTTCGTTACTATGACTGGATCTACAAGACTCACCCCACACCGATATCTTCAATGTAAATCTTGTGTGTGTCTGTTGAATTTAACCGTGATACTAACTATTGCCGAACCTTAATTGGATAAGTTTAATAACACTAAATAGATACACCTTTACCTTCTGATCTCTCAAGTACAGTACCGGTTCTAGTGTTTCGATCTAGTACAGTCTTGATACCGAGACGAGTAATCCAAGGATTAAGTCCGAATTGAAGTCCTTTTATCTGAGTTTGTCCTTTTGACCGATCAAACAGTGGTGATTATAAAGATTCTATATGACTATTATTCTCCATCTTAATTTTAAGAGTGGTAAATTAACTATACTACTACTACTACTATCGTCGTATGAAAATTAACAACCAATGGTATACGTTCTAAGACACTATACACGAACGAATCGATTGTATGTGTTGTTAAGATACTCTTTCTATGGATGTCATGTAAGTACGATGTGTTCTCTATTCTTTCCGATTCTCTCCAAAGTTTTAACTAGATTTAGATCGTAATCATTCGTGTCCTGGGTGTATATAAATTAACATTTCTTATATGAGACAAAACGTTTCTATTTTTATATAATAATGAGTATGAGTAATGTAATTTTAAGTTTATAAATAAATATATACCTTCCTTCGAAATTTTAGTTAATTAAATGTAAGGGTGGTTGTCAACTTGGGACAAGAAAAAGTAACTACCGACAAGATATTTATCAACATTAAAACCACACGGGTACTCTCTTCCACTAGAGTCCGAGAAAATGAGATGGTAGAACCCTTAAAGGAGATTTACCAAACTTATTAAGTTAATATAGTACGAAAAATTAAAAGACAGTGTACGTTAAATATTAGTAAGTAAAACATGACTGTAAGAAATAATGGAACGAAAAGAATAACTTATAATTTGGTTGTAATTCTTGAACAAAGAGAGGAAGGAATAGAAAAAATAGAATTAGGTTGTAATGTGTATATGTTTGTCTATAATGAAGGGTTCCGAGTATCCATCTAGGATACAGTTGTAGACTTAAAGATCCTGAATCTCATCGACTCTCTGTCGACAGTGATTCAACCTGTATTACAGAACCCGTAGGTGAGACCATCGTCTCTACCTTTAGTCTCAACCTTTCTACTACTTACACGAGGTCTTGGGTTCCCGGTCGAGAGGGATCCGGTATAAAGAGTAGTACTTCCAGGTATTTCAGTCTCTTCGTATTTAAGTGTGGGTTTTATGTCCAATAATATTACCATAAAAAAGTTCCATTCTCCTTTCGTAATTGAAGTAAGTTTGTGAAAAATTTACATTGAAAATTTATAAAATAAATATAAACAGGATGAGGATGAAGAGTTTATAATTCCCGTTCGGAGTATGTTAGAAGACCTTGAACATTTGTTACTTTCCTTTTCTATTTCACCATAAGATAGTACTCCAGAAAAATTCGACATCAGTGAGAATAATCATGAAATATTAGGATCTTTAATTGTCTCTCGGACTTGGTATCCTCTAGATTTTATATAAAACTTAACACGTATAATGTTATAAGTCAACTCAAGTCAAGTCATCGAGTCAACACAGGCTAAGAAACGCTGGGGTAATTAGCGTCGTGCAGTCCGGAGGGACAGGTAGTGGTTGAGGGCCTCAAATGGGTTTGAGTACAGGTAGCTCAACCACTACGGTAGGTTGGTAGAGTAGGAGACAGCAGGGGAAGAGGAGGACGGGGGTCAGGGAGGGTCGTAGTTTCAGAAAAGGTTACTCAGTCGTAAAGGGTAGTCCACCGGTTTCATGACCTCAAAGTCGAAATCGTAGTAAGGAAGGTTTCTTTAGGGTCCCGACTAGAGGAAGTTTTACCTGACCAACCTAGAGGAACGTCAGGTTCCCTGTGAGTTCTCAGAAGAGGTTGTGGTATCAAGTTTTCGTAGTTAAGAAACCGCGAGTCGAAATAAGTGTCAGGTTGAGAGTGTAGGTATGTACTGGTGACCTATTTGGTATCGGAACTGATCTGCCTGTAAACAACCGTTTCATTACAGAGACGAAAAATTATACGATAGATCCAACCAGTATTGAAAGGAAGGTTCCTCATTCGTAGAAAATTAAAGTACCAACGTTAGTAGTAGACGTCACTAAAACCTCGGGTTTTTTATTTCAGACTGTGACAAAGGTGACAAAGAGGTAGATAAAGGGTACTTCACTACCCTGTTCTACTGATGTGGTTTCGGAAACTAACACACCTAATGTTGTTTTACACCTTTTAAGACTTTCTCTACCTTTATGATCTGGTGGACTGGACGGAGAACTCTTTGGATATACGTTCAGTCCTTCGTTGTCAATCTTAACCTGTACCTTGTCTGACCAAGGTTCATCCTTTTCCTCATGTAGTTCCGCCATATAACAGTGGGACGATTAAATTGAAGGTACGTCTAATGTAGTACTCTTTACGACCCGACCTTTTTCGAATTCGACCTTAGTTCTAACGACCCTCTTTATAGTTATTGAAGTCTATACGTCTACTGTGGTGGGAATACCGTCTTTCACTTCTCCTCGATTTTTCGGATTAATGTTTTAATACCATACAGTTAATAATTTTCTATTAATGAAGTAATATGAAAGATGAGACGAAGGAAAGTTATCAGTTTGACTACGAACGGGAAATATTATCATTATAAAATATATATTTCAGTTTTGTTCATTAAGGGAGTTCACATTTCCATTATTGGTTCAGTGGAAACTTGAAAAAGTGATATGAGGACCACTGTGCATGTAAAAGTCCATACACGTCAAATGTCAACACCGGGATTTTTATATTCATGGAAACTTCAGATTAAGATAAAGTATCAGAATTCTCTGTTTTTTTATAATTACATTTCTCTTTGGTAAAACGAAAAGAAAGGATTGATTAATATAAGGTCCTACTTTTTTTCATTTCGTTGTCAGTTTTACACTATTCATTGAACCAAATTAAGGTGGATAAACTGTACATCCCATAACCGGACGTTCCAATTCTGTATATTCTTTCTTTTACCGTTTATAAAGTCTACCTGAGAGATCTTCCTTTACCTAGACATCAAACACTCTTCAAGTTATCTTGTCTTAACTTCCGAAAACTTACACAAAAAGAAAATATTGTTTGATAAGATAAGAGACTGAGACCCATATGTATATAATCTTAGTTTTAATTCACTCAGAAAAATAGAGAAAAGGTTTGAAGAAACGACAACTAATTGTCAGTACATAATAGATTCTAAATTTCAGATAAATTCCACGATTCGATTCAGTCACAAGTTACGATAATAGTTACGATAATAACCACAATTTCATTTAAAATCACAGTAAACAAAATCTACTGAAGAACACCTAGTGAATTGAGCTGACAACTGTTTATATCAACGCGATTACATGTCAAGGACTTCGAAGAGGGACGTGTTAATAGACTTTCTGGAACTATAGTTAGAAGAAATAACACAGTAAGACAGTTCGTTTCTCGTCCGTTCCCCAGACTTTTTAAGACGACAAGGTTGTTTATCTCTTTGTCGACTTTTGAAAATTTCGACAATAAGTGTGTTCAAACCCCAAAGAGACAAGGGAGTTTAGTGTCCTACTCAAGTGGTTTTCCATTGTTTACTACCGGTCTTTCTCATTACCGAGTCCTTGTTTACCACGTCTCGAGACTCCCTTCACACAGACCGTCCTTCGAAACACACCAATACAGATACGTAATACATAGGTAATTCCCTTTCGTTGTTTCGACTTTATGTGTTATTCTCTGAGACATTTTTAGTACGACGTCCCGTAGATCTTGTCCAATGGATGTTTCGAAGAATTTTTGAAGTTCTAGATCTCGGATAGTATCTACTATAACTCGGTCAGTTAAAACTCACTCCAGGTCTTTGGGGGGAGAAATTATTTATTAGGTTTACTCAGTACGGAGGTCGTGTTCCCGACTGAAATCTTTTGGTCACCGAATCTACTGGGTCATTTATTAGGGACCTTTTCATGTCTCTGGGTGAGTCGTGTACCGAACCGAAGTAATGAGAATTAAGGACCTTAAGTTATGAAGTTCAGAGACTTAACCAGTAAACGAGTTTGAAGAGTTCAATACTTTTTGGACATTTTGGATCGTACAAACTTTTAACGTCATAGTTAACTTCAAATATAAACTTTTGGAATTTAGTAATATTTGTAAGTCGAAGTTTGTGGAAGACCAAGTTCGAAGTCCTCCTAAAAGAGAATACGGAACCAACGATCCTACTTGAAATAAAGGGATATAGAATTAATCAAAGAATTCTCCGGTTTATCGTAATACTTTACTTTTTTATACCCAGTTACATCTCCCCCTTTAGGAAAAAGAGAAGGAGATTTACACACCATTATACGAAAGTCATACGTACTTTCGAACTACTTATTTAATTTTCTGTTAAAGATTTAACATATAACTAAACATATGTTGTATTTTATTCCGATATATAGACTACCTATTGTAGTATTTCCCGTATTTAAAATTATGGTTTTCACTCTTATTAGTTTATTTTAATTTTTTGTATCGTGAAATATCATTTTATATAATCACGGGTCAAAGAGACTTTGGATTCTTGTCATTGATAGAATATAATAATTTTACAAAATTTATTAATAATTACCACTTCGTGTGTCATAAATTTTTGAAATCAGTAAAGAGACTGTGTCTAACGGTAAGTTAGATTTTTTACTTATAAGATCCTTGTATATAAAGTAGTACATTATACAAGATAAAGTTTTTGAGTGATTACTACAAAAGTTTCAAGTCCCGTCCAAAAGACAAATTAAAAGACAAAACGTGGAACGAGGTCTACTTTAGTGGTACCCATTTCGGTACGGGTGTTGGTATTTTAACGACAAAGTTTTTTTTTTTTCTCCCCCGATATATACGTCTTTGGAACTAACGGTGTCTCAAAGACGGATTATGTCTGACTCTTATTTGTTACATGTTGACAAATCGTCCTATATTTTCGATGCGACATTTATATTAGTAAGTATGTTTACAACATAAAAAATTCTTTATTTATGATATAAAAAATTTTTAATCCCGACCGGGAACCAGTAATCCATGGGTGTGTCGTATGACCGGGTACTCACGAACTTAACCAATCCAAAGGTAGAACTGACCAGTTACGGATACGAAGACCAACAAATGATGAAACTTATATAGAACGAGAAAATAATCCTTACACTATATATCGTCGAAGGGGACGAAAAGGTTGGAACGACGGATCTACTGAAAGAAAATTCGAGTGTTTCATGTATAAATGATTCTGACCTTTATGACAACCGGTCATTTCATGTTCTCAATTAAAAGGTCACTTTCGAGAGTTAGGTCGAGAAAAAGTCCCGTTGTTTACTATATATTATCGTTCTGATCCTTTTATTTGCTCCGAGAGTTGTACGACTTCGTTGACTAAACTCGGATACATCTTACATGTCCAGAAAGATCGGTCTCTTGGAACTAGTGGACTCATATGAGAGTTTAGTATGTTTACACCTTTTTCCTAGTCTTTATACTCTGAAATTCTAAGAGTGTCAAATTACGTCTTAATCTCGATATTATACTAGATACACTTACTGTCGATGAGATATCATGTCGTATTCCAAATAAAAAATAAGTTCATCAAATCAATATGTTACAACATAATGGAAGATGACATGATGATGAGGGGACCTCTTCCCGTACTGTTGAGTGAGGTTATAAGAACGTACCTCTTATGTACCTGTATCCTCAGACCGTCCGATGTCGGGTACCCCAGTGTTTCTCAGTCTGTACTGACTTCATTGAATCGTGTATGACGATGAGACATTATTTATGAATACCACCTTCCCACCTAAACCTTTTTTTTTTTCTGGGAAGACTCTTCCCCGGTAAGACGATGTGTTCACCCAGAGTTTGAACGAAAAGGAGTTTATTATCTGGAGTCTCTAGTGTAAGTGGATACACTGTATACAACTTATGAAAAGTGATACCCCACGATATAAGTGTTCTATTAGTAATACTATGTATTTTAAGGGTCCTTCGATCGAAATTAAGTTTAAATAAAGGATGAGTTAGGTGGAAACATTAAATTATATCATAAAATCTTGACAATATGATGAATTATGATGGTTTTTCTTGATTGAGATACACGGATTCTTAAACCGAAAATACTTTTATGTAACAGTAGTTTTTCTGAAGTAATTGTATTGGATGCTGAGAAACGAAGGACCACAATAAAAATTTTAGAATTTAGGGGTTAGTAGATGAGACCATTAAAGAAATTCCTCGTGCCAAGTGCATGATTGTTCCTTACATATTCAAGTATCGTAAAGGAATACAAATCTTAATCACTAGGTGCCGTAACTCCGATAAAATAAATCGGAATCGTTTGTCACTCACTATTTATCTCGATACCTATTGTCAGAAAAAATAAGGTGTTTTAAACATTCGGGACTCTAGACTTCGTATTTAACATTAATCCTATTTTCCTTAATAAAAGATTATTAATATTCTCGTTGTCGAATTTTTATAAGTCCTTGGCATAAAGATCTTTTCTGTTCTTTTACGGGTCTTCGTAAAGATTTAAATTATTAACCAATGGATATATTAAAATGAATCATTTGGGTTTTATATACTTATTTTTAGTTGCAGGGTAAGGTTAGGGTAAAATGTCATTAGTAACGAGTGATTGTGGTAGAAAACTCTAATTCTTTTTTCTTAGTTTTGAAAGAGTTACACGTCTGAATGTCGATCCTTACTGACACTTCTTTGTGATCAAGGTTTCGTTAGTTAGATACATAAGACAGTATTCTACTGTTAGTTCTAAGGTACTAAGTATCATCCTCGGTGTCACCTTTCGTCTTTTTACCTGTGTACAGATAAGTACGAAAGTAATTCGTAAGCGAGTGACAATTGAACGAAGTTAAACTCGTAGTCTGTTTGGAATTCATTTCGTTTTAAACGTGTACATCATTATAAAAGGTGAATACAAAGTTATTATAAAGGACCTGAGAAACTTTCGTTCCAGTTAATATTAATGATATAATTAAAATGATACTCCGAACGAAGAAACGACTATACTTTCCCAATGTATTTGTTTGTACTTCGTGGAACTTTTAGATCAAATAAGGTGGAAATGGTGTAGGAGCCACAATTTATAGGGATTAGGAGTTACACCTCTGACACTGGAGTAATTTGTACTCCTTTACACGGTAAGAATAAACATCCGAGTCTTTATTCGTGACGGATGGGAGAGAATAACGGGTATATCTAATAGAAGGAGTAGACTTGAGTGTGTTCCCGTTTCTCTCAAAACGAGTTTGACACCCCTTCGTTGACTTTTTGAGAGCTTCGTTAAAGTCTTAAATCACACGTCTCTCTTTTACGAAGAGATATCACTGTTTTAAATTCTCTTGTGTTGTCGTTTACGTACTGACGGTGTAAGAGACCCAAGATAAAGTGACGGTTTGTCGATCTTCCTATCTTTATATTTGTGAAACGTATTTGTATATAATTATAGACGGTTGATTAAAAGTTTTACTTTATGTCCGTACGAGACCTCTTGAAGAAGGTTCATTTATAGAAGGATCATCTTCCGCAAAATCATAAGATCTTGTAAGAATGTAGAATTTTTTACAATGAGTCGATCGTATATCCTTGTAAAACATAAAAGCAATGGTTTTAAGTCATGTTATAAATAGTGTTTAATAACACCATTTTGGAGTTCAATTTAAGGTTCACGGTAATCAGCTTTCTGTGTTAAAATAGATCTGTAAAATTTTCCAGTGACTCACGGATTTTTGTCATACACAAAGGGTCTATAATCACTCAGACTCCGTAGTGTCAAAGTATTAGTCCCTTTTGTTAATAGTACACGAGTAGAACTTACATAAAGATGTCCAAGATAGAATGTATTGGGACAAAATCGAATCACAAAGTACCCAGGGTTTTTCTCTTCCAGGATTTGTTTTGACATTCTTCCTTCGTTTTCCTCTTTTTTCATTGTGTGTTAATTAACCACAATCTTTTATTATAAAATTCTTAAAATATGAAATTCCATTGTCAAACGATGAATATGTATTCGTGATCAAAGAACACAAAATCGATATAAAATACAACTAACCTCCGAACTCAACTACAAATTTACATAATATAAAAAGGGATGTATTTTATTTCCCTTTGTCCGAAAGACAATCTCAGAGTTACGTCTTATAGACTAAAGATTCTTGTCTATAAAGAGTTCTAGATCTTTATGGACAATACATTTATATCTCTAATAATGATTCAGTACATAATAAACTGAAAATAAAGATAGTTTACTTATAAATAATTTCTAAAACTTCAAATAAAGTTACGTTTAAATTCAGTAAAAATTAACAGTTCAGTATCCAAAATATGAGTTGTACTATTACTTTACTGACATTTGTTAGAGCATTTTCATATGTGATTAGACCTTACTACCTTCTTTTAATTGAATCTTAAACTCATTATTATGTTGATTAAAGAAAAAATATAAGGTCGAAAATTTAAATTTTTGACTTGATCATTAAATACTATTTCAGAATCATATGTAGTATAGATAAATATAAAATAAATAATGTAATCTCCATTAAATATATCGTGAAGTAAGTCAGAAACCCTACTGTCATATAAATCAGTTATAGACGGTTAATACAGTCCATTTTATTATACTGTATCGTCTAGAGTACCCCGAGTTGTATGGTCGACGGGATAAAAGATCGTCTAATCCATTCAAGGTAGTAAAGAGTTAAATTTACTAAGTATATTATTATGTCCCAATTTTGTGTATGTATATTTGGACTGTCAGGAGTAGTTTCACTTTCACTGATTTGGTATCTCCGTAAAACAGACTTACACATTTTGTCAGGTATATTATTCCCAATCAATAATAAAGTTGAACGACCGACGGTACCGTTGGGTGAGGTCATAAGAACGGATCTCTTAGGGTCCCTTTCCTCTCGGACCACCCGACGGCAGATACCCCAACGTGTCTCGACCTGTGTTGACTTCGCTGTCACCGTCGTTGTCGTCGTCGTTCACTTATTATATAAAATCAAGGTTGAAAATTTGTATTAAAAGGAACGTACACGTTACGTATACTATTATATTGAATAGAATGTAACGACACTCCTAATTTATGTGTTTAGATATAAATTCAAAAATCGTATTTTAGACCTTTTCTCAGTTAGGAATTATTTACACTATAAAATTAAAATAATTATAGTAACACTTTAGGTCACATGAGTTAAAAAGTGAGAGTATGTCTAAAGATGTCGGTAAACATCAGTGTTTATTGGGTACTTCCGAAAAGGATTCACTCTTATTTGATACGGGTCCCAGTCTAAGACTGTGTCTTTACAGTGTCTCTCAGAAATGACTTATTGTGTGGTGGAATTGGGTGTCCCTGTTCCCTTACGATATGTCTATTCTGGTGAATTTTGGTTTTTTGTTGGTCTTTTTTTTTTTCATACTGTTTTGTTTCGTCTATACATCGGTATTCTCGTTTTAAATTCATGTGTCATGTCAAGACGAGAACGGAGTTCTTTTATTGTGAGGAAAAGGGGGATTTACGAAGTAAAACTAGGTTTTACACTTATAGAGGTCCAATGTAAAAGTCTCTACCGTTTTCTTCCTTTGTAAATAGGATGACAACTATTTCTCTAAATAACATTTCGAGTAAAAAGATAGCTATGGGTCACTGTCAGTAAAAACGTCTCTGTGCTACTGTCTACACTCAACTGTGGATGTCTTAATATTGACTTCAAGACGGATAAAATATGGACAATACCCATAGTTTACTTTAGAATACCATACTTTCGGATCGTGATCTAATACAGTCGAAAAATCATTTACCTTAAGTATTCCATGAAACTCAACATTTATAAATAATAATGATTAAAACGTGACGTGAATTAGAAATGTTTCGTCTGGTATAGCTTTTCTTGGATTCATTATCCATGCCCTATCTTCTTACTTATACAGACAGGCTAAAAACGAGATTTACACACTGGGACCTATATTGTCCCAAGAAACACGAATAAGTGAGGTATCTATCGAAAAAGAAGATATCTTAATTCCGTAGACCCATTTACTTGTTCCTTCAGAAAAAATTGAATTCGTAAAATAAAACCACTTCGTCCCATAGTCTCTTGTCAGTCGTACTAAGTTGAAATTAACCACTCATAACTTACGTATAATGTACGGTTCGTAATAGGATTTTAGACCTCTACGTTTGTCCATCTTACCCGTTGTCTTTTTATATTTAATGTAACGTTCGAGACACTCATACACGTGATACGACCTACCTAGATTCGTAAGGGACCCGGGACCCGTAAATCGGACTTTAATTATGAAAAACCTCCTTGTTTACTTACTTATACCAAATAATACAAATAAAGATTACAAAACCGTATTGACTTTTTAAGGGATTCAACAGTTTATTTCGTCAAAATGTTCTTTGATAATCTCCACTTCGTTACATACCTTGTCTAGAAACCGGCACTGAAAAGTCTTGTTGACGTTTCATTTTTTCGGACAAAAGGTTATCGTCCTTAAAGAAATTTTTCTCTCCGACAACTGTCTTGACTCTACCATCGAAAATACTCATATATCGTCCTTTAAAAATGTTGTTTCTCCAAATCGATGGGAAGAATTAAAAGTCGGTAGTCAAGTCAAGTCAAGACAAGTCAGCGAGTCAGTACAGGTGGATAAACGTTGGGGTACCTAGTGTCGTGCGGTCCGGAGGGACAGGTAGTGGTAGAGGGTCTCAAATGAGTCTGAGTGCAGGTAGCTCAGCCACTACGGTAGGTCGGTAGAGTAGGAGACAGCAGGGGAAGAGGAGGACGGGGGTTAGGGAGGGTCGTAGTCTCAGAAAAGGTTACTCAGTTGAGAAGTGTACTCCACCGGTTTCATGACTTCGAAGTCGAAATCGTAGTAAGGAAGGTTTCTTTAGGGTCCCGACTAGATGAAGTCTTAGTAGAAATTCTAGTTATAGTAATCGGGTTACTAAGAAATACGATATATTTATGTATATTAAGAATAAAACGTTTTTTTAATTAGTGAGTAAGTTACACGGTTGTAAAAATAGTAACTGTAATACTATGAAAAATTGTAATTTAAACGATGTTTCTTATAAAGATAAAGAGGTGATAGTGTATACTTGTTTTGTGACACCTTATCTCCTCTATAAAATATTAAAAAAACTCTGAACCTAAATTTAGGACTTTTTATAGGAATTACTTTAGTAAGTATTTTAAGGACCAAATGTTTAGAAGTTTTGAACAATTTTTGTTTTGGAGGTTCTAGTTTCAATAATCTTTCTTTATTCCTCTGTCTGAATTTCTTGTCTGAAAACCTATGTCACCCCTTCCTCTCCCATCCTACTAAAACCTCTTATCGTGACTTTGTATATGTAATGGTATACATTTTGTCTATCGGTCACCCTCAAACAACACACTTCGCATGAACACACGAATCGGTGAAGTCAGTACAGGTTAAGAAACGCTGGGGTATCTAATATCGGGCGGTTCGAGGAGACAGGTACCCTGAGAGATCCGTTCTTATGACCTTACCCAACAATACGAGAGGAGACCTCCTAGAAAGGTTGGGTCACTAGTTTGGGAATAGAGGCCGTAGAGGACGTACCGTCCACCTAAGGAATGGGTGACTCGTTGGACCCTCCGTCCCTCGGGTTTCGGTTCGGTCACGAGACACTGTTGGATCTCCCTAGCCTATCCCTTCCTCCACCCTCCCGCCAAGTTCTCTCTCCCCTGTACACATAAGTGTACAGACTAAGTACAGTTACATACAGGTTTTGGTGGTGTTACAACATTAATAGGAGATTAATTTTTATTTTTATTTATTTTCTTGTCATAAGTAATGGTCTGTGTTATAAAAGAAAGACAACTATAAGGTAAACGATTTATCAAAGTTAGTCATTTGTTTTCCAGACGAGAACTAAAAAGGAAAAGATTTTGTAGATACAGTATAATCCTTAATTGTTCTCGATACACCTTTTATACGAGTGGTTGTTCAAATGTGTAACCAATGTAGTCATTGCTAAGGGTTTTATGTGGTTTTTTCCTCAATAATTTCAGAGTCTTAAAAAGTCTTACAAGATTAAAAGAAGAGTCCTTGTTTTTGTTAGAGGGTTTGAAAAAAAAAGTTAAAGACAGACAGATAGTACCCACGAACTTCTTGAACTGAGAATTATAACTATTCCAATAATGGACAAACCACGACCACAAAAGGGTACATTCTTAGAGTTTAGTTTTCAGTAAACATGACTAACAGGTGTACTTAAGTCGAGTTTCATACTTAAATTGTGTCTTCGTCGACAACAGTGGGGCACTCCGACTTGTCCTGTTTAAGGAACAGACATCATGTCCAGTCGTGACAGTGGCTTCGAAACTCTGTCAGAGTACTAAGTAGACTTTCGACAGTCTGTTCGTGCGATTCAGGGCCTGGTTTTCGGAGTCCGTTAATAAACGCGAACCAAGTTGTCCGGTTTGTGTCAGAACGCGAACTCCGAGAAGGGTCCCGTGTCCTGTAAATTTTTCTAAAAACTTAGAACGTCTTTAAATATCGGGTCTCCCCAATTCAGTAATATATAAGTTAAGTGAATACGATCTTTTCTTTTTGAACGTCGATTCTTTCCCAATCACAATCGAGTTCCAGTGTATATTCTTGGGAACTCATCTTAGAATTAAGGATTGAGGAGTAAAGTTTTACGGAACACTATCCCGGGGTAAATTTCTTCAAATAAAAATACCTCTACCACCTTATATACTCATATCAAAGATCCGTCTCTTTGGTCTTTTATTGTTTTCTTAGTATTTGCGGTGTATTGAAGAGAAGGTAAAAGTTTTAAGAAACATCCCGTGGATTGTATTTGTGTAAAAACGATTTTCAGATAAAGTATATGATACATCTAGGACGGTCACCTGGCACCCTGTAGACATGAAGGAAGACGACCTCCTTATTTAAGTAATCATTATCCTATTGTCAACGACTTCCTTTTTGTGAGTTTTTGACGTGAAGTGCACATAGAATCAGGTAAGACCGACGATATGTTTATAAATAAAGAGTGTCAAAACCTCTGTCACTTCAGGTTCTGGTCCCATGGGTGTTTATACCACAGATCACCTCTCCGACTTCTGGAGAGACTCCAAAGAAAAGACTTCCGTGATTAGGGTAAGTGTTTTCACGGCGAAGAACTTGGACTAGTGACTAGTGTCCGGGGACGGAGGTTTATGGTAGTGTAACCCCAAATCCTAAAGTTGTATGCTTAAACTCCCCCTGTATTTGTCAGTCAGATATATTTCCATGTAGAAGTACCAATATACCCGAAGGGACCACCGAGTCTACCACTTTTTAGGAGGACTTTACGTCCTCTGGACCCAAACTAGTTACCCAACCCTTCTAGGGGTCCTCTTCCCTTGCCGATGGGTGAGGGTAGCCTCTTCCGTTACCGTTGGGTGAGGTCATGAGAACGGACCTTTTAGGGTACCTACCTCCTCGGACCATCCGACGTCAACAACGGACCTCTTTGGGGTACCTGGTTCCTCGGACTACTGGATGTCAGGTACCCTAGTGTTTCTAAGTCTGTACTGACTTGTTGAAAGTAAAGTGAAATACCAATATATCTAAAGTACCCTTTTCTTACCTCTTGGTACATCTTTTAGACAAAATACTGTCTTAGTCACAGAAATGTCATACAGATAACAACCGTTTGTCGGCTCACTAGTCGTGGTGTTACGGTCTTCTAGACCACGTTTATATTTAAAGTTTGTTTTCTTTTAATTAAAATTTTTAATTTCTTACTAATTTCAGAAGGGGTTCTTCTCCCTTAACCCTACTAGAACTGAAGTGTAAATATGAATGTGATGCATGGGGAGTTTACAGTGTGAGGTAAGTGGGACTTAAATATCAAGGAGTTTTTAAGAGTAAGAATATCCAGAATCTTGTCCACTAAGGGAGACCCACATAAGAAGGGGAGAAACGTTGGAAGAAGATTGAACATAAGTAGAAAGGTTTTCATCTAGTCTAAAACAGAGGAAATTCATCTCGTTGGTATACAGTAAGTTTCATTCTGTTAGACTTAGTCCTTCCTGTACAACGATTATTAATGTATTATTGAAAATTGATCCTGACAGGGTCGACCGTGTCACCATTTCTTAAATGGACGGTGACGTCATCTGTGTCCTCTGTACCCGAGTTAGTACCCAACCCTTCTAGGAAACCTCCTCCTTTACCGTTTGGTGAGGTCCTAAGAACGGACCTTTTAAGGTACCTGTCCTCTCGGACCGTCAGAAGTCAGGTACTCCAGTGTTTCCTATCCTGTTGACTCGTTGCGTGTAGCGTCCGTTTGACCTTTCACTTCCGTGATAACAGATAAAAGGAAGTGTCGTGTCGTCTAATGTCCATTCTTCATATTGACGGAGTCAAGACGAACGTTATCAGAAGAGTTACTTATTTGGAAAGTTTAATGACATAAAATTGACAGGTAATAAATTAAGTCAAAATATGTCTACACAAATTCCACTCTCGTAATTTTTTTTTTTTTTTCCACTCTCGTAAATTTTTTTTTTTTCCACTCTCGTAAATTTAATTTTTTTTTGTTTTGATATCAAAAAGTAAAGGTCTTATTTTTTTCCATCGAATGTAAGTTAAAGGGACATGTAAGTAGTTTTAAATTTTAATTTGTTCTCGTTCAGTCGTTTCATTACAGAGACGAAAACTTATATGATAGATCCAAACAGTATTAAAGTACCGACGTCAGTGGTAGACGTCACTTAAACCTCGGGTTTTTTTATTTCAGACCGTGACAAAGATGACAAAGGGGTAGATAAAGGGTACTTCACTACCCTGGTCTACGGTACTAGAAGCAAAAGACTTACGACTCGAAATTCGGTTGAAAAAGTGAGAAGGGAAAGTGAAAGTAGTTCTCCGAAAAATCGAGGAAAAGTGAAAGACGGTATTCCCACCACAGTAGACGTATAGACTCCAATAACTATAAAGAGGGCCGTTAGAACTAAGGTCACACACAAAGAAGGTCAGGTCGTAAAGAGTACTACATGAGACGTATATTCAATTTATTCGGGCAGATCAGTTCCGATACCAAAAAGGACACCAGTACATACCTACACTCTCAACCTGACACTTCTTCCGACTCGTGGCTTCTTAACTACGAAAACTTGACACCACAACCTCTTCTGAGAACTCCCTGGGAACCTGACGTTCCTCTAGGTTGGTCAGGTAAGATTTCTAGTTGGGACCCTAAAGAAACCTTCCTTACTACGATTTCGACTTCGAGGTCATGAAACTTGTGGAGTCCCCTTCTCAACTGAGTAACCTTTTCTGAGACTACGACCCTCTCTAACCCGCGTCCTCTTCCCCTGCTATCTCCTACTCTACCGACCTACCGTAGTGCCTGAGCCACCTGCACTCAGATTCACTTGAGGCCCTCTACCTCTACCTGTCCCTCCGGACCTCACGAAGTACGCTAAGTACCCCAACGTTTCTCAGTCTGTGTTGACTCGCTGACTTGACTTGACTTGACTTACAATTCCGGACGTATTTGCCTTTTCCCGAGTNGTAAGATTTCTAGTTGGGACCCTAAAGAAACCTTCCTTACTACGATTTCGACTTCGACGTCATGAAACTTGTGGAGTCCCCTTCTCAACTGAGTAACCTTTTCTGAGACTACGACACTGTCTAACCCGCGTCCTCTTCCCCTGCTATCTCCTACTCTACCGACCTACCGTAGTGCCTGAGCCACCTGCACTCAGATTCACTTGAGGCCCTCTACCTCTACCTGTCCCTCCGGACCTCACGAAGTACGCTAAGTACCCCAACGTTTCTCAGTCTGTGTTGACTCGCTGACTTGACTTGACTTGACTTACAATTCCGGACGTATTTGCCTTTTCCCGAGTGTAATAGTCATTTTTAGTTACTTTTAAATTTTGCATTGTATATATTACGTAGAAAAAAGACTTAACCAAGAAGTCATAGTCAGGATCTATGATTCTATATACTAGTTTTCTTAATAAAGTAAATTTTAACTAATTCAAGATAAATTTTGAAGTTTTTCTCAAGAAGTTACAGAAATCGATTTCCTTTACTACGAACCATCCATTGTATTTCCTCTGAGTTGGTCGGTGACCTTGTTGTGTGTACGTAATAAACGGTCATTTAACTTAAGAAGTGCTCTATTAATTCCAGTATAAAGAGAATGGAAGGACGAGTAGACAATTAGAAATTGATTACACAATACTGAGATTGTTAATACTATAGACTTCGAAGTCAAAAGTAGAAGGGTACCTTCTACTGTAAAACAAAATTTTTATCATGTTCATGGTGTATTAACGATATCGTTTATTCTTTTTATAAAGGTAGTGTAGGTACTCGTATATAAACATCTAAACATTTTATATGAAGTATCAGATTGTAATTTTGACAGACTATTACCTTCTTAGAATAGAGAAGTTAGTGATCTAAGGAAATTGACTACCTATATTAAAGTAACTCAACTTACTTTTAGTCTAATAACATATAATACCCATCAATAAAGTATCGTTTAATAGTTTTATTGGACGTTATTGTTATACTTTTATTAACGTCGGGAATAAATAACTCTTGAATGATACTCGAGATAAACAGAATAAAAAATTTTTTAGGGATACAGTATTATTATAGTAAGGTTAAAGGGTCTACTTCTCTAATTTCGGATCTTCTTAATTTATTAGAACGGTTTTAAAATGGATTGACCATCCATTTATTTTAAGATATTTTATTATCGTAAATATTATTATTATTTAACAACCAGTATTAAACATATTACAAAAGATAGTCGATCGGTATTGGTTAGATATAAATGTTTTATATTAAATTACATTATCGTATTAGAATTAATAGGATTATTCTTTTGACTCTAAATCTCTTTAGATTTGACGTCTACCACTAACGTCGGTACTTTAATTTTCTGCGAATGAGGAACCTTCTTTTCAATACTGGTTGGATCTATCGTAAAACTTTTTGTCTCTGTAATGAAACGGTTGTTTCCAGGTAGATCAGTTCCGATACCAAAAAGGTCACCAGTATATACCTACACTCTCAATCTGACACTTCTTTCGACTTGTGGCTTTTTAACTACGAAAACTTGACACCACAACCTCTTCTGAGAACTCGTAGGGAACCTGACGTTCCTCTAGGTTGGTCAGGTAAGATTTCCTCTAGTCAGGACCCTAAAGAAACCTTCCTTACTACGTTTCCGCCTTTGAGGTCATGAAACCGGTGGAGTACACTTCTCAACTGAGTAACCTTTTCTGAGACTACGACCCTTCCTAATCCCCGTCCTCTTCCCCTACTGTCTTCTACTCTACCGACCTACCGTAGTGCCTGAGTTACCTGTACTCAGACTCACTTGAAGTCCCCTACCACTACCTGTCCCTCCGGACCGCACGACGCTAAGTACCCCAACGTTTCAGCCTGTGCTGACTCGCTGACTTGACTTGACTTTGACTTACATTCACTTATTAGTATTATTGTTTCTCTTGGTACTACTAATAATATTCGAACTTGTTAATAGTACCCGGTCTAAGACAAAATGTACGACAGTAAAGTAGTATAGCAGTACTTCGATTACTAGTGTGATCTTTTGGAGTGGTATTTTCCAGTTATACAACGAGTTCTCTCATTAATCGTTACCAGTTTTTCAAAGTCCAAAAGTCAATTTAAGTGTCTAAAGTAAAATCAAAACATCTTCCGTTACCGTGGGGTGTGGTCATGAGAACGGACCTTTTAGGGTACCTGTCTCCTCGGACCATCCGACGTCAGGTACCCCAGTGATTCTCAGCCTGTGCTGACTCGCTGAAGTGAAAGTTAAAAATGAAAGTACGTAACCTCTTCCTTTACCGTGGGGTGAGGTCACAAGAACGGACCTCTTAGGGTCCCTGTCTCCTCGGACCACCCGACGGCAGATACCCCAGTGTGTCTCAACCTGTGCCGACTTCGCTGAATCGTCGTCATCATATTATAGACGGTGATTAATAGGATCCAGGTTTGATCAAGTTCACCGATGATAATACTACCTTGTAGTAAAGCGACGGAGAAAGTGGAACTCATAAAAACACTTCTAGTGACTTTATTCTTTCGTATGACAATCTGGATCCCCTGAAAAAGTACCTCAGATAAGTGTCTGTATGAGTAAGTAGTTTTGAAGAACAGTCAGGGTCTACCTTTTGAGTCTTTGATTAACTAGATAAACGGTTAATTACATAAACCGGGAATCATGTAGATGTTTTAATAAATCTGATTTGACCTAATTCTCTACAAGTACGGGTATTTAAAATAAGTATTTCTGACATTATTTACTCCTTTGACATGAATGTGTCCGAAAATACATTGCTATATAATAGGTATTACCAACGGGTCATCTTTTGAGAGTTACATGACCACCAATGTCGACTGGTGACGACGACGACGATTCAGCGAAGTCAGCACAGGCCGAGACACGCTGGGGTATCTGCCGTCGGGTGGGCCGAGAGGGCAGGGACCCTAAGAGGTCCGTCCTTATGACCTCACCCAACGGTAAAGGAAGAGGTTACGTACTTTCACTTTTCACCTTGACTTCAGTACAGGCTGAGGATCGCCAGGCCACCTGACGTCGGATGGTCCGAGGAGGTAGGTACCCTGGAAGGACCGTTCTCATGACCTCACCCAAAGGTAACGGAAGAGGTCGACTGGTGATTTGGTAGAATTTCTACCAATAGCTGTTCGTTTCTCTTGTACTCTCTCGTTCTCTTAGGAGTCTCTTTTTGAAGATATCTCCTTTACCTAATCGTAATGAATCATTATGAATTACTTACTTTTTACTTTTGTAAAACAGTTCACTTTCTTTATCAAAAAGAGAAGAATACTGTTATGGCTACTAGAATTTATGGAGATACTTAGTCTTATGGTGTAACGTGTACTAGTCTTAGAAGTATTCATATGTGTTTAGAAAACTTATTTACGTAGTAAGTAACTGAGGTGTTTACGAATAACTTATATGTCACTCACCGTCTATAATGATATATATTAGTTTATATTGGGAATTGATGGAAGTCCACAATTCAAACATTTCCTACGGTTTACTATTATACTACATCTTGTGATAAAAAGTTCTCCTTCTCCGTTTTACTGTTTGTTTACTTTCTCTAGTTGATTACCTTTCTCCATCTGACCGGTTCTAAAGTGCATACCTAAAATGAAGGAAATCACGGAGAGAAGATCTGATGTTGGGTGACTCCTGTTTGAGTTTCAGTCTTGACAGTAAAATAGGAAGTCGTTTAGAGACATGTTTCAAAATGAGTGTGTTCTGTAGGATGTATAGATGATTTATCGACGTATTTGAGTTTTCATTGAGACTGAACGTACGTTTATGTTGACGAAACGATCTTTGGGTCAGAAGGTTGTATATAATGTTTGAGAAGTTGTGTCGAGATGTACATGTTTATCTTTTGACGAGGTGTTAGTCTTTTTCGTACGGAATGATCGAAGAGTTCTTTTACTACTACTTTAACTGAGGACGGATTGGATAGATATAGATAAGAAGTCTAACCCTTTACAATTTATTGTGACGATGTTCGGGAGTGTATGATACACCAAAAAAAATTTGGTTCATGTTCCGAATGAGACTGAAAATTTCTTTTTTTAATCTTTAATGTACCATTTTAGTCAAGATGAAGTGTTTTTCATCGTTTATAGTTTACTTTAACCGTTTATATTTTTACATAACCGTTAAAATTTCCAACTTTAAACTATTTTTCATTTGTTATAAACTATAAACGTTCGTTAACATAAACTAAAGAGATATGTTAGAATATCAGAAACTTTGTAGTGAAACTATTTACATTATTTCCCTCTTTCATTTGACTTTTCCTTTTTTTATATCATTTTATGTGTATGCATTCTTATAAAGTAATATACTAATTTTATTAAAAATTCCTTTTACTACTTTATTATAGACGTCTATAATTTTATTACACATAATATCTTTATAATTCTCAGTCGTTATGATATATTATCTTTCAATAATCTCTACGTGTGTGTATACATTTACTTTCCGTCGAAAGTATGTACACGCATACCCACACAAACACACTCATGTATTCATGTTACCCTTTTCTGTATTCTGTCTGAGTATCGGTGAAGGGGTACTGTAGTTGAAAGTGGAGTATCCGACGGTAATCATTTTGGATCACGGTATGCCGAACTCGAGGACGTAAGAGTTATCAACTGAATTGCATTCAAAGTTATTTCTACTCTTGATTTCACACTCCATAAAGAGTTAAAAGTACTGAATAAGTTACAGGATTCTAAATAAAGTATGGAATACTAAATATTATAAGGATATCTCTTATCTTCTATCACTTAAGGGTTACTGTGTTTCCTTTCTCTTTAACAAGAATAAGATATATTAGCAATGACTAATACACACCTCAGTTTCACCCTTTGTGTCTTACAGTCTCCTTTTTTTCCTCACTAGGTCAACCCAGATGGTTAGAACTGACTCCAACTCGTGTAATATTAATAAGAGAAGGTTTTGTCGTATACGGAAATGATGGATTCCCTGTTCCTTGTTAAGTACTTTTTCCACGTCGTACCATTTTAGGTCGAGTACGAAATGTATCTAATAAGAACGAAGCCACTACTCTTAACTTACATCCCCGTTCCCATATTTGTTCAACTGGTTAATTCAGTAAAGACGTTAGTAGAGTCATTCTCTACCACCAAACCTAATCCGTGGTCGTTACTTTCCCTACTCTTAATGAGTTCTCTTACTCGACCAACCTATACTGGACTGGACACTCACCTCATCAAATCAAACCCTTTTCTGTAGTTCGTAACTCAAAACCTGTACTAAAACTTTATGAGCTAAACTATATACTCAATCTTAGACCCTACATGTAAATGTGACTGAACCTCTCTTTTTTTATGTAATTTTAATTTCTAAGATCATGTTTGAAGGTCAGTGTTTTATGAATTCGGTAGCTATCCCTATATTACATATCACTAACACACCGAAGGGACTATCGAGTCAACCATTTCCTGAGTGGACGGTACGTCCTCTGGGGTCAACCTAAGGACCCAGCCCTTCTAGGTGACGTCTTCCCTATCCAATCGGTGAAGTCATAAGAACCCGAAGGGAACACTGAGTCGACCATTTCTTAGGAGGGACGTAACACCCTCTGGACACAAACTAGGGACCCAACCCTTCTAGGGGACTTCTTCCCTTTCCGATGGGTGAGGTCATAAGACCGGACCTCTTAAGGTACCTGACATATCAAGTACCCCAGAGTTTCTCAACCTGTGCTGTCTCACTGAAAGTAAAAGAAAGTATCACTAATATCAATTAATACCATCAAATCAGTGATTCGGCACAAGTTGAGAACGTTGGGGTACCTGACATCGGAAGGTCCGAGGAGACAGCCAAGAGGTCTGCTCTTATGACCTTACCCAACGGTATAGGAAGAGGTCCTCTAGAAGGGTTGGGTCTTAACTTCGTACCAGAGGGCGGAACTTCCGACTAAGAAATGACTGACTCGATACTCCCATCAGGTGAAATACATCACGACATTATAGTTTAAAACAAAATTAGTGTCTTTACAGAGAAAATGAATAAGGTAAGATTTATTGGTAGGTTTCTTAAAAAAAATTAAGTAAACACCATTAAACCACAAAATTTTCTTTTTTTTATCAAATGTAGTAACTTTATTATCGATCTGGAAAAATAAAAAAAGGGTTCAAAAAACAACTATAAGAATTAACAAGAATAATCGTAGACATTCCGGGTAACTCTTCCGAAGTCACTTCCAAGGATTTAACCAAAAAGAGTAAGTTTTTTCAAGAATCCAATTAAACGGAAAACAAAATATCCATGGTTGTTTTGTCAATGAATGTTACTCTCACGAGATATGGTATAACGTATAAACTTCCTGAAGGGACCACCCAGTCAACCATTTCTTAAGTGGACGTTATACCCTCTGGACCCAACCTAGGGACCCAACCCTTCTAGGAGACCTCCTCCCGTACCGTTGGGTGAGGTCATAAGAACAGACCTCTTAAGGAGTACCTGTCTCCTCGGACCACCCGACGTCAGGTACCCCAACGTGCTGACTCGTTGGATCGTGTCGTATATTACATATCACTAACACACCGAAGGAACTATCGAGTCAACCATTTCCTGAGTGGACGGTACATCCTCTGGAATTTAGAGAGAATTTCAAATTCTCTCTAGAATTTTTAAGAGTAAGGTTCATTTTTTACATTGATATACTACTGTCTGCAATTGATCTGAATGACACCACTAATAAAGTGTTATTTATGTATATAGATTAGTAACAGAGCATATAGACTATCGTCTTTACAACACCTTAGGCCTCAGTGTTTTGTGTGTTAGTTTTGCCACCTCATGTCAAATAATGTGGTCGTCCAGGTTCCCCGTAGTCAAGGGTTGTTCCTGGGACTACAAAGACTCTTCGGGTCAAAATATGGGGCATGATTTACTGGGTAATGTACAATCGTTGGAGAAACAACGTATACTAACTCAAAATGTTCATCCACGATCCTCTTGTTTGTTAATTCGAATTTCACCCCCTTGTTACTAATATGTAGTTCCCTCCTATAGAGGTACCAATTAGTTTGTCCCCGTTGGACTGGAGTTGGAGTTAGAGGGAAACAGTAGACATTCCTTCCTTCAGAGGTCCTCTGGGCCAAAAGTGATCGTTCAAAGGAGTGAGAACCCTTCCCAAGTCCGGGTCAAATGTAGGTTAGAAATTCTACCTACTGTCTGAAGTTCTACCTCAGAGAGGACGAAAGGAGTGTAACCGGGGTTTTCATAGTACAATATACAGGTAGTATGGAGTTTAAATTTTTTTTTTTTTGTGTTTCTAAATCTACTTCTCACTAGGGTTTACTTCCTTGTTATGTCGGTTCGGTTCGTCGTCTCTTATGATCGGGTAAAGGTTTGGATAAAGGAAGAAAAGGGGGTCGATATGTAGACCTAATATAGAGGACGACGGGAACTTCAAACCATACTAACTTAAGACCGACTTTAGGATGAGGTGTTCAGTTACAGAATCCCTACTAAGAAAGATAAAGAAGTGAGAGTCTGTCGAAGTATTGTCTGTCCGTCTCACTGAGACCTACAGAAACAACTGGTATCAACACTTTCGGTAACGATCGTAAGGGGTATAGGTCAAAGAAGAGATCTGTATCATTTCTGAGGTAAAGGTTTTAGGGAAAAAGGTCAAAACCGGTTATTCAAAATTCGTCTTCATTACGAACGAAAACTTGACACCACAACCTCTTCTGAGAACTCTCAGGGAACCTGACGTTCCTCTAGGTTGGTCAGGTAAGACTTCCTCTAGTCAGGACCCACAAGTAACCTTCCTGACTACGATTTCGACTTTGAGGTCATGAAACCGGTGGAGTACGCTTCTCGACTAAGTAACCTTTTCTGAGACTACGACCCTCTCCAACCCCGCCCTCCTCTTCCCCTACTGTCTCCTACTCTACCGACCTATTGTAGTGGTTTAGCTACCTGTACTCAAACTCACTTGAGGCCCTTAACCACTACCTGTTCCTCCGGACCGTACGACGCTAAGTACCTCAGCGATTCTCAGCCTGTGCTGACTCACTGACTTGACTTGACTTACGAACAATAAATATCCGGTTTCTTAAATTACCGATCACAAAGTGAAGACGACGTTACTGGTTCCCCCTGGTTACTCTACCATATAGTTATCCTACCACCTCTAAAGAAGTAGGTCCTGGTGTACCTTTATTGGACAGGATTCTCAACGAGTCAACGTCACTTTTTTTGTACTCTACTTAAGAACGATGCATTACGGTTCTGAAAACTCCAACAAGAAGTGGTACCGTAGTAGATAGGATAGGTCTTATTTTGTTATCACCGTGATATTCTATCTTCTCGATGACGTGACGTGAGGTCTTCCTCTCATATTTATATTTTTATATTTAAAATTGAAAATAATGTAATATTAAATAAACCTTAATATACGAAGGGTCAGGACACCAAGAGAAACTCCAATATTTATTGTAAATTTCTTCGGATAAGAAAGTTGATTCAATGTTCTTATTACTTTTATAAAATTACCCTAGATTGAAACCAAACCTGTGTTCAAATTTAAACCTGTTTATGAAAAGAAACACTACTAAAGTAAGACTACGTCTGAAGAGTACACTCTCGGTCTTCAGATGTTCGTCAAGATCTGAATGTAAGATCGTCAAGTCGTTGGGGTAGTTTTTGACTCGGAGAACTTGGACTTCCCTTCTACCTAAGACTGGTTTAGTTTGTTATTTACGTGTGATATTGTTCAGTCGATAACGTCGTCATTCTCAATCTCTCCAAGACCTCACAACTTATATAAATAAGTCACAGCATCTGTGGGTCATCATACGAATAAAAAAGAAGAGAAATGGACCAATCTATAGGTACTAACCTAGTGATGTGTAAAAGTCTAAATGATCCATAAAGGGTTAACGATAATTTCACTTAATAGTTAAATGAGAAAATAGATTTCACTTACTCTTCAGTTGAAATGATATACAATCGGTTTAAACAAAAATATACCGTAAAATAAAAAAAGGTTATTCTACCCATTTTTTATAGTTATCATAGAGAGTAAATATAATTAAACATAAAGGGACTGATGATCACTAAAACTCGTAGAAAGTCAATGTGTCGGTTCGAGACGACTTTCATGGTCGGGTCTCTTACCACTCTATTATTTACTAACAACTAAATTCGGTGACTTAGTGGGTATAAGGGAATTTGAATTGAACACAATTGTTTGACCATACATAGTAAGGTATAAGAAGAGTTACGAAAACTTTACCACATATGTAATAGTTACCTAATAAACAAAGACACCACAAAATATTTTTGTATTATGACAATATGTAAAATTTGACGTAAAACGAACACTACAGTGTTCACATATGTAACATCTTTAGGAAAGGTTAACAGAATAACTAGATTAAGAAAAAAAAATGATTACCCACGTATTTTAAGTATTGCACTTTCACGGCGTTAGAAATATTCGTAATAGAGAATTATCCTTAAGTTTCAATAGTCGAAAATGATGGTGTGATACTTATAACAAGTAGACGAAAATAAACGACCATCCTAATAAAGTTCTTCCATCTAGGTTCCTCTAATCGTAGTTTAAGTATATACGGTGTCGAGTAAAGAGTGTTCAGAAAAGGGAATTGAGATAATGATAAAACTTCAGAGATAAGATCAGACAATATGTTAATCACAATCACAAGATAAAGACTGTTATAGAAATCTGAACCATAAACCCACTACATAAGAATTCTTTATGTAGACTTAAGAATTCTTTATGTAAAAGGGGCGTACTGTCCATCTATTACAAAACATACAGATACCTTACACCTCAACATAATGTCAATAGCTTAATCAGACATCTATAGTATGGTCATAAAAGGTGGAACAACACAACATTAACTCTTCAGATGAGGGTCGTTGTCGGAGAAGGAAACTTTCGTTATACAAGTAATAGAGACCGTCGTACCATTCACAACTCTAAAAACAACATTAACATAAGGAGGTTGGGTTCTTGTACAGAGATAAAACAGAAATAAAAAAGACTTGTTACAAAAATGAAAAGTTACATCAACAGAATATGTATAAAGGAATCTAAATAAGAATTTATAAAATATCGAAAACCTTGAAAACTTTAGCTTAAAATTTTTAAAATAAAGAGTCTACCCATGACGATCATATATTGGTTTGTTATCTAAAAACAAACAAATTGGAACCCTCAAAAACATAAAAGAGTCATCAAGGTTATCAACCAACGGTTTAAGTAACCCTAAAAACTACGATTCATTATACACACGTACGATTCAGTGAAATCGACACAGGCTGAGAAACGTTGGGATACCTGGCATCGGACGGTACGAGGAGGTAGACACCATAAGAGGTCCATTCTGATAACATCATCCAACAGTACGGGAGGAGACTCCCTAGAAGAGTTGGGTCCCTGACTTGGGTGAAAAGAATACAGAAGACGAAACCGTCCACCTAAGAAATGGTGATCGTGGTGGATCCCTCGGACAGTTGATTATATAGTATACGGATTTCCCTCTCGAAAATAAAGGAACGAAGAGATTGCTTAAAATAAATGAAGTAACATCACAATTCCTTAGGTCATTTTAAAATTCATCTTTTCGTTTATGGTTCGTAAGAACGGAATAAGGGTCAGAATTCACCTTTCTCAAATCAGAAAATCATAATTGATGTTAAAATCGAAATTGAAAATGTTTCTACAAGTAGTATTCTAATCACTTTAAGGGACGAATCAAACGACTCTCAAAAAATTAATTTTAACTACAACACACTTAAAATAGACGTAAATAATTTCTATAGTATTTCGTAATATAAAAATACTAGTATATACAAACTTGTGTACCCTACTAAAAGTTGAACCGTAATGACTCTGTTAGGGATGTTCCGAAACTTTGTTCCGAAGAAAAGTGTATAAAAACTAAAAACGAACAATCACAAAACCATTCCCAAAATTTAAATACAAGTACTTCCTATACCAAACATTAAAAGATAAAAACATTAAAACAGTCACTTTCACTTTCAGTGAGTCAGTACAGGCTGAGAAACACTGGGGTACCTGAGACGTCAGGTACCTTAAGAGGTCCGGTCTTATGACCTGACCCATCGGAAACGGAAAAGGTCCTCTAGAAGGGTTGAGTCCCTAGTTTGACTCCAGAGGACGTAACGTCCGTCTAAGAAATGGTTGACTCGATGGTCCCTTCGGGTTAAAACAGTCTTGAATCCCAATACGACAGGAGTACTTACTAACCATGTAGGAGACAAAAGACTTTTTCAGATGTATTTAAACCGTAATTAAATAAGTAACTACAAACTTATTTGTGTACACACTTTGACCGAACCTCAAAAATGCATACTCTTCAAAAACTATTTAGGTCAAACAACTTATCTATATTCCGATGAAATTCAAAAGAAAAAGAAGACAACAGTTAACACCATTCAATAAAATTTCCGTCTTAATTGGTAAAGTAAATTTAAGGTATGAATTAACGGAGTTCAAGTATTATAAGACAAAAATAGAGAAATAACAAACGTCCTATATATTGTTCGTGGTCAGTATGTAAGAATTTTAACGATTAAACAAAGTTGAGAAAATAAAAAACTAATCAGATTTATTTCACTTTCACAATCTCAACGAGTCAGTACAGGTATCTGATATCGAACAGTCCGAGGAGACAGGTACCTTATGAGGTCCGTTATTATACTCACCTATCAGTAAGTGAAGAGGTCCCTCTAGAAGGGTTGGGTCCCTAACTTGCAGCAGAGGATCTAAGAAATGGTAGACTCAGTGGTACCTTTGGGATCAGATCTATTCTCAGACCGTTAAAACAACTAGAAATGTATAATAGTTATAAAAGGGGGATTGAAATTTTATACGACGAGTAAAGACGAAAATATAAAAAAAATATATAAGAAAAAGAATCAAGTAAGAAATTTCCGTCTTGTACTTCAGTCACTAAAATCTTAAAAAAGCCACTGTATTGGTAAATTTCGATTCAAAGGGAAATACGTGTCGAAATCGATTTACGGCGTTCAAACTATACAAAATATAAATTGTAGTAAGTCAAATTTTATAAAGGAATAAAAGAAACCCGGTTCTGGATAAGTCCTCATATAATAGAGGTCTATAGACCTCAGACAGATCCATTACGTTACGGTAACGATAGATTAAATTAAGGTGACACCAGTCTTTTGTGTAAGTATTTTATAACTAATAAAATTTAATAACTCTGTCCAGATTGACATGATGCATACCCGATAGAACCACTTATATGTAACACGTTGATTTTCATATCAATTACACACATTACAAATTATTACGGTTACTCTAGTTTGACCATACATCATAATAAATCTAAGATGACATAAAATTCTTAAGTAAAGTTTAAATGATAATTCATGAGTCTTTTTCATAATTGGAGAGAGATGATATCAACAGTTTAACAGATTAAGACGAAAGTTAAGAGAGTTTAAAATGAAATATATAAAACTCTGAAATAATAGTCTTTATCTTTATTAGTATTACCAATATAAAAAGACTAGTTAAGAAGGGAAATAGTAATACATTTATATAGTCAGAGAAGATTATGCGAAACTAATTTCAAATAAAACAAAATAATCTTATCAATTAGGTCAGAAAAGAATAAATGATAGAAGGACGATAAAAAAAAAGACCAATAAATAAAAGTTGGGTAGACACAGACATAGACAATTCGTACCGAGAAAATCCGTCGTATATCAACCAATAGCAAAAAGTGATTACACAAGACTATTAGAGACGGGAAAAACCAAAATTTACTATTTATAATTACACTAATCGATCAACTTAAATTCAAATGATAAATTGTAAATAAATGGATGACTGAATGATAAACCAACATAAATAATCTCTTTGTCTCCCTCTCTCTGATAAGTTCCCTAATGTTTTATGTTTAGATTGGAAAGGTTCGTACGAATATATAAAAATATAATAAATATAATAACAAAAACAACAAGTCAGCGGTTCAGTACAAGCTGAGATCCTGGGGTACCTGACGTCACACGGTCTGAAGGGACAGGAATTGATACGGGGGCTCAAATGAGTCAGTACAAGTGACTCAACCACTACGATAGATTGGTAGAGTAGGAGACGGTACGAGAAGAGGAAACCGGAAGTCAGAAAGGGTCGTAATCTCAGAAAAGGTTATAATATGGTGGACTATTTTGTATATCCTTGGAACGTTAGACGGGAATATCAAAAGTATACATAACGAGTATCTCTACGATTTTTAGGATTACCTGTTATTCTTTACAACTCAAGACAGTTATACTGTCTAATTTTATGGGTTTTTAGAAGAACCAGTTTGTAGGTTTAAGTCCTACTTTATATTGTTCAGAGAAAAACACACGATTCGTCTCTGTAATGAAACGGTTGTTTCCAGGCAGATTAGTTCCGATACCAAAGAGGTCACCAGTACATACCTACACTCAACCTGACACTTCTTTCGACTCACGGCTTCTTAACTACGAAAACTTGACACCACAACCTCTTCTGAGAACTCTCAGGGAACCTGACGTTCCTCTAGGTTGGTCAGGTAAGACTTCCTCTAGTCGGGACCCACAAGAAACCTTCCTGACTACGACTTCGACTTTGAGGTCATGAAACCGGTGGAGTACGCTTCTCAATTGAGTAACCTTTTCTGAGACTATGACCCTCCCCAACACCTGTCCTCCTCTCCCCCTGTTGTCTCTTACTCTACCGACCTACCGCAGTGGCTGAGCTACCTACATTCAAACTCACTTGAGGCCCTCAACCACTACCTGTCCCTCCGGACCACACGACACCAAGTACCCCAGCGTTCCTCAGTCTGTGCTGACTCGCTGACTTGACTTGACTTAACTTCGGATTGATCGGGATCTTTCCTACTCCTTTAAAGGACCCCAGTCTTGTTGTTTTTCGTTCGATTTTGATCACTAAAATCGACTACGATCTCGTCCGAAAAACAAAACAAAACAAAAAAGGTAAATTGTCGGTTTTTAAATTTTCAAATATCTGTTTCTTATCAGAACTCAGACATCCGTGACCCTTTTGTCTTATCTCGATGTACGTCTTTGACCGAACAGACTTCCCGACGTAGGAACCACTTTCTGACTTCCTGATGTCTCTTTCCTGACATCCTGAAAGAGTAAGTAAAACTTAGGAAGTTTCCTGACTTCCTGAGTAAGAGATCGTTCTCCCTGTATTATTTCTTAACGTTTATCTTGATGGAATACTGGGTCGTTAGGGTGACGACCCGTATGTGTGGTTCCTTTGGTCTTAACTTTCTCTGTGTACATGGGGTTACAAGTTGCGTCGTGACAAATATTATCGTTCCTGTACCTTTGTTGGATCTACAGGTAGTCGTCTACTTACCTATTCTTTCGACACCATGTATATGTGTTACCTCATAATGAGTCGGCAATTTTTCTTAAGTAAACTTAGTCAAGACTACTCTACCTACTTTGACCTCGGTTAATATGTCTCACTTCATTCGGTCTTTCTTTTTGTGGTTATGTCATATGATTGTGTATATATACCTTAAATCCTTCTACCGTTACTGCTGGGACATACGTTCTGTCCTTTTTTCTGTGTCTACACATATTGCCTGAAAACCTGAGTCTCCCTCTCCCTCTCCCACCCTACTAAACCCTCTTACCCTTAAGATTGTACATATGACAGTACATTCTTAACTTAGCGGTCAGGTACAGACTGCATCCCACGTCGAACGAACCCCGACCACGTACCCCTACTGGGTCTCTCTACAACACCCCTCCCTCCACCCTCCCCCCAAGTACAAACCCTTGCGTACATTCTTAATTTCTAAAATTTTAAAATTTTTATTTTTTTTAATTATTTTTTTTAATTTTTTTTATTTAATTTTTTTTTTTTTCTTAAACCTTATACTACGTACGGTATTTCCCTCCTTATTCGTGTGGAGAAAATCATACCCGAGAGTGATTTGTTTTTAACGAGAGACTCAAATACTTTCTTTCACTTTCACTCCAACGAGTCGACACAGACTGAGAAACGCTGGGGTACCTGACATTGGATGGTCCGAGGAGACAGGTACCCTAAGAGGTCCGTTCTTATGACCTCACCCAACGGTAAAGGAAGAGGTCCCCTAGAAGGACTGGGTCCCTAACTTGGGCCCAGAGGGCGGAACGTCCGTCTACGAAATTGGAGACTCGGTGGTCCCTTGAATACATAGAATGTACCTGAACCCACAACTTAATTACAATGAATTGTAGAGATTCTTAGTATGCACATTACCAAACATGATTTAAGGATGATATAAACTTTAGGAACACAGTCGTCAATGATATTGAAATATAAAGATTCAATGAACACACAGTATTAAAAGAACTAGTAAGAACGTTTCCATATAGATAACTTCGTTAGGAATTTTTATTAAAACAAAAACAAGAAGAAATAATTTAGGAACGATGAAAAATATAAATTACGATTTTATATTAAAAGAGGGAAGATACAAAAGAGTCAAATTACAATAATAAAAGATGTAAGAGATCTCTTTATGATATTCTAGTTCAAAGAAAAACATAATAATTTTAAAAGACATAAAGAAAAAAATAAGTTACATATGGTGTACCTTTTATACTCTATTTGGAGTTTTTTCATTCTACTGGTTAGGATTGTCATACTCGAGATTTGTCACCCTAAGGTCTTACTCTTTTCTCTTTTTCGTCTCCCCTCTTTTTTAAAATTTAACTGTGTTTGATCAAGGGTTGTAATTTCCTGAACCGAAAGTCTATCTTCGATGATCGACAAGTTGTTTTTATTAGAAATATTAAGAGTTCGTCTCAGTATAGTAGACCTTAAAATCTTATACCTCAAATGTCTCTTTTTGGATTTCGAAGGTCTTTCTTATTTGTTTATTTCGTCCCTTGTTTCACGGACCTTATTCCCCCGTTACCAAAATGGTGACGTTACGATCTTCGATCAAGGGTGTACGGAAGGTCCAAGGTATTCCTTTAATTATTTATAGATAACGAAACATATGGGTCAGTTACGGACATTTTACGTCTTTGTCTTTTTCCTACAACAATCCATAAGTACAAGTCCTTTCTCAACTACGTCGACCAGACTATGACAATGGAGGCCTTCCGGGACGAACTCTGACTTGAACCCTTACGAGGACCGTCGAACCGATACCTTACAAGGGTTGAGACATGACCGAGGAGTATAACTGACCAACACGACTGACACACTGACCCAGTGACTTGAGACAATGTGATCAGAAGACATAACAAACACGTTTGTTACACTAAGTACCATTTGTTGGTGAAATGAAGAACCTCAGACCTTAAAACCATTATCACGGGTCAACAGATCCGTTTCTCATGAATACACCGGTCGGAAGTCATTTTAGAGACCTGAGAACTCAAAATCCGTCCAAAGGAATCCGTCTTTGTGATCTATACACGACGTATAAAGGGTACGACTTCTCCGTGCAAGTCAAGTTCTGTAGGACAGGAGACAGTGACACACTACCTCTTGAAACCTTCAGACGAGGACCTAGGGAAGTCCATAATAGACTACGAAGAAAAGGGAAGGGAGACGACTCAAACGACACATGGGGAAGTCACGTTATTTGGTATTGACACTCATGTTGAGGGAGACTTAGGATACACGGGAAAATGATTTAGTGGTTTTTCGTTCCCACCATAGGAGGGGATGGTGGTTTTGTGTACAGAATTTTTGATTGTAAGTATGGAAGAAAGAGTCTTTGAAGAGTTTTCTAATATGGATCTGTCGATTGAAAGAGTTTTATTCCTCTTCTTGGACCTAGGTCCTTCATTTTCTAAATAGTTCCTCTTATACGGTTCTTTTAGAGGTGTTAGTGCCATTTACATACATGTAATTTTTAACGTTTAATTTGGATTCCATTTTGTTCAGGTACAATTCGTTTTCTGGTCTCCCGGTACAATTCATTCTACTGTAACTATCTAGACAGTCACATCAATTAGACTCTCATTTTAAGATAAGTATTTCAAACCAATACTGAATGTTTTAATTAAAATTAATTTGTTTATTTTTACTAATTGTCTTCTCTTTGTTTTAATACCGAAAGTCACTACTAATTTGAAATCTATAGGTATTACTACATCTATCTAAGACTTGTGACTGGATTGTTTTTAATACTACATTATTTTAATCCTCATAACAATCTAAACGTATACTCTACACGCACACTCGAGTGTGGTTACGTGTCCATACTCTACACGAATCACTGTCCACTATTCCGAAGAAGTAATTCTCTAATTATTTATTATATATTTGTAAAATTCTATTTTTATATTATTTATACTTCTTTATAACTCTATACTTCCGTTTATAATCTTTACTTTTGGTCTTCATCCCAACAGAGACTCCTTGTCCTTAATCCGGACCCTTATTGACTTTATACTATGATATACTATGATTAAAATAAAGTAAGTCAAGTCAAGTCAAGTCAAGTCAGCGAGTCAGTACAGGTTGAGAAACGTTGGGGTACCTGGTGTCGTGAGGTCCGGAGGGACAGGTAGTGGTTGACGGTCTCAAATGGGTTTGAGTACAGGTAACTCAGCCACTACGGTAGGTTGGTAGAGTAGGAGACAGCAGGGGAAGAGGAGGACGGGAGTTAGAAACGGTCGTAGTCCCAGAAAACTTTACTCAGTCGAGAAGCGTAGTCCACCGGGTTCATAACCTCAAAGTCGAAGTTGTAGTCAGGAAGGTTACTTGTGGGTCCTGACTAGAAAAAATCCTGTCTGACCAACCTAGAGGAACGTCAGGTTCCCTGAGAGTTCTCAGAAGAAGTTGTGATGTCAAGCTTTCGTAGTTAGGAAGCCGTGAGTCGAAAGAAAACACTAAAACATTTTCGTAGACTGGAATACATACATTATATATTAAACTTTTTCTCCTAATATATATATATATAAATTTTCTTATTTTTATATATTAACTGTTCTATAAAACCTATATATAATGTGTAAGTTCTTTTCAATACTGATTTTTATTAAGGTCTCCAAAGTAGTAATAATCGATTTGGTTTTCTGTATTTACATGTATAAGTTTTATTTTAAAAACCAAAACGAGAATGTACATGTGTGTGTATACACGTATCATTAATTGATTACTTTGACACCTATTTGGGATGTTGTTACTTTTGTTGATTACTTTTTTAAGGTTGTAAACTCCGTTGATGAAAAAAAGAAGTTAGACTTGATGACGAACATTTCTAATATGAATTGGTCTCCTAACGAATTTATTTTACAGATTACATAAAGTGTATCAAAAAGTAACCCGTATTGAAACTATCAGGAAGGAGGTGAGGTTCAGTATACACACGGACACATTCGAGTGTGTGTGTGTGTCTGAGTTAGAGTAGATTTAAATGGACGTCGATGTGTATGGGTAAGTGTAATCATGAAAGCAGGAAGTATATCTAGGAGATTCAGAAGTAAGGAGGTTAATAAAAGTAGGAGAAAAAAAGAAAGGTAACTAAGAATTGGGACTTAGGTATCGTCCTTTATGTTTTTTTTTTTACACAAAATAATCAAGATGTAGGAGTAGTTAGATTACAATTTAGTGATAGAAAGGGAAGGGTCAGTTAGATTGACTTTCTTAGTAAATATAAGTGACTGAGGTAATTTCGTACTCACTCGTCTCGTCTTCTCCTCAGATATTATCTCCTACGACTGTTATAGTAACCGTCACCTACAAATCATTCACATCTCGATTGTTAAACCTTTTTACTGACCTGTCATACACCTCCTTCCAACCTACCCCGTGCTGACGTCCGTCTTCGGTACGATATGTATGTCTCTTTATCAAGTTCCTACTCAAAAATTGTCTCATTAATCGTACTTCCCACTCTTTTATTACTCCTAGCCCTTCCGTAGTCTCTCCTTCGTTACTGTTGGTTCTTAAGAGGGTCCAAAACCAATTATTTTTATAGAAGGAGTGTCCTAATGACGTTTCTAGTTTCTTTCGGTAGATAAACTTGGTAAAACATCTTTTAATATTATTTATAATGATAATCATCCCGGAAGGGTCCACCGTGTCACGATTTCTTGGACACACGGTTACGACACAAACTAGTGACCCCGTCCTTCTAGGGGACCTCTTCCTTTACCGTTGAGTGAGGTCATAAGAACGGACCTCTTAGGGTACCTATCTCCTCGGACCCCAGTGTTTCTCAGTCCGTGTTCACTCGTTGACTCGTGTGTACGTGATAAATTAATCTGTATATATTAAATTATTATAATTGTTAAAATTTCAAATAATTATAAATTTAATTTTTCGACCGAAATTAAATTTAAAAATACTCCCGTTACTATGAAAAGATGTAAAAATAAGACAGTAATCTGGTTTTCTTACAAGGATATCGGATCATTTTATTATTATTATTATTATTATTAGTTTGAGGAACTGTCAAAGTCAACGGAAGTCGTTCGGGAGTGAAAGACTTCTCTTTTTGGGTTTTGACGTACGTGTTCAGTTCTCGTTTCCTTATTCAAGTAAAAGAAAAGTAAAAGAAAGAAAAAAGGGGATTCGTATAAGTTTCTCGTAATAATAAAATAAGTCTCTTTTAGAGGACCCGGTTTTCACTTATTTTTCTAGAAAGAGCGGAGTATAGGTGATGAATCTCCAGAATTAAAGTAGACAAACCAGACTTAATAAAAACTGTTTTTCATTTTGAAATACGAACGACCGAGAGTTCAAGTAGATGGGGTCGAGACTCGTTAGTGTCGGAGTACTCGTTAACGACTTCAAATAAGGGTAATCGAACCGTGAAGAGTTGGGCCCTCTGGTATGAAAGTAGACATTTGAACTAGTAGAGTAATTCACGAGAAAGAAGGTCTCGAAAATATAATTTTCCATCAATTTATTCAGACGTCTCGGCATCGTAACTAGGGACCTCTTATGGTGAATTATTGATCGTTCAGTTTCTGTTTTTAAAAGGGATTCGAAAAAGAGTACAAATTTTCGTTCGACGTCGACTTACCGATTTAAGAAGAGGTTTAAAGGACTATCGAGATAAATATCATCTATAAATATAATTTAGAACTCTGGGATCAGTTTTATCTAAGTCCAGACTTTCACTTTCAGTAAGGTAGTAGGGGCTGAGAAACGTTGGGATACGTCATGTCAGGTGGTCCGAGAAGACAGGTACCTTAAGAGGTACGTTCTTATGACCTTACCTATCAGTTAAGAGTCCCTTAGAAGGACTGGGTTCCTAATTAGGACCCAGAGGACGTAACGTTCGTCTAAGAAATGGTAGACTCGGTGGCCCCTTCGAGTCTAACCACTGATGGATTTTTGTTTTCTGTTTAGAAGTCCACAGTCTTTGGTATGAGGTCATTTCGTTAACAGTTTACTCTTTTTGTATAGGACGTAAAAACTAGTTTTCTTGAAGAGATAAATACCTGAGTGTCATTACTACGTTTGATGAACTCAGAAAATAAGTAGATATTTTATGTTAAGTATTATGGATGGAGTTTCGATTAACATTGATATCTATCCATCTATTATGGACCATCCGAGAGTGATTAACATAATCTCATTAACTATTTACTTTATTACCTTACGTTTACCGTATCTACTTGTTGGTAACACGGACGCATTATGTACTCCTTTGTTCGTACAAAATAACGAGTAATTAGATATATCGTTATATCCACTCCGTTGAAGAGAACTTATACAAGAATGTGTTTTCTTGTCTGTCTATTTTGAAGCTTTTCTTTAGGTCTAATGTAGAAAGAATCGTCTTAGATAACGACGATTCCCCAGTTGAGTCTCAGAAATGTCGTCATCAACTCACTGGGGTCACAACTACAAGTAAAACTTTACGTGAACAATGATATCTTTGTTATACTGGAAACCTTTTCTTTCACAAATTGCCACGGGTGTTTATGTGACGTTTAACGTTTACATGAATTGTAGAGGTTTGTGGAGTGTATACGTATTTTGGTGTACCTCCATAAAACCCTAAAACGTAGTACGTTTATATATAAATGTCGAGAGTTCACTAACCATTTTTTGTCTTTTGACTTCCTGAATTAAATTTATAGTGGAGGAGTAACTTCGGGAGGGGTCATAGAAGTCAGTCTTGATTGATAAACTAGTAATCACTAAATATCGTGAATCTCTTGTTAAGTTTGTACCGTAGACAACCACTTTGATAAACATAGTACTTACGAAGGGAGTTATCTACCAATGTTCGGTTCCCGAGATTAATTAAATGTAAAAAGAATCAGACTCCAATAATTACCTTTAGAGTCCAGTTTAATAAATACATTACGTATGATGAACTTAAAATAATTCCTGTTTTGAAAAGAAATTAAATAGTAATATAATTAAGAACAATTCGATAACAAAATAAGACACACAGTCACAAGTACCAACCGGAAATCGAGTAAAATAAGAGATCTGAAAGAAAGAAAAATTTATAGTCCAAATAAGTTCATATTGAATTTATATCGTTTTCAACGAGAAAAAATCTACATTTCGAAATCCTCACAATCTCTCATACATGTCAGAATTAGTGGTGGTGTGTCCGTTTTATAGGGAACATGGGGAAACATTAGTTACAGGAATTAGGTTGAGTTCGTTAACTTTTGTAGCTAAAGATGGAGATCACAACGTGGCGTTCTTGCAGTATGTTCGTTTTAATACGTCACAAGTCAGAAAGAACAGTCCGAAGAGAATCAACTTTATTATGAAAATTCTAAACAGGAAGACGTACATAGTTTTCAAGTGTGGAAAACTAGAAAACTAACGAGTTAGTAAGAGGTAGCACATCTACGTGGTGGTAAAAAGACAAGTGGTCAGTTGTCTGTAGTTTTAATATATACTAAAACCTGGTGAATGTTTATTTCGACGTTGTTTTTAAGTCCATGTCCAGAAACATATCGGTATAGAAAATTAAAGGTGACTTGTTTATGGATCTTTACCCTAAAGACTTCGTTTTTTATATGTGAATTACAATATTCTTTGACTGTTTGACCAAAGGTTCAATCAACATGGTAAAACGAAAGGGTGGTCGTTACATACACTTAGGGTCAATGAGATGTAGGAGTACTTTTGAACCGAAACAATAAAACGTTTTTACAATGGGTAAATTATCTACGTATAAACATAATCAAAAGATCCCTACGGTATTGTTTTATGATCAACCGACCAAATTTGTCGTCTTTACACAAAAGAGTGTTAGGACCTCCGACTCTCATGTTCTACCTCCTTAATCGTCCAAATAAAAGAATACTTCTGAGAGAAGAACCGAACGTCCATCGACAAAAGAAGAGCACCGGAGTGTTTCAGAAAGGAGACACGTATGTATGGGATTTACAAAGAAACATACAGGTTTACAGGAGAAGAACATTCCTATGATCAATCTAATCTAATCCCGGATGGGATTGTCGGAGTAAAATTGAATGAACGGAGAAATTTCCGGGGTAGAGGTTTATGTCACTGTAAAAACCATGATCCCTAATCTCGGAGTTGTACTTAAATTCTCCTGTGTTAAGTCGAGTCTTGTCTATGATCATAGTATAAGACCGAGTGACTACCTATGACGACGACTCGTAAAAAAGTTCACGGACATACGATGAGTGTCGATATAAAATCACTTTGCTCATAAGTTTAGAAGTTATTTTTGACATAACTACAAAACCAAAAGAATAATAACTAGACTCTAAAGAAATACACAAGGTCTATTTTCATGAACTAGTCTGTACAAACGAATCCTTTTTTACCTGGACATAGTCACCGAACAAATAAGTATTATACGTGTAGTAACAGATTACTTATCTTCGAGAATTAAAGGTACTTCAAGATAAATAGTAAAAAGGAAAATGTCGATTATAAAATATCGAATACTAAAATACACATTTAGAAACCAATCAATGTTAAAAAAAAAGAAAATGTGTAAGGGACTTTACAAAACATCAAAATGTAAAATCTACATTTGGGATACCACGTAACACTCAAATAAAAAGTATCCAGTTTCAAGTATGAGATGTTTACCTTCAGGTTAACAAGTAAACAGTTTCTTATAGAAAAAGGATAACTTAATAGACACTGTTGAAACGGTTTTAGTTAATTGATTGGTATACAAACATTCAGATACAGACCTGAACGACACAATGTTACTAGATGTCATACAGACAGAAAAATGGTTATTTTGTACCAGAATTAATGACATCGAAACGTAATTCAAAACTTTTATTCCATCACAGAGAAGGTTAACACAAGGATAAAAAATTTTAACGAATGAAATCCACAAACGTAATTATATATTTGACATCTGAGTCGAACAGTTAAAGACATTCTTCTTTTCGGACGACCTTAAAAGTGATCGTAACGTAAATTATCCATCTAGGTGGAATTTTCTTAATCATAGTATTGTTATGACTCATAAAAACTTTGTACTCGCACAACATAGATAAATTAAAAAACAGAGAGGAACTAAAAGATAGTCGTTATAAAAGATCAAAATCGTACGTTAATAATGTACAAAATACAAACTACATAGGGATTCATAAAAAACCAAAACTACGATGACATTAGTCGTTACTATAAAATTAAAGTCACAGATGAAGAAGTAAATATCATCGTGCATTTTTGTGTTACCTGAAGACAACTCGAGTATATGACTCTGGTACTATTTTATAATGTCCAAAACATCGAAATAAGTATTTAATAAACCCTAAAGGATACATCTTCATTACGGAAGTCACTTATTTTTGGTAAAGTGAAGAAAATATTAAACATAAGGAGAAAGAAGAAATAGAACGTAGTAAAGTAGTAATTTCTGGAGATCAAGTTAGGACCTTAATGTTCTCGTTTCTAAGGATGGAACAAACGGTAGATTCAGTCCCTTCATCAGCCAGTAAGAAAGTGAGTTCATATAATTAGTGTTAAAAGAAGTACCTATGGTAAATAGTTCAGTTTCTGTAACAGAAGATGAGGATGAAACGGTTGTCAAAAATAACATGAATCTACAACCTAGAATGGTTAAGAAAAATACGTGGATAACTCTCAGAGAGAGAGAGAGAGAGACATACATGTCTGAAGTGTCTTAGTAACATCTTTAATCGGTCAAAGGGTTGAGAGGGAGTCCCAATCTAAAAAACAAATCAAAACAAAAAACCGAACGCAGAAAAGAGGTTTCCGTTAGCTAAAACCACGGACCCCTATCTCAAAAGATGAGAAGGAGGTCTTCGTCCATCTGTCTCCATTTACCTAAAGATAAAGAAGGGGTCACCGAATGTCGAAGACAAAATACGTTCTTTCCTTCCCTAGATCTACGTCTACCCGGGGAGGAGAGAGTCTGTGCTAGTGAAGAAAGTGCGGGCGAGGTACCTCTTCGTGAGAGAGACAGGACAGAGATCGGAAATTACACCAAAACTCTGTCCGGTCCTGGACCCCGGGAGATGACGTCACGAATGTGGACCTGTTTACAGAGCTAGAGGACCTCGACGTCTTGTGTCTCTTTAGTATTTCCTGATTTTGATTGACACTCGTACGTGCCGCCCCGTTAAATACTCATTGTTCTATGGTTTTCTGGGCTTTGAGTCGACTCCACAGTCTTCGTTTTCGTCCCATGACGAGTACCAGGGACGTGTGTCGTGGGACTTCGTGGGAAGGTCGTACTGGGGACCTGGACGGGGATGGGAGTGGGATAAATTTCCTGGTCGAGTGGGGGATGAATCCCTCGTTCAATCCCTTGGACAACAAAAACGAGGAAGTACGACGTCGTCCTCATAGTTATTACAGAACGGACTTAACGAACATACCGGAGAAAAGTTATAGATAACTACTCCTATAGGTTCTTGAAAATAACCATTGTCAAATGGTACCCTTCAGACAGTATGAATCCGAAATTTAAGTAATTTTTAAAATTAACTAAAGAACAATGGGGAAACATACCACCCACGTAGAAAGAGACACTAGACGGTTTCCACTCCGACATGAGGGTAGAGAGGACCTCCTCGTTCAGGGAGAAACAGGAAACTAAAGAACCGTTAAAGTCACGAGACTACTTGAGTTCTTTTACACTAAAAATCTAATAGGTAGAAAAGGAGTAACAACACCCTCGTTAAACCCCCCCCCCCCCAACCCCTAATAAAAGAAAAACACAAAAATGTCAGAAGACGTATGATTCGTCCTCACTTTGAAGGTTGTTGGAAAATTTTAAATCGATATAGTAACTTTTTTCTTTAATGATTGTAAAATTAAAAGTTTAATTTCTTTAATTTATTCTTATCTGATTTCATTGTATAATAACATTTCCCCTCGTAAAATCTTTGAGTATATAACTATGAGGTCAACAGTTCTTCTGTTGGTAATTACTTTATTTGGTAGTCAAATTCTCTTCTGTATTTTGTATATTGGATGATTAAAAGATGGAAACTATTATTTGACTCGAAATTGAGATTGTTTTTAAATACCATGTTTTTATTTAATATTGTTACACTCTAGAGAATTGTAAAAACACTATCGTATGTACAGTTTGTTATTTTTATTTGAGAGGGATAATTCTTTTTAAATAAAATTATAAATGATTCTAGATCTCGAAGTCTAAATTTAAAGAAGAATTCTACGGATCTCTTGTTCATACTTCTATATTTTCTTTTTAAAAGGTTTACTACACTTAGTCCGTAGAATTCTTCTTTAAAATTATCATAGACTTAAAAAGGATTAGTTAATTAGTTTTAGTCACAGGAATTCAAGTTAAATCAATCAAACGGACAAAAAATAAAACACCTAAAATTTACGTAATAAAGTTAGATCAAATAATTGAAATAGTAGATACATAGATTGTACAAAATAGGTGACCCCGGAGATTATTAATTCGTACAGTAAAAATTATGGTACATAAAATAAATAAAAATAAAAATAATTAAATAAAATTAACCTCCGATTAATGAAATGTTATAACATCACCAAAAACGGTATGTAACTGTACTTAGGCGGTACCCACATGTACACAAGGGGTAGGACTTGAGGGAGGGGTGACGGGAGGGGTAGAGTAGGGAGTCCCAGTAGGGTCACGTGGTCGGGACTCGTGGGACAGAGTAAGTAGCTTGGACCTGACCACTAGATAGAGTGTATACCATTATATGTACAAAGTTACGATAAGAGAGTTTAGTAGGGTGGGAATGTAAGAGGGTGTTTCAGGTTTTCAGTCAAGAAATGTAGACACGGAGAAAACGACAGAGCGTATGTCCCAACAGTAACGGTAGAAAGATTTAAGGTATATATACGTAATTATATGACATAACCACAAAAAGAAAGACTGAATGAAGTGAGACATATTATCCGAGGTCAAAGTAGACGGAGTAATCTTGACTAAGTTTACTAAAGAAAAATTACCGACTCACCATAAGGTGACACATATACATGGTGTCGAAAGAATAGGTAAACAGACGACTACCCGTAGATCCAACGAAGGTACAGGTTCGATAACATTTGTCACGACGCTACTTGTGACCTCTTGTGTACAGAAAGTCAAGACCAAAGGAGTTATGGTACATAAAATTACAGGAAGGAATGGAAATACAGGAATAAGGGGAGAAGTGATCAAATTTAAGGTTTCAGATAGTGTGAAACGTGTGTATGTATTAAGAAACTGAGACATAAGAGGACTGAAGTGTTTAAGACTTGGGTCGATTTGGATTGAAATTGAGGAAAAGTGGACACGGATTCGTCATCATAAGTTGGTCTTTTTTTTTAGTTCTCTCGGGAGGAACGAACAAAGTGAATTTAAATGTTGTTCTCTATGATTCACCCGGGAGTCGTAACGGGTCGATATTTTAGTAGACCACAATTAAAGTGTGAAACGAGAGATGAGACTGTATTAAAAAGTTATTGAAAAAAGAAGAGTTCTGAGAGGGAGAGGAGTAAGATTCGAAAAAACTGAGATTCTTTTTTTTTTTTTTTTTCCTTCTTCTTTAATCTTCTTTCGATACATTTGAACATTGTAACTCATATGGTTTGTCGGATCTACAAATGGGAACATAAGTCGGGAAAGGAAGTCGATTTCACTTAGATTGAAGATCTATTCAGGTTGGGAAGGTAAACGTGTGACTTAGGAAAGGTGAACGGAGTCCCTATTACAGAGACGTTAAGGGAGTAGGGAGGATTTAATATCTGAATCAGAATAAAAGACCTGATAAAGGTGGTCGTTTGTTTGTGTGAGATTATAGAGGGTCCAATTTTTTATATCTGTACCAATTGAATGGTCCTCCCTGACCCCAGTCCTCCTCTTCCTCTGCTGTCTCTTATTCTACCGACCTACCGTAGTGACTGAGCTACCTGCACTCAGACTCACTTGAGGCCCTCAACCACTACCTGTCCCTCCGGACCTCACGACGCTAAGTACCCCAGTGTTTCTCAGTCTGTGCTGACTCGCTGACTTGACTTGGATGACTTTATGGTGAAACGGGACATTACCCAGTCATTAAGTATCAGGGTAAAGAGAACACAAGTGTCCTTTTGATGAGGGTTTAAAGGTTCCGGTCACAGATAGATGAACAGAAAGGGAAATTATACGAGGACCGTAAGGTTTGAGTTGAACCCATGACTTGAGCTCCGAAAGGAACAAAGTATAAAGTCATCAGTGTGGTATTACATGATGAATTGAAACCGGTACTTTCCAAGTCGAAACTAGGACCAGAAAGAAAGTATGAAGTATAATATACAAGTACAGAGTGTCGTTTAAGTTAAAAGAGAAGGTAGTTATAAACAGAACTGACTTAAGAAAAGTACTGGAAGTGACGGTTGTAAGATCTGGAGCAATAGTACTATAGGACGGATTTAATGACGTCAGCGAATGATTGGTTATAGGGATGGAAGTGTGAACGGATAATGTGAATAATAAGTGTGTCTTCACTCTCACAATAAAAAATTTATACCTAATTTTAAACATATGAAAAGGGACACATGTGTTCGTCGTTACCGAAAGTTAATATGGATCTTATTTTTAAGGAATAGTTCTCCCGTAATGATACAATAAAGTGGTTTTAGTAAAGGAGACGGGATACGTAATATCATACTTGTGTGATCAGATAGTCAACGAAGGTTTATGTGGTTCGAACCAGTGTGGAGTCCCGAAGACGTGAACACAAAAGAGCCAGATCTTACGAAAATAAGGTCTAGAAGTGTATAAGACTAAGAAGTAACGTTAATGTAGAGAGTAGTTTATAGTGTTGTACTCTTTCCAGACCCTAATGAAGTGTATTTTATCATGTGAGACGTTGAGGTACAGCATGTCACGAAATGACAAACAACGAAAGCGGCAAGGGACAGCACCACAGGGGACGGATAAGTACACAAACAAAGACGGTCGTACACGAGGTACTTCTCTCCGTGAAACAGAGCACGTGGTGACATAGTGGCGTTGTATCCGATCACGGCCCGTACACGGTCTGTGGGTATTTGTAAACACCTTACTTGATAAGATAGTCAAAGAATCTTGATCATTTTTGACGGTATTTGAATTGTCGTACTCTATTGTCTTTAAATAAGAGAGTAGTAAGTTCTTCGGTCTCAGACTTTGTTACCACTGTCGTCCCAAGCAAGGAAGAACCCCTTCCACAATGTGTGGAAAGAGGACCGAAGACCACCGAAGGTCGGGTAAGGAACTACGAGGAATAGGTATCTGTCCAGAGAGGTAAAAGAGGGAGGTAGAAGTATACCACAAGAGACACAAAGAAGTGCAACAGAAGGGGTACGTACAGCGAAACTGGTTAAAAGAATATACATGTGGTTAGTAGCCTAATGTGGTTTGGGATTAGGAGATACTGGAGCAGACTTAAGTCAATGTAGACGTTTTTAAGATAAAGATTTATTCTGAACTTCAGACTCCAAGACTCACCTGTATTTAAAACACCCTCTCTACCCTGTATTAAATTGAGTCATGTCAACATAGTTTAATATTTCTAATTTTTAAAAGTTTAGTATATTCTTATTAAAATATTATATTGAACCTACGATACAGATTGTAAAAAAATTTTCATGACCGTTTCTCAAACTTATAAACTCACTAGGAGAATGCATGGAACAGTTGGGAGTAAGAAAGTTAGTTTATATACAAGAAAATGAAATTTTTCATAACAACTTACAAAGACATAATGTTTATGACACGATCATTAACAACAAATCAACGACAGTACAGGTTGAGAAACTCTGGAACGGTCTGGGGAGACAGACACCCTAAAGGGATCGTTCTTATGACCTCACCCACCGGTAAAGGAAGAGGTCCCCTAGAAGGGTTGGGTCCCTAGCTTGGGCACAGAGGACGTAGTCGTTCGTCTAATAACGACTTGGTAGTCCCTTCGGAACGATTCATTGCCTCCTCCAACTGTTAGATAAACTCACTATCACAATGAAAAGATCCTGTACACGATACTGGACTTTAAAAGTCGACGATAGTCAGTTCAACGTAATCGTTTGATTAAATCATATGAGGTCAACTCATTATACTCCTTTCAAATTATTTTCTTGTTAAATTTTTCAAAATTCCGTCCAAAACCCAATCACTAGTTCTTTATTATGTCATGGTGTCCTTATCATTATTGTCTGTAGTAAATGATAGGAATCTGGACTTCCCGTTTCTCCTTTCTTTCCTACTTTTTATCCTGAGAAACTATCATAGAGATATAGATCTTCTGTCTAATATTGGTGTCAAGATACACAAGTAAAAAATCCTTTACGGACTCAATAATACCTGTTTGAAGACAGAACTAAAATGTTGTGGATTCGAAAATTTTACGAAACTCCTCTACTACAGATTGTTTTTTATCTTGATCACTTAATTGGTTGGATACTTATAGTAAAACATTATATACTTTCTTCGTAGAATTTGTACCTTAACGATTCAGTAGAGACTTCGTGATACTTAGTTTTGAAAAAAGTAACACCACCGTTGTTTTCCATTTTGCTTCACATTGCCTTCCTTCCATACGTCCACACAAGTACAAAGTAAATAAATATTGGTAACCACATAGACACCTAAAGAAAACCGGTATGATATACTTATCTAAAAATTTGTTAATTACTTTTTTTAGAGAGTTATCATGAACTTATCATGTTTAAAATTTTAGTAGATCTTCGTAATACGAAAAACCTGAAATAACGAGACCCAGAGTCAAATCTAACGTGTAATTCTTTTATACCATAAAATTAACATTGAATTGTTTTTAGATAAACTTCCAGACAATAGTAAAACAGAAAATTCGCTTAAAAGAGGGTGTTTTCGACCCAATATAGAGAAAAGACTAACAATGTCACATCACGTAAAAACTTTTAGTTTGATGGGCACCGAAACCCTAAACTTAATCATTTATAAGTGTTACACGTTTTTTAGTACTATATATGACATGATAGTGTGTTTTTATACGAAGTAACATATAATATATATGTGTGTTTTTCACTTCAACGAGTCAGTACAGGTTGAGAAACGTTGAGGTACCTGACATCGGACGGTCCGACGAGACAGGTACCCTAAAAGGTCCGTTCTTATGACCTCACAAAACGGTAAAGGAAGAGGTTTCCTGGTCTGTTTATACCTCTATGGTAATCTCTGATCTGTTTATGTGGTTTAATATCTGACAAACATTGGTACCTACTAAGACACAAGGACCGACGGAAACGAAGAGTCTGAAGGTATTGTATATACATATGAAAAATTTAACCTCCCCCTTTCACAGTAATTTCAGTTCCACGAATTCTGTTTAATCATCTGAGACAAGAAACCTTCCTTACTACTACTTCAACTTTGAGGTTATGAGACCGGTGGAGTACGTTTCTCAACTGAGTAACCTTTTCTGAGACTACGACCCTCCCTAACCCCAGTCCCCTTCTTCCCCTACTGTCTCCTACTCTACCGACCTACCGTAGTGGTTGAGATACCTGCACTCAGACTCACTAGAGGCCCTCAACCACTACCTGTCCCTCCGGACCGTACGACGTTAAGTACCCCAGTGTTTCTCAACCTGTGTTGACTCACTTATATGTTATCATTCCTGGTGTCCCCCTTCAATCCTATTTGCTTTGTAAAACCTGTGTTGTACCACTAGATGACACCTAACTCATAAAATGTTTATTTTTTCTTTTATACTTTATAAACTTTGACGTTCACACTATACCATATAAAAGATTTTAGACACGATAGAAAAGGTCTTAGGACGACTATCACCCAGAAACTTTATAACAGGAAGTGTTGGAGTATGTAATAGGCCACTTCCTGTCAAGTGATCCAAGTGACAATGGTAAGGGTTGAGTAGTGAAATTACATTCGGTTTTGAAAAGTGTGATTATATCCTCGTTCGAAGTAGTGACGTGGACAATTTCGTGAACCCGGACCAGACAGTGTTTGGTAACAAACTATAAGGACGCGGATAAAGAAAATACGTATACACAGAGTGGGATTTCATGGGTCCGATACCATGGCGAGAAGTTTTCCACCATAACGTGTTACCTCTTGACTCTGAAGTCATGGTCTAATGAACCTGAATTTATACGGTTTACTCTTATAAATATATCGTATCACTATGACTTATACGTATGTGTGTGTGTGTATATATAACATATTATTAAGATCTTGTCTCTAATAATTAGGATATTTATTGTATATCAGTCTTCACGGGACCATACGTCTGTAATAAATACCGGTAAAGGTTGTTTCAAAATACTATTTCATTAATAATCATAAAGAAAGAGAATCAGGTTATTATATTTTTCGTAAGGGTGTATACAAAAATGTACACGATCGGTGAGGCTCTGTATTAATCCGATCTATAACAATACGTGAAAACCAAACGTCTCCCACCTATAACTCATTTCTGTGTCTATGACTCAAATGGGTTTCTGTGTCAATCATTGTTCGTCTTTAATTAAAGGGTAGAGAATCTCGTCGTAAGGGACTTGTGTTAGTAAAAAGAGTAAATGAAAATATGGTGCCCACTAACGATTCATGGTTGTATACATGTTTGAAACCTGGAAGTCTTTGGGTTTCGTCTGGACTCGTCAGGAAGGATTACGAGGAGGGGTTAGGAGGTATGACAGGATTTCCTTTAATGGTAGTCAAATGGGTTCTATGGTTCCGTATCTTTTAGATAAACGGTGGGCGTCGGACCTAGGGTACCCCAGCGTCTCAATCTATACTGTCTCGCTGACTTGATTTGACTTGACTTATCGGACCTAGTCCACAACCGTTTATAAACAGACTTTTCTCAGTCAATCATTTATAAAAACTTAAACGTCACTCTTGATTAGTGGAGACGGAAACGTCACACTTTCGTCGATATTCACTATACACTTACTCTAGTCGTTCCGGTTTATACCAACCTTTTCTCGAGTTGTTCCCAGGGGTAAGGGTCTACTAAAGACTCTTTTGAAGAGTTTTGGTTGTAAGGTACCAATGTAGACGACAGTTTTCGTTTTGAACGTATACTTGGAGACAAGCCGGATAGTAACGGTGTCACTCTTCATAATGAGTCTCCTGTCAAAAAGTAAGTATTATTAAATTTACTTGACTTTGTAAATTTTTAGTAAGAAATGTTCATTGTCTTTGGACCGAATTTATTATTTCTCCTCATGGACTGACTTGTCTGTTCTCCGTCTAGACAGATTAAAGTTTGGTCCTATCAAGTTCTTATTTTCTTAACACCGTTTTATTTCTTTATTTAGTTTATGTCTTAATTTAGCATTTTCTTATTATACTTGACATAGTAACGGTGTTATTTTCTTTAAATAAGTAATTTTTGTATGGTGTTACTTCCCTTTTACCTCCACAATATAACGATAATGAAAATAAGACCAGTTCAGGACAAAGTAATTCATCAAAATCAATGAGTCAGTACAGGCTGAGAAACACTGGGGTGTCTGATATCGGGTGGTCCGAGGAGCCAGGTACCCTAAGAGGTTCGTTCTTATAACCTCACCGAACGATAAGGGAAGGGGTCTCCTAGAAAGAATGAGTCCCTAACTTGGGTCCAGAAAACGTAACGTCCGTCAAAGAAATGACAGTCTCGATGTCCCTTCAGGGACAAAGTAGTTCTTTATACAGAAATGTAGTTTTGACAAACCGACTTGACAAATGATAGCACAGAAAGGTTTTTGCAGATCAGTTTATCCTAGTTTTATAGGATATAATACATGGCTAGTTACGTTGTTACTAATTGTATTGTTATTAGGGACCACAAGTAAATAAATCTTTTAGATTGAAACATCCGATACATGACTTTACTTTTTTTTTTCACACTATTTTAAGGTTAAGATTTATTGTTCTGTCTTTTCATGTCATAGTAGGGTTGAAACAAACACATACATATATAGATATCCATGTGTATCCCTTTCCATGTCTATGTTTAACTGAAAAAAGTATACGTTGGTGGGAGTGAGATTTTTTCATTGACCTAGGAGACGACCCTTTAAACGGAGAAAGGATAAAAGTTCTTGTACCAGAGTCTCCCTACTTAAGGATCCCAATCCATGACTGACCGAAGTGTCTGGAGTAAGGAACCAAGTTTTATAAGTAAAGTATTTATCAGTAAATCTAATGTTAGATTTACTCTACTCTCTTTTATAAATGATTCTGAAGACCTCTCTTTCCTCCAAAGAAGTGACAACAAGAAAACCGAAAATGACAACAAATGGAGAAAACACCCCGATGGTATACTTTAAGAAAACGGGAATTTGTTCTTTCTTACTTCTGACTACTTTATTGTCGTATGTAAGAGTTTTATATTTCCATCTTGACATGATCTTTTTGTTTTGACTCTTATTCTCCCTCTTTGCGTCTCAGGTCTGGTGTTAAAGAAATAAGAACTTAGTTAGGTTCGGAATTTAAGTTATCTAGAGAATACCATCGTGTCTATCATTTCTTATACGGACGTTATATCCTCTGGGTCCAAGCGAGGTTCAACCCTTCTAGGGGACCTCATCTCTTACCGTTGGGGGAGGTCTTAAGAACGGACCTCTTAAAGTACTTGTCTGGTCTGGTACCCCCGTGTTTCTCGACCTGTGCTGACTCGTTGGTTGTAACTATCCTGTCCGTTAAAAGAAATAATAAATTCGTTCGACTTAGAAGCCAAAGCAATGAATGTTTCGTACTAAACATTTTAAGCGAATTACATGTAAGAGGTTTATGATTATTGTCTTACGGTTACTTATATGTACCAATTCATAAACTGTCAGAACACTTCGTAGAAAATAAGGTGTATACTTTACGTTACACTTTTGTAGACAAAGGGACCTAAAGGACTCGTATACATGTAAAGTCTGGTTAATGAAGTGAACTTAATAAAATGGTATCCGACGTCAAGACAAACAAATTTTCGTATTTATGGTTATATCACGATAAAGTCATAGCCACGTCCAATAAAATATTCCGACATATGAAGTAGAAAGAAACGAACGTATTACTAGTATCATTTCTCATATACAGTCAGAGACACTCCAAAAGTCATTTTAGTCACGGAAGTTTTATAAAACTTCACGTTCTTTGAAACTTAAATACTTTATAAATACTCTTTAGCGTAGTACAGATGTCGCCAAGAGTCGACACTGATGTCGTATACCAAATATTTAACTTTTGTCCACACCCTCTTGTCCACCAGTGTCGGTTCGGTCCCTTCCTGACCTTAAATAACACCCCTTTGTTGTACTATTTTATGGTGGTGACCGTAGCTTCCGTTGGACGACTGAACTCTCGTCTTGGATTTTCTAGAAGTGCCCCGTTTATGTATACTGTCGTGAACTCAACTCTCACAAGTGGATGAGTTTAGGGTGTATACCCTCAACCCTTCGTCAGTCACAGTAAAATATGCCACTCGCTTACGTTCACTGAGAAATATAACTTAAAGTAATCGTACCTACACTTGACGTAAGTCTCTTTCTTTCTTATTTGAGAAAGAGAATGGAGAAAATTATGTTTGGATCAAGTCTACTCTCGATCTCAGTGAACGTGGACACAATATATGGGATAAAGATTCCTATTACGGTGTATACGATGGGATGTAGACGTTTGAAGTACGTAGTCTTTTCATGGGAGAAAAACATCTCCCCCACCGATATTATGGGAGGATAATAAAGTCTTTTATGGAAGTTTTATTGAGTAGAATTTTAGAGTACGACAAATTCTTATTTTCATTGTCTTCTGTCGTAATTACTAAAAATTTGGAGGAGGGGTGGTTTAACGGTCATGGAGTCAGATGTACGTCTAGAATCCTCAGGGAGGATTACTTTCATTAACTCTGTAGTCTCGATTCTTCTCACGTGGATCTAATCAAATCCTACTCGTATGATGATGATGATGATGATGATGATGATGATGACGATTCAGCGAAGTCAGCACAGGCTGAGACACGCTGGGGTATCTGCCGTCGGGTGGTCCGAGGGGGCAGGGACCCTAAGAGGTCCGTTCTTGTGACCTCACCCAACGGTAAAGGAAGAGGTTACGTACTTTCCTTTTTCACTTTCACTCCAACGAGTCAACACGGGTTGACAATCGTTGGGGTACCTGACGTCGGATGGTCCGAGGAGGTAGGTACCCTAAAAGGTCCGTTCTCACGACCTCACCCCACGGTAACGGAAGAGGCTCCTACTCGTATGTATGAATGTAAATTTATACTCGTGAACTGTAGAAGATCGCTAAGTGTTTCAAAGTTTATTTTACAAAATACCACAATATAAAATTTTCTGTGAGATTGGGACCGGTCAGGACTACAGACTTACTAAAGGATCTGGGTCGTTTACATGGTTCAAAGGTCTCGGGCCTTCTATTCCAAATTGTGGGGTTTTGTACCTGAGTAAAAGGTAAGATGGAATCAGGTGGCGTAGAGACCTATGGACCGTTTGTTTACGTTATAATGGAGTACTTGACTGACATATAGAATTCGTGGTCACCTAAACCCCTCTTGGAAACTCTTGTTCAACTCCTCACCGACAGGAAACTCTAACTTCTCGCCGACAGGAAACTCTAACTTTTCTAAGGTAATTTCTTAAACCTACAGTACTTCCTTCGTTACCAAGTCTGTCTCCCCCGTCGACGACTCTAATGATCCTTTGTCCTCTACTTCGTGAAATTTTTCCTTTTATTCACCGACCGACGTCAACGGGACCTTAGAAGTCTTTTATAGTCCTCACGAGGTCTCCTTTCACTCCTCTGTTCACTTTCGGGGTTTTTCTTCTTTCTCTTTTTCACGGTCCTCAGAGGAGTCCTTTTAGCTTACCTTCTGGGTAGACAGAGGAAAAGGTTTGGGTTCCTTTTCTTTATTAAAAAATTCCTCTTTGACCAATCGTCACTAGAACTTCTCTCTCGACCGTCACCTTAGAAGGGTTTTCCTTCTTTAGAAAAAGTTTCTTCTTGGTCAATCCCAGGGGATTTTCAGTTATTTATTCTCACAGGGATTCTTTTTCTCCTTTAAGAGAAGGTTCCTGTTCGGTGAACCGTTTCCTGAACTTCTACGACGACGGCCGTTCCTATCACCGAGGTTCTCTTTCTTTTTCGATGTTTTCGATAGAGTCCTTTTCGTCTTACCTATAAAGGGACCACCGCGGATGGAACGTCTCTATAAGGGGTTGGGTAGTAGATATCGGGTTAAATTTTTTTTCGTTTTAGTACTCTCTTTTTTTATATGGAATACTTTAGGTCTCTCTTTGAGAAGGAATAGGAAGAGGATCAAGTATAAGACTGTACATGAGTTTACTCTTGCCTGTGGTGTTGGAGTCTCTCAACCCGCTTTGGATTCCATTTGGTTTGACGACGATTCAGTGAAATCAGAACAGGCTGAGACACGCTGGGGTATCTGACGTCGGGTGGTCCGAGGGGGCAGGGACCCTAAGAGGTCCGTTCTTGTGACCTCACCCAACGGTAAAGGAAGAGGTTACGTACTTTCACTTTTCACTTTCCCTTCAGCGAGTCAGCACAGGTTGGGAATCGTACCTGACGTCGGATGGTCCGAGGAGGTAGGTACCCTAAAAGGTCCGTTCTCATGACCTCACCCCACGGTAACGGAAGATTGGTTTGATGGGAAGAAATTAAGAGATTTTAAAAAAGATGTTAGTATATCAAACAGAATTGTATACATACTCCCCAGCAAAAGTCTTTTCTTTCGTTCCGTCTCACTTTTCATTGTTTCCCGAAATATTAGTTTAAGGGACGAATGACTTCCCTTTCGGCTACCTCGTGTACGAGTTGCGTCTCACGTGCGGGATTGCGTACGTGCGTAATGCGCGTATGCGTGCATCCATGTGTCCCTACTTCTTTTGCGTGTGCGCACACATGAAACTCTGATTCGCACGGAGAAGGACGGTCGACCCCTAACTAAGGGCAGAGGGTCGTTAACGGAATCCTATTTCTCTCGACCGAGACATACTATTTAAGGGTATGTTCTGTTGAGACGTTCCAGAATGGCTGGGGTCTCGAGTAGCATCTACACTGAGCTTGTATCAGATTCCAAAGGGAGATGGGTAAAGAAATGAGAAACGAAACAATGTCTATGACTCAGTTATTGGAAGGACATGTGTTTAGAGACAGAGTCTTAGACCCTTTGTGTCAGACGTTATCAATCACGATCTTCACCAGGATCATTCGGATGGCCTAGTGGACAGCCGTCGTCTGTCTCGTAAGTCTAGAGAACCATTCGTCGTTATCACTTCAACAATTGTGAAAATGACAATCCTTGACCATACACGACCTTCCCTTACGTGACTATCTTCATTACATAGTCCCCAATTCTTCGTGTGGTTTTATCCTAAATGTTTCCGTTTCCTTTACCTATTGATAAATTCTCTTTATCAACTAAATCACCCCCTTTTTTTTACCTTCTGACTTGTTAATTTAAGATTCTCCGGGAGGAGCTGTTATATAGTTATATTTCTCTGAGGCTAAATAGGACAATCCCCTATCCTTTTAGTTCAAATTAGTATTTTCATCGTCTTCTAGAGTTTCTTCTAAATTTTTCAACTTGAAAATTGGAGTTATCCAAACGACATGGTCATCTCAAAGGTATTTTTAAATCTCTCGATACCTTGACCCATTATCTTGTACTACAGGAATACTCGTTTTGTCTCCATAAGTCTCGTAGAGAGCTAGATTCGTTTGTTCTTTTATTCCTAATTACTAGTCTTTAGATTCTCCCCGGTGGGCTTGATTTTCAGTGTGGTGGAACGGATCAAATACTTAAGTTCAGTCAAAAGTCTGGGTCTTGAGTGTATGACATCGATAACTCAAATACTTTCTTTTTGGGAACGTTGTGACATCGTTCTTTTACACTGGTAATAAGGAGGGTAAGGAAGAAGTTCCTTTAGACATCGGTAACTCATGAAAGGGACAACTTGAATGACATCCCTTTCATCTTATGGGTTTTCTATAACTTCTGTGTTTTAGGTTTGACCGTATCTGTTGGTCTCGGGATTTCGGGAAAACAATCTCACACTAAATACCTCCGGTCCGTTATTTCCCTTAGAACCGGTCCACACCGGGTGTGACCTAGACGAAGTAGGTATTTGGGTGGATTATGGTCAAAAGAACAGGTTTATATTATATAGGGGTCAATATTTTAGATAACCTGTATAAACCATCAACCGTCCGGGGTGTAACTAAGGAATAGGACACTCCATTCTGGATAAGTATCAACCTGCCAGTTCACCGTCAAAAGATTTCGGGGGATGGGGTTCGGTTTAATCTTTTTAATTTTCATTATAGTATCGAACCTCCTTTACCTTATCCAATTACAATAAGGACCCCACCACTACGAGTAATATAGAGGTTGAGATAAGTACAGAGATTTTTACGGTCTACCTAAGACCTCCTACCATAACTGAGTACGGTAGAGTTGGTGTGTCGTTAAGGTTAATAAACACACCTTACTCCTTAGAAACGATCTAGTATAATTGTGTCGGAGTCACATATAAAACGTTAGTCACTAGAACGTTTATATAAAGGGAGGGATAGTTCTTACTACCAATCTTTACCATAAAAATTCATAATTCTGTATAATCTTATATGAACAATGTTCGGATATTATTGTGATGATAGGCCATTTTTTTTTTTTTTTTTTTTTTTTCAGGTTTCCGTTGTCTTGTTTCACTTTTGGGGTGTCTATCTACTGAAGTAGAATTACCGTGGTCCTCTTGTTCTCACCGTTCCCTCAACTTTAGGACCCTTCTGTTTGGGACGTCTCCTATAGTCTACTGGGAATATTTATAAACCTCCCATCTATAGTGACTCCAAACCTTGTACAGACCTCAAGAGTTGGTACGGGTCCGTAGGAGAGGTTGCATTTTCTCCTCAAAAACGTAAAACTTGGAGGACGGTGATTCTTAATTCACATTAGAGACAAATCAGAGAACTCAAAATCCTCACCCTACAAGGTAGAGACTCTTACGACAAAACTAGGTATATAGTCCACTGTATCACGAGGGTCGAAACTCACCGTGGATGCTTCTTGCACGAACGTTTGACACTACTTACGATCATACTGGTATACTGGATCATGTCATCATGACTCCATAGACAAAATCCCTTTTCTCCACCACATGTCAATTACTGTTCAGGATTACTCTCTTAGTGACCGTGTCTGATGATTTTAAGACCCATTTCAAGTACACGAGACATCGTCTTTTAATATATGGAGAACTTTTTCTCTACACCCCTTTTACAGATGACGTTCTTTGATCGAATATACAAAATTCCCCGACCGATACGTTCAGTCTTTAGGTATCCGGTCCGGTAGTCTTTCCCATCGAGTTTTGAAAGTCCGTTCTCGACTCCGAAACTAGGTGTCCCCCTTAAAGAATAAGGAGTCCCTTTAGAGTCAAGAGAACGTTGACACCTAACTAAACTATGTCAGGTGGGTCTAACAGATCCTATCAGAGGAAATGAATTTCAACCGACTAGTATCTAAGGCTAGTGTAAATGTTTTATGAAGGTCTCGTTGTGGAGCTAATTATAAACTGACTTTTTGCATCTTGACACTGAATCAGGTTCCCCTTATTTGACTGGTAGTGTGAACAGAAAAAAAATTCGGGAGACGAAATCCACAGATCGTCGTTAGGTAACATCATATTTTCTCTAAGTAAGTCTTAATGTGACGGTGAATGGTCGACACACCCGAAAGATTAAAAGTAAATAGAATAACCATGAATAATAACCATCATCAAGTATATGAAGTGTCCATTGGACTCTTTATATGTAATATATTACATATATTGTTACAAGGGACCACCGAGTCTCCAATTTCGCAGACGGAGTTTACACCCTCTGGGCCCAAGCTAGGGACCCAGCCCTTCTAGGGGACCTCTTCCTTTACCATTGGGTGAGGTCATGAGAACGGACCTCTTAGGGTACCTGTCTCTTCGGACCATCCGATGTCAGGTGCCCCAGCGTTTCTCAGCCTGTGCTGACTCGTTTGAGTGAAAGTAAAAGATCACGATCAATACCCCAACGGGTCTTCAGATCTGATTCGGAAATTTGTAGAGTTTGTGTATGTGTAAGTGTCTTTATTTTAAGGATGTTTTCATTTTTATCAATTTTAAATAACTTATACATTAAACACAGTCTTTTATAGTAGATTGTAGCAATATATGTAATATATTACATATAAAGAGTCCCATGGACACTTCATATACTTGATAATGGTTATTATTCATGGTTATTCTATTAACTTTTAATCTTTCGGGTGTGTCAACTATTCACCGTCTGTGTCCTAATATTGACATCAGATGAATTTAAATATCGGTACAAAAATTTATAATACGTCTTTAAAATTACTCTTTCTCCTTATTATTTCTTATTTTTATTATTTTATTTTATTATTATTTTATTATTAAAATAATAATTATTTTAATAAATAATAATTATTATTATTTTATTATTTTTATTATTTCTTTTTATTAACTTGATACAATTGATACGTTATGTTGTCTTATGTTGCATGTGAACATTTAAGTTAATCCACACACTTCAAATATTTAATAAAAAGCTTTAAACAGTGTTTTTAAGAAAACAAAATGTTTCTGTTTTCGTCTAATATTAACACAAGTGGTCATTAAATACATAAACCTCCCAAAATTTGAGTCGAAGAGTTTTTATCAGAGTAAAACTATATAACTTGTAAACCGTATTGTAAGTAAGTCATATTTAAAAATGGTCGGTTAATTGTCGTAGTACGATCCTTGAACGTAGAGAAAACATCACTTTATATTTGTTTTAAATAGTCAGTAAATGAAGGGTGAAGTTTATTTGATTTTATGTGAAACGTTCTCTACAAACAGTCCAGATTTCCAGTGAATCTTGAATTCAATTTATGTCAGAGATCTCCGACGTCCTTTCACAAATGGGTTTGAGTCTGTAGAAATATTTTCGAGATTTCACGAAATCTCAAAAGTCCGTTACCGGAACTTAGTGTGAAGTGTTTACATACCATTTGTATAACGTAAAATTTTCTTATAGTTTCGTATAAAGTTTGTGACAATTGGGAAGTTTTAGAAAGGATCAGATTCCCGATTATAGTGTCAACTTATAGGTTGTAGTATTTATTAACTACTGAAGACCACGAAGACAAAATGAACAAAACCACCAATCGACGAAGTACTACTTCTTCATTTAGTACAGTAGGGATGATGAAATACTACTATTTAATAAGTCTCGAGATACTAAAGTAGACTACTAAGTTGACAAGAAATAACGGGAGAATAAAAGGAGGTCCACGAGAGGAGTGTCAACGGTTATTTTCGTGACTAGTTTGATGTGTGAAGGAGGAAAGTAATTCTAATAAGAGATCATACTACCTCAATGTCTTTTATTTATGTCTTAATTTAAAGTCTAACGTCACTTTTCGATGTCACTTTTACTTGTGTCACTACACCTCTTTGGTTGTAAATTTAACTACATTAGTAATCAAGTCAGCGACAGTACAGGTTGAGAAACTCTGGGGTTCCTGACGTCGTGCGGTCCGAAGGGCCACGTAATGATTGAGGACCTCGAACAAGTTTGAGTACAGGTAACTCAGCCACTACGGTAGATTGGTAGAGTAAGAGACAGCAGGACAAGAGGAGGACGGAAGTCAGAAAGGGTCATAGTCAGAAAAGGTAACTTAGTCAAGAAGTGTAGTCCACCGGTTTCATTACCTCGAAGTCGAAGTCGTAGTCAGGAAGGTTACTTATAAGTCCTGACTAAAGGAAATCCTAACTTACCAAACTAGAGGAATGTTAGGTCTGAGAGTTCTCAAAAGAAGTTGTGGTGTCAAGTTTTCGTAGTTAAGAAACTGTGAGTCGAAAGAAATACCATGTTGAGAATGTAGGTGTTTACTGATGACTTTTTTGGTATCGAAACTGAGTCAAATCAAGTCAAGTCAGTAAGTCAACACAGACTGAGAAACATTGGGGTACCTGACGTCGTGTGGTCCGGAGGGACAGGCAATGATTGAGGGTCTCAAATGAGTTTGAATACAGGTAACTCAGTCACTGCGGTAGGTTGGTAGAGTAGGAGACAGTAGGGGAAAAGAAGGGTGGCAGATAGAAAGGGTCGTAGTCCCAGTAAAGTTTACTCAGTCAAGAAGTGTAATCCACCGGTTTCATAACCTCATAGTTGAAGTTGTAGTCAGGAAAGTTTCTTATAAGTCCTGACTAAAGGAAATCCTACCTGACCAACCTAGAGGAACGTCAGGTTCCCTGAGAGTTCTCAGAAGAGGTTGTGGTGTCGAGTTTTCGTATTTAAGGAGGCACGAGTTGAAAGAAATTTCAGCTTGAGAGTGTAGGTATGTACTGATGACCTTTTTGGTATCGGAACTGATCTACCTGGAAACAATCGTTTCATTACAGAGACCAAAAATTATACGACAGATCCAACCAGTATTAAAAGGAAGGTACCTCATTCACAGAAAATTAAAGTACCGACGTCAGTGGTAGACGTCACTAAAACCTCGGGGGGTTTTATTTCAGATAGCGACAAAGGTGACAAAGGGGCAGATAACCAGTATTTCACTACCCTGGTCTACGGTACTACAATCAAAAAACTTACAACTCAAAATTCGGTCGAAAAAGTGAGAGGAAAAAAGTGAAAGTAGTCCTCCGAGAAATCAAGAATACGGTATTCCCACCACAGTAGACGTGTAGACTCCAATAATTATAAAGAGGGTCTTTAGAACTACGTCAGTGTTAGAGAAGGATTTAAAATTCAAGACTAAAATACAAATTCTTGAGTTTGGTCTTTAGTGGTAAAAGATCTACAGTAAGATCTATGAAATTCCATCACAAAACTTCACTGGGTACTTCGAACATACTCAAAAGGTCTCTATTTCATTTTTCCTTTTTTTCTATGTCTTAGTCACCGAATTTCTAATGAAACGGTTGTTTCCAGGTAGATTAGTTCCGATACCAAAAAGGTAACCAGTACATACCTACACTCTCAACCCGACACTTCTTTCGACTCGTGGTTTCTTAACTACGAAAACTTGACACCACAACCTCTTCTGAGAACTCTCAGGGAACCTGACGTTCCTCTAGGTTGGTCAGGTAAGATTTCCTCTAGTCAGGACCCACAAGAAACCTTTCTGACTACGATTTCGTTTTGAGGTCATGAAACCGGTGGGGTACGCTCAACTGAGTAACCTTTTCTGAGACTACGACCCTCCCTGACCCCCGTCCTCCTCTTCCCCTGCTGTCTCCTACTCTACCGACCTACCGTAGTGGCTGAGTTACCTGTACTCAAACTCACTTGAGGCCCTTTACCACTACCTGTCCCTCCGGACCGCACGACGCTAAATACCCCAACGTTTCTCAACCTGTGCTGACTCACTGACTTAACTTGACTTTCTAGTCTTTAAATAAAAGAGTCATAAGTTCTAGGTCCACATTCGTCCCAAGTAAAGAAGACTCTGTAAAGAGGTATTGAAGGTCCATCGGTGAGAAAGAACACAGGAGTATAAGAAAAAAGAGACACGTGTACGTTGGGACCACAAAGAAAAACACATTGGTGTAAAAGAAAAGAAGATTCTTATGGTTTATCTAATTTAATCTCCGGTGATATGACCTTTTCTGAGACTAAGACCCTCCCTAACCCCAGTACTCCTTTTCCCCTGTTGTCTCCTGCTCTACCGACCTACCGTAGTGGTTGAGTTACCTGCACTCAAACTCACTTGAGGTCCTCTGCCACTACCTGTCCCTCCGGACCGCACGACACTAAGTACCCCAGCGTTTCTCAACCTGTGCTGACTCACTGACTTGACTTGACTTATGACCGACGTGAAACTGAATTAGTGGAAGAATATACAGGATGAAAGTTTACATCGGTGTAAAATTCTATGACCCCTAATCCCGAATTTGTACTCAAACCATCCCATATTAAGTCGAGTATTGTTTTGGGTTAGACCCAAAAAAAAGAAAAAAAAAAAAAACGTTAATTCATCTTCCAAAAATAATTGTATTCCCTTTATGTCCCTACCTCCGTCATCCTTATTGTTTTTGTTTCCGTATACGTAGTTATTCGTGTCCCTCGAACTGAAAAGTTCCCTTAAGACACACATATTAGGAAATCCCAAAAATGTAGATCGTCAACTTAATATGATCCTTGTGTAAGGATTACGACTACAACGTCAATAACCTCATCGTATATGCTATATGTTGTCACCCAGTTCATTCTTACTATCATAATTGGTTAGAAAAAGACATTTATCCTGGTCAGACTCTATTCCTGGCAATAGTTATGTATATATATTATGTATATACACATATGTTTATACGTATATTCGTAATACATGTATATATATGTATAAATATGGACGTATACACATATATACTTATAATATCGTTATCCATCCATATGACATTAGGAACGTTGTGGTATTAGGAAAGTTATGATATTTAAACCTCAACGAGATAGACTAAACATCTACGTCTTTGGACTGCAAGTCTCTCCAATTTGGTAGAAGGGATCTAATATCTCCGTCTCCCTCACCGTCTCTATACTAAACTTCAGTGGTAACAGACTGAGGTTTCGGTTGTACACCAAGAAGAAAATAAATCCTCCATTTTATAATGGAGGAGGTTCCTACTTTTAGGACAAGAGTCCGGACCAATGTAAAACATATACGAACGACATACTATCTTCGTACTCGATACAAATACGTTCATAGACCCGTGGTTATACTAATAGGTATCACTTCCTGTTCCTTCGGACCTCACGACGTGAGGTACCCCAGTGTCTCAACCTGTGTTGAATTACAGACTTACGTTGTTGTTACTAATAGGTTGAGAAAGGGTGAAAAGTCTAAATGGAAGGTCTTACAAAGTATCCATAACTGGAGTTGATCAACTTAGTTGATGAACTGGATACATGTTAAAATGATGTAATTTTGTCTCTTCTATCAAAGGCTTGGTTATGAAGGGTCCAAGAGTTATTTTGTTTCCTTCAGTTCTAAAGTTTTATCTTGTAAAGGTAAAACAAAGTCTAGTCTGAAGACCGAATTATTAGACGGGTCGAAATATTCCGTTCTATCGAATATCCTCTGTAATTATGACTTATTGTTCAATTAGTAAGTACTTTCTTGATTTCCCAATGTGTAGGTTGATTTAGTCTTGGGGGCACTCTACATATTTTTCACTACTTCGGTATCCTTTTTCTCATCCTTCGCTGTTGGGCTGGGTCTCCTCGTCCCTAACGGTAGACCAGATAGACTATAGAGGGTGTAGGAGGTCACTGACACCGACGGACTACCTCACTTCATTTTACCCTATCAAACCCCCTCCTTTGGACCTTTTTACTTTCCAGTGTAAGTGGTATATCTCGGAAGTTAGATAACCAATTACAGATAGGACGGAACTTCCCGACTACTAAGTTAATCATTATATACCCCGGTCGTGTGGACACTTTCCCTAATCACGGTCCTCCCAGTTCGTATCCCTCATACATCTTTGATTGTCAGATTAAATTTGTCTCGTTTTGTTTTCTCTTAATTTACTATCTATTACACAAGAGACACCGTTCTTGATCTCGTCCCCCTTTTACTCCAGATCAAGATTACTTATTAGTGAATTGATAAGATATTGTTTTCATCCTTGACTACTTAACTATGAGGTTAAAAATTAGAAAGAATGTACTTTATCCCCGAAGGGACCACCGAGTCTACCATTTCTTATACGGACGTTATGTCCTCTGGACCCAAGTTACGGACCCAACCCTTTTAGGAAACCTCTTTTCTAACCGTTGGGTGAGGTCATACGAAAGGACATCTTAAGGTACCTGTCTCCTCGGACTGTCCAATATCAGGTCCCCCAGTGTTTCTCGACCTGTGTTGACTCGCTGAGAGAGAAAGATGTACTTTATCCCTGATAAAAGTACACATATATTTTGTGATATCAATATTCAGTGTTAAAAAGTTAGAACTACATATGTTTAAACCTAGGTTTATTAAGAAATAACACTCATTGATAGGACACATAACATCCTACTAATCGTCATAGGGACCGGAGTTGAGTGATCTAAGATTTACGTTAGACAATATTAGAATCGTTGGTGTCTACAGAGGTCTTTATAGAGGATCCCCTTTTTATAGTGGGTACCAACTCTTTGTAATCAGATCTATTAGGTCTATCTACTTATGTAAAGTTGGTGTCAGTTTAACGGAACAATATAGTTTAGTCCCGTATTACTATAATAAATGGGATGATTTATCCGTACTACAGATTCAGACTTTTTATAACCCTACTGTGGATATGAATAAGGGTCTCGATCTGGAAGTGCCCCTACTAAACGAGGGTCCTCTTTTATTGACATATAAGTTAGGTAAACCGGGGAAGAAACTATTCTCTCTTTCTTTTGTCAAGGACTCCATACCATATCCGGGTTTCTAGATATAAAGACAGGGGTTTAAGATATAAAGACAGGAGATAGAAGAAAACCTAGAGAAAGAGAGAGAGGGGAAGGGGAGGGATAACTTTCTTGTTTCAACTTTAAGTCATATTTATTGTCAAGGTAAACACGTTGAACGGATGACGATCGGTTTACTACTTCAATTATACTATATTAAAAAGATTTTGAATATGACGGAAGAACGAGAAAATTTAAGTGAAATACTAACATTCCCTAAAGCTCAGGTGATATCAAACATGTATAAAAAAAAGGACTACGGGGATTGAATGATTTTTTTCTTAAATAGTCATGAAAACAAGTGACTTTAAGTTGAAAAAAAAACATGAGTTTATGTACTTCGAAGGTTTTGTCGTTCCTTAGGTTATCGTTGTCAGTTTTAAGTAAGATACGTTACACTTTTACTGGCCGACATACCCCTTTGAACGTCCTGTCCCTTTATCTGTATAAAGACGACTATATATCTATCGTAAAATTTTACAAACGTTTTGGTGAGTAAAGTTTTCATAAGTTCGGTCATGTGTAAAGAATTTTACAGTCTATTTTAAAATCCATTATACCTTCTATTTAGGGAAATATTTTATGACATCAAATTAAACACCTCGTTTAAATCCATTCAAAGGGATTCTTTTTTCGTCAGACTACTTTAATTTTATTTAACACAAATAAAAATAATATTTTCTTTTCTTAACTACTTAAATACACATTTTTACCAAAGGTACTCCCATTCAAAAATGACTTATCGAACGTTAACGGTCTGTTTTGTCGTCTATATACTATACTTACACATGAATAGTATATACGTTTATATATACCTTTATAATTATATATGTACATATAAACAATTAGTGTAGTTCCACTCGAAAACTCTTCATCATATCACATTATTAATAACTTACCAATACTCATTAAGAATTGTTTACACTGAAAATAAAAAAAAATGGTCCTGTTCGTAAATCTGTTGTAAAGAAAAAAAATTAAAAATTAAAAAAATTGAAAAATAAAATACAACCTCATATCGGTAAATTATTACAACACTAGTAAAGTCCACTTATAGTCTCCCGGAGTCGGTATGTGAGTCTGTGTGTGTGTGTCTGTGTGTGTGTATATATATATGTACATAGGTAAGAGAGGGTTTGAGGGGAGTGTAAGTCCGACGGTGTATTGAAACTTGTCTCAAGGGATATGATATGACATACTGGAACAAGTAATAAGTAAAATTTATAGCGTCGTACATGTACAGTTAGGGTTTGAGGGATTCATAGAGAAGGGGGATAAGAAGGGGTAATTGTTGGTATCAAAGTAAGGATCTAATACAAAGATTACGAAAGACTGTTATTCTACGTCAAAACACTATTTCAAAGTCGGTTACCGAATATCCGTCTTCACAACGTTTTGAATCTTTCAAGTGGGTATTTTAAGGACGTGTTAAGACGGTGGGAGAGAACCGAAATCCCGACCGATCTGCGTGACCTAGGCTCTTCTGACACTTTGAGACCTTCTGACGTTTATCGTAGATCTACCTTCTTTAGACCTAACACTCACTGTCGGTACACGTAAGGGAGGAGAGAACGGAATTCAGTACTACCTTTGTTCTTTATTTGAAAATACAACAAGTAGTTGACTCTAAACCCCCAATAGACGATCGTTGAAGATTTTTTACGACGATGGCATAGAGGTTCAAGAATGGTAAATTCTCTAGAAGTCGGACTGAAGGGTAACGCTCTTGGTCTTGGGAAAAAACAAAAACGGATTTCCTACAAATGAAACCGGTGGACTACCCTTCTCGGTTGGGTAACCTTTTCTGGGATTACGACCCTTTCTAACTTCCTCCTCTTCCCCGGCGGTCTCCCACTCTATCAACCGACCGTATTGACTGGACTACCTGTACTCAAACTTGTTTGAGGTCCTCTATTACTTCCTGTCCCTTCGGACCACACGATATCAAGTACCCCAGAGTTTCTCAGTCTGTCCTGAATCGTTGACTTGTTGTTGTTTTCCGACAAACCGGTGGTTTTGTGAACAGACAAGTCTTTAATATCCCTTGAACAGGGATATTAAATGATGACGGGAAGGGACCTTCGGGAGTTGATTACTGACTCCCGTAAAAGGTCGTTAAAGGGGAGAGGACCTGGGAGGACATCCTATGAAGACTTCGTTCAGAGTGGATCTAAGGTCTTAAAGGACTCGAGGTCACTGGGTAACACCAAAGACTGGCTTATTATCGGAAACGACGGACGGACGGGAGGATAGGGACAGAAGATAAGAACGAGGAGAGGGTATGGTGAATGTGAGCGTAGGAACAGTCCCCATACGGAACTCTTTTAGGTTTTGATTACGTTTATAAATTGGAAAGATCTGACAATACTTCTCGAAATGTAGGTCTATAAGTAATCAGATTAAACCGAACTTGGAAAGAAAGGATCGTAATATTTATCTCTATCGTGTTAGTTTAAAAGATTTACCGGTACGAAGGGGGACTTTGTATACCCAGTATTGTCATCAATAAAGTATCACAAGAATATTTCTGATCTCCACTATTTTTATTATTGAAACATCTAACAGATCATATTGCACTCATGACCGATTTACTATAGTAAGAACAATAACAATATATTTATCCAGTCGATCATCACCTTCGCCGTAAATTTGTCGTCATAGAAAGACCCATTATGAAACAGAATACCATACTGTTGAGAACTATTAATGGTACACAATGGCTTCAGCAAAGACTTTACAGATTAAAGTCCAAACTAAAACATAGTTTCAACATGTACATGTATTAAATCTTATTTTATCAAAACGTTCCAAATAAAACTCTTTATGATTAACATACATAGAGGGAAGGACTAAAGGAGAGGGGTTTCTGTTGGTTAAAATAAGATGATAAGAAAACTATAAATAGGAATAAACAGATGTACTGTACGAATATAACAATAAATTACTGAAACAAAATCCGCACTAGATGACTACAGGGTGTAGGAAGGATATTGGTTTGAAGTGTTGTATCGATATGGTAAAATATAAATGAGTCGTAATTATAGTACAACTGATACATTTCGTTTTGTATTAACTTGATGTAGTCAACCGAATGTAAAAATACATTGATGATTCAAGGTTTAACAGATAATGGTTAACAGGAGAGATTACTGTAACTCTAGATAGTTCATAGGATAAGTAACACAGAAGAATCTCTTTTTTTTCTTATACCACAATAGACTACATGTATTAGAACTACGAGACCAATATTTTTTGTAAAGAATCAGACCGGTTGTTAATAGTAATCTTTGAATTTCTGGTACAATCAAATGTATCACATACATGGTGTCGTAATTAGATTTTCAATAAAAAATTAGACATTAAGTTCTGACTCTACACTGTGTTTCAGTATCGTTTACGTTGTAAGGTGTTTGTTTTGTAATTCCTAGTACCGAGTCTTTAAACCCCCAAGAGTAAGGAATTTCTCCTTCTCGGTTTTGGACTGTTAGTTCCGGATGATGTAAGTGTCATGAGGTCCGTTTGACTTGATGACAAAAAGGTATCGATGAATTATAAAAGGGTCAAGAGACTGAGACAGGTACTCAAAAGAGATGGAATTTTATAAAAATAAATAAGTTCTAAGAACACCTTCATCAGTAAAGCTAAAACTCTAGTTTATAGTCATATAAATTACTTTTTTATATAATACCAATAAATACGTAACAACTCTTCTGAGAACTCTCAGGGAACCTGACGTTCCTCTAGGTTGGTCAGGTATGACTTCCTCTAGTTGGGACCCTAAAGAAACCTTCCTTACTACGATTTCGACTTTGAGGTCATGAAACCGGTAGAGTACGCTTCTCAACTGAGTAACCTTTTCTGAGACTACGACCCTCCCTAACCCCCGTCCTCCTCTTCCCCTGTTATCTCCTACTCTACCGACCTACCGTAGTGCCTGAGCTACCTACACTCAAACTCACTTGAGGTCCTCTACCACTACCTGTCCTCCGGACCGCACGACGTTAAGTACCCCAGCGTTTCTCAGTCTGTGCTGACTCGCTGACTTGACTTGACTTGACTACGCAACAATAGAGGAGGATGATCTGATAGTTGAGAAACTCCTGTCCTGTCACAAAGTAAGTCGAAAATTAAAGATTTAGAGGAGGGTGTAGCGTGAACCTTTTCTTTATGTTTTATTTGTAGTAGACGTTATTTAAATATCTTACTATAATATAAGTGTGGTGTATGTATTTTTAACATAGTGTTCCAAATGACAAACGAAAGAACTTACGTGTAAAGGACTGGATGAATCATTCTTTTAAAACTTAAAGTAGACCTGTGTATTTATTTCTCGTCAAAAACATGGAAGTGAATTTTAATACACACTAGTAGACTGTTTTAAGCTCGTTTATTCCATATCTTAATTTCTCACACAGTCCTCTATCATTTCTACTTACAGGGTACGATTTCTTTATGAGTTTTCCTTTATACAAATAGTTTTTTAACCATTCAAAATATATAATTAATCTATAAATGTGATATAAAAGGGATCACATATCAAACGTAAAAATTAACGAATTACCAAAGAAAACCACTTGTCTGTGGAATCAAAATTAATTCAAGTTACATAATTTGAAAAGGCTAATCACACATAATACAAGACAAATCTTTTAGATGAGTGTGTATATTTCTATAAGAGGACACAAAAGAAGATCTTCGAGAAATTGTAGGTATAAATATGGACCTAATTAGTAATAAAAATAAATGTATCTATAAAATAAAAAGTCGTGATAAATAACTTTAAAATTTTTAGTAGGACAATAATAATCAGGATAGTTAAAAAAGGTCCGTTGTGAAAGATTATTTAGTGAAAGTTTACTTAATAACAAGATTCCTGAACGTAAAAGTCTTTAGTTGGATTCTGTCGGGAACAAGGACTAGTTATTATCCAGACGACCCACAATATTTCTAAATAAAACAGAAGAACTGGAAAACTCCTATGATATCGTAACGGAGAGATAAGATTCAGCTACCAGAACTATACGTACGACAATCAGATTCACTAAAGAAAAATGTTTTTTTTAACATATAAATTACGTAAATATGGTTGATACATTACGTATAAGTCCGAAAGGTCCACCGTGTCACCATTTCTTAGGAGGACTCTTACGTCCTCTGTACCTAAACTAGGGACACAACCCTTCTAAGTGACCTCTTCCTCTACCGTTGGGGGAGGTTATAAGAACGGACCTTTTAAGGTACCTGTCTTTTCGGACCATCCGATGTCAGGTACCCCAACGTTTCTCAACCTGTACCGACTCGTATATGTGTGTGTGTGTGTGTGTGTTACGTATACGTATTTTTACGTACGTGTATTTATTTCGTGACTACTTTCATATATGGATGGGTATACAAGAATTCTGGGTGGTTAAGGGTATAGTAAAGACAGTAACGTAAATATACGTCAATACATGTAAAAAAATGGACTCATTCACTTCAACGAGTCATCATAGCCTGAGAAACGTTGAGGTACCTGACATCGGATTGGTCCAAGGAGGCAGGTACCCTAAAAGGTCCGTTCTTATGACCTCACCCAACGGTAAAGGAAGAGGTCCTCTAGAAGGGCTGGGTCCCTAACTTGGGTCCAGAGGGAATAACATCCATCTACGAAATGGTAGACTCGGTGGTATACTATAGTATAATATGTACGAATTTGACTCACCAAATAAAACAATGAATAAAGATCAAATTTCATAAACAAGACAATATCAGTGTTTTAAAGACGGAAATCAAATTCTACACCAAGAATGTCTACCGTAAAAGAAAGACCAACGAAAATTTCACAAAAGTAACTGAAACCACAAAACGACCTAGTTTGAACACGCAGAGTGTTTCCTAACAAAAGTAGTCAAGACGAGTTCTGAGTGACAAACAGTTTTATTTCTTATGGACACAAAACAATCGAGACTTTTAAGAGTTGGTACTAAAGGGAAAGGTAAAAGATGATTTTATATAAGATTCTTACGACAGAGGGAGGTCTGGATAATCTTTATGTAATGTAGGAGATTCAGAAGTAAGAAACTTAAAATCAGAACAATGTAAAAGGTAGAAAAATCTATAAAGTAAAATATATTAACCGAATATATATGAAGTCAAACTGATTAAGAGTTGATACAGTAAAAGAAAAATTAAAATTGAATACTAGTAAAAATAAAGACATTCCAGATCAAGTCATAAAAAGTCTAGGGCACAAAATGCGTAACGTAGAAAAAATACAAACACAAAGTTGAGGAATATTAACACTCATACGAATAATACAATGATATAGGAGAAATCCTTACATAAAACTAATATAATTTGAGAACTCCGACTCTGAAGAGACAACAAGTTAACACCCTTACGGACTGCTCTATTTAAAATGTAAGTAAATGAAGAGGACCGAAGGCTGTTCAAAGTTCAAAGTGACCAAACTCTTCCGAGTGACCGAGAGAGAGAGAGAGAGAGGAACAAGACTCTCAAAATTTTTGTACGTTCGTCCTGTTTTAGTTCAGTGTTTAAATTTTCCTATATTTGAAACGGAAAGGTCAAGAGTCTAATCTGAAAAAATTAAACTGATTGACTTTTTCGTATATTTGTATCTAAAAAAAAATTTTTTGACATAACCAAAATCGACAACAAAAAGTAATCGACCTCCCATCCAAACAAAGATGTGTCTTTCACGTTTCACACCTGTAAATCTCTAAAACCAATATAGGAGAAAAGACCCAGTTTATACTTTGAATCAAACGACTAAGGAGTTTACCTGTAATTTTCACTCTGATAACGTCTTTTTCCGTTTATCGGGGTGTGTGGGTAGGGGTGGGGTCTCCGTAGACAGTAAACTCGAGTTCAGGACCCACGAGACCAAAAGTAAAAAGAGAACCAAAACCGTGAACTTCTCCAAACAAAAGGAAAGGGAGTAGAGAGAAAAAGAGAGGAACGAAGGAAAAATGAAAGGAAGGAAGAGAGGAAACGAAGAAAGAAAGAAAGATATACCGAGTCCATTATGACTAAATAATCCGAAGATTTCGAAGGTGGAAAACATTTAAAATTTACATTGGATGGTTGAGAGAATATAAAAAAGTGTATATGAAAATCCGGAAGTAATCTTTCAATTAAGGGGACAATATGTGAACCAATCGAGTAAAAAACAGTAAACGAAGTCGAATACTTACGAATGTCCTCACAAAAAGTCTTAGTACACACTAATGGAGTTTAGTGTAAGTTGACATAGTTAATAGTACAATGAAATTTAGATGATATTTATAGACGTCGACTTAGTAAATTTCAAACCAGTTAAAAATTGTTTTAAATAGTTAAAAATACTTTTTATACTCTTACGAAACGACTCATCTCGTTACTGAAAAATAAAAATTAAAATAAAAAACAACCATTATTTACACAGTAGGTATGAAAAATTTTTCAATGTAAGTAGAAGACGTCGTAAAGATTAATAACCTCCTAAGCTAAGACCCTCTAACAGTCAAAAATAATAGACAGTAGTCGGACCTTGGGTCTTCAAGACGGTATAGAATTGAAAGTCGGAACTTTTATTCCTGGCAATAAAAGTAGGGATTCTGGATAAACTTTTTACATTCAAAAAGGTACACTACTAAGTTTATCGGAAATACGGACATACGTGACGAGTCTACGTCTCTGATGGTACAAATTAACAGGGAGAATGTCTGACTAATACATTGAACGAGTTCAATTTGTAATCGACTTCTTCGGTTCGATCACAAGGTCCAAAGACAGAGAGTCAGAACCTGGAAAAGGTGTAAGACGGACTAACAAGGAAAGAAACCCTCCGGTACCCAAAGACGGAAACTTTCGTCTACTTTTTCTTCCCTCTCCCCTCTTTCTTTTCCTCCTCTACCTCCTCTCTATACCTCCTCTACCTCCTCTCTATATTTCGTCTCCTCCTCCTTACCCTCTCCTCGTCCTTCACCGTTTTTTATTCCTTTTTTTATTAAAATTCTGGATTTCTTCAAAACTAATGAACGAACCTGTAAAGGTCTTAGACCAACATATTGACCCGTTTGATGTCGTGAGGAGGACCTAGGTCGGAGTCCATAGAGTAAACATTCTGTTGACATTATAGTTTAATAGTCATAACAAAACTATGTCTCTTAATCATGTATCTTTCATACAAAACCTTTTGACTTATATGTCCTCCATGAGTTATTTACTCGATGAAATTATAACGTTAATAAAAAGGAAAAATAGAAAGTCAAAATAACTCTATGTTGACTGTATGTCGTGATATTTATTCAAATTCCACACGTTGTCTTACTAAACTGTATATATAGTACTTTACTAATAATGTTACTTCCCCAAATTACCTGTAGATAGTAGAGTATGTCTATGTTTTAAACCCCCTTTACTTTTGTTCAAAAGGAACACTATTTTTAGAAATCCTAGATAAGAGAATTGTTGAACGTAATCATTGACTCCACGGAATACGTACGTGTGAGTCACTGAGACAGTACAGGTTGAGAAACACTGGGGTACCTGGTATCGGGTGGTCCGAGGAGACAGGTGTCCTAAAAGGTCCGTTCTAATGACCTACCTACTGGTAAAGAAGGAGATCCCCTAGAAGGACTGGGTCTCTGACTTTGGGGTAGAGACCGTAGAGGAAGTAACCGTCCGCCTAAGAAATGGTAACACTGTGGACCCTTCGAGGGACTTTACCGAATATCATTAATAATTTTAATAAGAAACTCTCGTTACGTAAAAACTTGGGAAATGAAGAACAGACGATGTCACAGAAAGTATTTTATCGGTACTGTAAAGTCATTCACATATCAACTTAATACCAGTAACAGAACGAGGATTCATTTAGTTCACAAACGGTTACTTATGAAAAAAGAATCGGTAACTTCATATTAACTCTGTAGAAAAGTGTATGAATACTTATGGTTAAAAATTAGAGGTTTCGTAAAACGTAACTTTGAAGAATTTTCAAAGTACCGAAAAGTGTAAGATTTTGAATAAAAGGTTCAATGACTTACACATGATTAAATCAGGACCTCTAGACTAAAAAATTTTAAGTCACATCAGTTCCGTTTCAAGTGGAACTCATACGTTTTCGAGTTTGAACGGTAGAAAAGTGGTCGTGTCTATGAACTTCGGACTAGAGAAAGAATGTTGGGACCCTTCCCAAATATGTATACTAGTCGTGAAGTGTGTCTTAAGTTTGCTCTCTCTTGATCGTGAACTATTTCTTTTGTAACTAAAAGAAAAGCTTTGGAGTGTGTCATTTTGAGCGCTTGAACAAAACGAGAACAGGATGTTGTAGTGACAACGAAATTTCCGGAAATACCTAAAAAAAAAAAGTATATTGTTGTTGGTGTAGAAGACACGAGTTTTACGGTAACGAGGAGTAGAGACTCTTATTTGTCAAGAACGAAACTAAACCACTAGAAAATAGAACGAACAGAAAATAGTTTGACGGAAACGGTAGTAGGTGGGTTCAGTAGACTAGAGTTTGAAGGGTAAAGTCCCTTATAATAAGAATGACATAAACATGAAAATTAGAATTCTCACGTAGGTTAGTCCGTTGGAAAGAGTCTGGGTGTAAAGAATGAACCTACAAACACTACATCGAGGAAAAGGTAAATTTTTTAATTATAACCAAAGTAATAAAGAAATACGTCTATGTTTTAAATATTAATTTTTTGTCTAAAGTGTAAAATATTTCAGGAAGAGGGCAAGTCCGTTACCGATTCAGGTTCTTATATAATTCGTTGTACAATAAGTAAATAAGTGACGAAATATTAAATGTCTTACAAAGGTTTATCTAAGTAAACAAAATAGGAACCTGACGTTCCTCTAGTTGGTCAAGTAAGACTTCCTCTAGCCGGGACCCTAAAGAAACCTCCCTTACTACGACTTCGACTTTGAGGTCATGAAACCGGTGAAGTACACTTCTCAACTGATTAACCTTTTCTGAGACTACCACCCTCCCTAACCCCCGTCCTCCTCTTCCCCTGTTGTCTCTTACTCTACCGACCTACCGTAGTGGCTGAGGTACCTGCACTCAAACTCACTTGAGGCCCTCAACCACTACCTGTCCCTCCGGACCGCACGACACTAAGTACCCCAGCGCTTCTCAGCCTGTACTGACTCGCTGACTTGACTTGACTTGACTCAATGTTAGGACTCCGTGTGTCTTGTCCAATAATCTTTACTAAAATTACACAGAAAGTTTCTATTTCTTTGACATAAAGTCCCGTCCCCATATATGTCGAACTGTTTCAAAAGAGATCCTCTTCTACGCTGACTACAACTCTGGGTGTGAAAGACTGAGACATGGGAGATACGAAGTGTCATATAATTACGAGGACAAGTCAGCGAGTCAGTACAGGTTGAGAAATGTTGAAATACCTGATATCAGACGGTCTGAGGATACAGGTACCCTAAAGGGTCTGTTCTTATGACTGACCTCACCCGACGGTAAAGGAGGAGGTCCCCTAAAAAGGTTGGTTGTATGTCTTTGGCTCAGAGGACACAGAGGACGTAACCGTCCGTCTAAGTAGTGGTAGCATGGCACCCTTTGGGGAGGATAATATGATCAGTAACGTATAAGAGTAGTATGTAATGTACGAAATTTTTAGACTTATGACTCTAATAGTTATGCTTAAGTTGTTATATATTAAATTAGGACTCTGAAGAGACCACCAGGTCACCAATTCTGAGAAACGAAGGTGACGTTACCCGTACCTAAGTTAGGGATCGATCCCTGATTTTAGGGTGTATGACACGATGTGTCGGTTTTTTAAATTTATTTTATTTTAAATTAGGATGTATACAAAGTTTTCGGATGAGTCGTCCCATACGGTCATTCCCTCAAGATCGTCTGTTACGATTTAAACAGACTGAAATAATTAATTAGTGACTCAATGGAACATAGGATCTAAGTTCCGATTATCATGGATGCGATATCTTTAATAAACCCCCTAACCTACTTTTTATATCTCGATTTATACTTTGACTTTTTTTTTTCACTTTCAGCGAGTCAGCGTCGACTGAGAAACGTTGGGGTATGTCAGGTACCTAAAGAGGTCCAGTCTTATGACCTCATTTTTTTTTTTTTTTTTTTCTTATGACCTCATCCATCGGTCGGAAAGGGAAGAGGTCCCCTAGAAGGGTTGGGTCCCTATCTTGGGTCCAGAGGGTGTAAGACCGTATAAGAAATGGTCGAATCGGTGTTCCCTTTGGGTCCTTATGACCTCACCCATCGGGTTGGGAAGAGGTCGTCTAGAAGGGTTTGTTCCTTAGCTTGGTCCTAGAGGTCGTAACGTCTGTCTAAGAAATGGTTGACTCAATAGTCCCTCGATTCGTTTATCGTTTGCTACTTATTCACCACGATCATGACATTAATGGAAGAGAAGTCAGTCAGGAACCTTTTCAAAACTTAAACCTTTAGGTAAAACTTGACTGGAGGTCATAAGGGTCGATGTGTACACAAAAGTGGAAGTTGAACGATGGTGACATACGGATAGTTTTATTTGAAAAAATGGGGAACTATTAAAGTGTATATTTGGGATATTATAGTCTTAATCTTCACTTCTAATTCTAATAGAGTAGGTTGTAGAGTCAAAGTAGTTCTTTTTGGATTCAGGGTCCGTCCACTTTGCTAAGTTCGTCCCTACTGGAAATTTACACAGGACTGGTCCTACCTACACGTAAAATATACCTAAAATTTTCCCTTATTTTAAAACCTCACTTAAAGTAACACGGTAGAAAGTGTCCTCCCAAGAACCGTCCCCTCTCGTACGAGTTTAGTGTATAGAATCTGGTAAGGAGTAAAGTGTACAAAATTTCAGTCAGGGATAAGAACATCATGTAGGGTAAAAGTAATGGGTAGAGTACAGAGTTTACGAGTAGACTTCTCCGATAGATCGTACTCTTTACTTAGATTCCGTTTTCTGTCGTTATCAGGAATTCGTCTTGAGGAAATAGAGAGAAGGAAGGGAAAAAAGAAGAGTGTAAGATAGTGAGAAGGAAGGACCAGGGATTAGTATAGAGTAGAAGTTGGGATTAATATATGTCACCTCCTACTCTACCAACTACTGTAGTAACTGAGTTACCTGTACTTCCTGCACTCAAACTCGTGTGGGGTCCTCTATCGCTTCCTGTCCGTTCGGACCCTACGACGTCAGGTACCCCAGCGTCTCAGTCTGTGTTGTCTCACTGACTTCTTGTTGTTTGGTCAACACAAGACCTAAGTCTAACTGAAGGTAGGTAACGGATGTGGTACTTGACTTCGAGCGTAGTTCGTGATGCGTGTGCGTGTGTCTTCGTTGACTTCGTTTTGAAAGAAGTTTATGTTCACTGGTACAGTGTACGTTACTCAAAGATAAGACAAGATAAAGCAGCAAAATTATACGAGCGGGTGTTTAAATTGAATAATAGTAGGAATTATTCAATCGTCGGTGTTAAACTTTGTTTAACAGATTTAATTTCGTCTCTTCTTTTTATAAGTGGAATCACACTTAATATAAATAAAGACCTATCTTTTAATAACTGACTAACTGTGAAAGTAAAAACATGTAACAACATAATAGTATTAAAATTCTACAGTAATAAACTTTTTTACTTCAAAATTAAATTTTTTAGTCATTTTTATTTCATGACCCTGAACCTTTAGTCTTATTGTGATAAATAATATTCCATCAACTGAGGGACCTTTTCTGAGACTACGACCCTCCCTAACCCACGTCCTCCTTTTCCCTTACTGTCTCCTACTCTACCGACCTACCGTAGTGGCTGAGGTACCTGTACTCAAACTCACTGAGGTCCTCAACCACTGTCTGTCCCTCCGGACAGCACGACACTAAGTACCCCAGCGTTACTCAGCCTGTACTGACTCGTTGACTTGACTTGACTGTGTCGACAATAACAATTGGATGTATATAGTCAAGCTTGTGATGAAATTTTCTTCGACAATCTCTATTTGTCCTTTAAAAAATCCTCACTTTTTTCAAGAAAGAGTAGTGATCTGAAGGAAAGAACTGATGAGTAGAGAGAGTAGGGTTTCTGTACTAAGACCCTGTCCACTCCTCAGTTTTGTACAAATCATGGTTGATGATTCTGTGTTTCCCTCAAATTTACTTTTAAAGTAGGTAATAGAGTTACGGAATTGGTTCCGTTTCCTTTTCTTTGATCAAGTTTTAGGTTCCATTTAGGGTCAAATTACTCAAGGATAGGTTACCGAGTCACCTATTTCTTAGACGGACGTTACGTCCTCTGTGTCTACACCCAAGTTAGGGTCCCATCACTACTAGGGAAACTCCTTCTTTACCGTTGGGTGAGGTCTTAAGAACGGACTTTTTAGGGTACCTGTCTCCTCGGTCCGTCCGATATCAGTTTCCCTAGTGTTACTCGGGTTGTACTGACTCGTTTATTCGTACGTACTGTAGAATATATTTTTCAGTGAAAAAACTATTTTCAGTGTTTTATCGATGTTAAATCCTTAAAGGAAAATAAACATATGTGTGTTAGATAAAGAGATTGTCCAACAATTCAAGTACATTTTCGTCTAAAACAAAAGGAAACGAGAATGGTTTGGAACATTCGTACGTACGATTCAGTAAAGTCAGTACGGGATAAGTCTGAGACACGTTGAGGTACCTGACATCGGGTGGTCCGAAGAGACAGGTACCCGAAAAGGTCCTGGGTATGTATTGTAGAATATTCCCTACTACAATAAAATTTTGGAGTATTTTGATAACTGTTGACAAGAAGTTTTAAAATTTATACTAAGACCCTCAGAGTTCCACCTATGTTCACTCCCGTTCTCAACCTGAGTTAAAATCCTTACCCTAAATACTTACTATTAGGTCATAGTTACTTCCGTTACCATGGTCGACTCACCATCCAACTAAACATCTCATCTACTCCCCCATCGACCCAGGTCTAAGATCTTTTCTATAAATTTCACCATGAATTCAAGTAAACGAGAGTTCTCGAGGAACCTGTCACACCGTGGTCGAGTCCACGAAGTCAGGACAGGTCGAGAATCACTGGCATACCTGACATCGGGTACTCCGAGGGGACAGGTACCCTAAGAAGTCCTTTCTTATGACCTAACCCAACGGTACGGGAGGAGGTTCCCTAGAAGGGTTCGGTCCCTAACTTGGGTATTGGGAATACAGAGGACGTGACTGTCCGTCCAAGAAATGGTGATCGTGGTGGACCCTTTGGGGAATGAGTTGGAATATATATGAGATAGTCACACAGTAACCGATGGTAGAAGGGATAGGAACTCGGACTTTTCATGTACGCGGTGTGTGTACGGGTGGGAGAGAGGAGAAGTGATTTTTATTCATTTTGTTAGATCTAATACGTCGACGTAAATTAAGATACCCAGAGACTATGTCAAATGAACCCAAACCCCCTAAAAGGGTACCTCTTTGGGTTTGTTTCAAAACACCGGTTACCGTTAAGAGGTTCGGTCCGAAGTAGTTATGCACTTGGTCCTTGAAGGTCTACAAGTTCGACCAAAATTTTTTCCGTCTCCTTGGTCTCTAGTTTAAAGGTTGTAGGAGACCTAGTAGTTTTTTCGTTCTCTCAAGGTCTTTTTATAGATAAAGACGAAATAACTGATACGGTTTCGGAAACTGACACACCTAGTGTTATTTGACACCTTTTAAGACTTTCTCTACCGTTATGGTCTGGTGGACTGGACGGAGAACTCTTTGGATATACGTCTAGTCCTTCGTTGTCAATCTTGACCTGTACCTTGTTGTCTGACTAAGGTTTATCCTTTTTCTCATGTAGTTCCGGCACATAACAGTGGGACGAATAAATTGAAGATACGTCTCGTGTAGTACTCTTTGCGACCTGACCTTCTTTGTGTTCGACCTTAGTTCTAACGGACCTCTTTATAGTTATTGGAGTCTATACGTCTACTGTGGTGGGAATACCGTCTTTCACTTCTCCTTGATTTTTCGGAGAACTACTTTCACTTTGTTCTCTCACTTTCTCAACCGAATTTCGAGTTGTAAGTCTTTTGCTTCTAGTAACGTAGACTAGGGTAGTAAAGTACTCTTTATCTACCCCTTTGTCCCCTTTGTCACCTTTGTCACAGTCTGAAATAAAAACCCCCGAGGTTTTAGTGACGTCTACCACTGACGTCGGTACTTCAAGTTTCTACGAATGATGAACCTTCCTTTCATTACTGGTTGGATTTATCGTATAACTTTTCGTCTCTGTAATGAAACGGTTGTTTCCAGGTAGATCAGTTCCGATACCAAAAAGGTCACTAGTACATACCTACACTCTTAACCTGACACTTCTTTCGACTCGCGGCTTCATAACTACGAAAACTTGACACCACAACCTCTTCTGAGAACTCTCAGGGAACCTGACGTTCCTCTAGGTTGGTCAGGTAAGACTTCCTCTAGTCGGGGCCCTAAAGAAACCTTCCTTACTACGATTTCGACTTTGAGGTCATGAAACCGATGGAGTACGTTTCTCAACTGAGTGACCTTTTCTGAGACTACGACCCTCCCTAACCCCCGTCCTTCTCTTCCCCTGCTGTCTCCTACTCTACCGACCTACCGCAGTGGCTGAGCTACCTGTACCCAAATCCACTTGAGGTCCTCAACCACTACCTGTCCCTCCGGACCGCATGACGCTAAGTACCCCAGCTTTACTCAGCCTGTACTGACTTACTGACTTTACTTACTTACTTATGTTTCGATGGTCCTTTATGTGTGAAAAGAATTAAAAACTTTTACGCCACCAATTTCCTTCGTAACCTGGTTTCTAAATTAGAGTATCAGCACTTAATAGTCCTCCCTACATAGTGGATTCTCACGTCTCCACAATCGTGGTTTAGTCACTGTTATGGGTGGGTCGTCCTTCTTTCTTTTGTTAAAAATTTTTTGTGGAAAACTTCTACCAAGTGAAAAAGGTGAAAGAGAAAAATGGTTAGACGTCGGTGAACTACACGTTTTAAAGGTTAGATGTCGACAAAATGTGAAGTGGTTTCGACCAAGGTTTCTTCTCAAGATATTTTGGGACATCTCTTTCGAGAGTAAAGTTTCGTAAATATCTAAACTACTCTTTTATATAGGGTATATGAACATTTTTGACGGAGGACAATGAAGGTATATTAAACTGAGGTCTATTAATCAACTCTCAAGTACTTTTTCCCTGTCTAAAAATTTTATAGGTCGTCGTCGTCTTATAGGACAACCCACCTTTACCAAAAAAAGACGGAAGACAGAAAAATTCGGTCTCTGAGTCTACATGTTGTTTCCACTGTCATCCTCTACGTCTTCGGTTTTGTTAGATAAAAGGACTCATTTAAGAACGTTACGTGACACAACGTGATTTCTACGAGTAGTGTAGTCTCTGTTTGTAAAAAATGGTTTGAGACAAAAACTTTTTGAGTGGGAGAGGTAAATCGAAGAGTTATAAACGTAATTAAACACTATCCTTTGAAAAAAATTGACTTGGATTCAACCAAATTTGGTAGATGAAGGTTATTAAGAGAATTCGGTTCGGGAAAACTGTCCTTAAGTTCAATAAATTTCTCTTCAAGTATCTTGAGAACCCGAAAAGGATTTGGTAGAGATCCTTGTACGTAGTGGAAGTGCAATGTGTGAAGAGTCAAGGGACTTTTAACAATGGTGAAGAACTGGTTAGACTCTTAGACAGTTCTTTACACAATTATTTCACTCTTAACGAAGTGTGGATGTAAGGTATACAGAAGTTCTTTATAAAAATTAAGACAAGTGGGGTTTGTCTCGTTTACAACTTCACTTTTCAATATTTGATGGACGTCTAAAACATACCTCCTTATGGTTTTGGTTTATTACATACGAGGGAAGTAGGGGGTCATGTTTCTACATTTTTAGACCTTAATACAATCTATAATACGTCATAGAACGGTTTATCCATTTTGTACTTGTATTCAACCAAATTACAAAAGTATAAAAGAATGAATTTTTAGGACTAGGATTTATACCAACACCACCTGTGGACCTGTTAGTTATCAACTACATCCTGAATACGTCACCAACTCTGAAACACGAAGGTTACGTCCCTATACCCAAGTTAGGGATCAGTCCTTTCAAGACGTACGACGTATCACACTGGTTTTGTGTTCAACTAAAGTTAGAAATAAATAACGAAAGTAAGTATATTTTTTAGGAAAGTATTCGAATAAGAGAATATTGTTTTACCACGGAACGGGGACAGGGAAGTGTCTATAATTTTAAAGAAATAGAACCCGTTCTTTGTGATCATAGGGTAATGTTTCGGACCAAGAACGTTTTGAGGTAGGTTAAGTGTGTCGTACAGGACTGAAATTTTGTTGATTTGTTACATGTGTTCTCTAACTGGGACTTAGTACGGGTACGATTCAGTGAAGTCAACCCAGGTTGAGAAACACTGGGATACCCGGTATCGGAAGGTCGGAGGAGACAGGTACCTTAAGAGGTCGTTCTTATGACCTCACCCAACAGTAAAGATGAGGTCTTAGTACGGGTCAACGTGACATAAGTGAAAGGTCTACACCTCAGGGGTTGTTCGATGTCTTTAAAAACGGAAGTCCCTAACTCTCCTTTCGACTCTTACCCGATCTTGTGGGGTGTAAGGTTCTGACCCTTCCGTGAAGTCCTAGGAATAAAATCTGTGTCCGGTTCATTCATCAACAAATTTGACTGTTCGGTACTCTTTTTCATAAAAAAGGACTAATATTATGTCTACACTTGTTTACTGTTTAATATTCACAAACATATTTTTATTCTACAATCGTATTTTAATTTTAAGTCTAACTAGTATTTAAAGTATTAAAGAATTCAGTGTGGTAGTGCATTACAAGATAATGTTACAATATATAATCTACCAATGATGTTCGTTGTATGTGTACATTGTTTATGGTCGAGTCTTAGATATATGTCCAATGATTCGGTTGGACCCCCGAAGGGTCCACCGTGAGCTTGGGTGGTCCCTTCCAAGAAAGAGTCCACCATTTCTTGGATGGAAGGTTACGTCCTCTGAATTCTCTACGTCTAAGTTAGGGACCCAGTCCTTCTAGGAGACTCCTCCTGTACAGTTGGGTGAGAGTATAAGAACGGACCTTTTAGGGTACCGGTCTCCTCGGACCGCTCGATGTCAGGTACCCCAGTGTTTCTCAGTCTGTGTTAACTTCTCTGAATCGTACGTCAGTATGTTTGGTTGGAGTACGGAGCTCGATTTTTGCTAACGGAACTTATAAATGTCGATTTGAGTTACAGTCAAGGGGATCTCTTTTCGGAGATTAAGCATATGTTCTTTCTTCCCTTTTCACCCAGAAAATTTTTGTAAAATTTTGGTTGGTTAATTACAGAAATTAAAATTTTACCATAGTTTAACCTAATCAGTTTATTATATACACACACAACGTACATACATCTAGTGACTTATTTTCACATCTTAGTTAAAATTCTACCTTGCACTATTTTGATTATAAGATTTCCGTAGTATAGAATACATTCTATAATAGAAACGACTCCGTTAAACCCGAAAATATAGGTAATAGAGTGAAATTTTCGAATAAGATGGGAGCGAAAAGTCTACTTGTTTATTTCTTAGGGTCTCTTGACTTTCTTAAAGGAGGTTTCTGCCGATTAATTAATACCCACTACCTGATTTTAGAACGAAGACAAAGTACAGAGACACTGGGTTTTTTAAACACCCTTGCTTAGGTTTAAAATCTCATCGATATCGTTCTACTTATTGTGTAGATAAATAGTAGGTTCTGTTTTAGAGTCTCGTCGTCAGAGATTACTAAATATTCGTACACAAACCATTAGTGACCCTATTCGGGGTAAGTATTGGGTTTAAAAGGGAATAAAAGTTAATAAACAATCTTAGAATTTTGGAGGAAAATTGGAAGTTATGAAACATTTATTAAAATTTTTAATCCTCAATGTCTGTAAGTTCACCTTCCCCTTATAAAGTTTACTGTAGGATCATAACGTAATTTAACGGTAAAGACCTAATTTCTTGTTTTTATTTTTAAGATCGATTAAACAGAACTAAATAGGTGTGGACCCTTCGAAGTCTTAGTAAGTACAACTTTAGATCTTTATTATCTCCTTTTTTCTGTAAAAATAAATGAGTAATATAGTTTTCTAGTGGTCTTTTTTTAGGGGTGAATTACTGGAGTCTTGTCTATGGATGTAGTAGGTTATTTTTCCGAAACGGTAAATTGGTGTTAGTTAAAATAATATTATATTAAGGAGTTTGAGTGGTATGTAAAAACAACGAGACATTGAGAACCACGAGAAAGATATGAGAGGGTGTGTGTAGGGTAGGAGGTGGGTGAGGAAGTCGGGGGAGAGAGAGGAGGTGGACCGTAAAAGAGTAAACCTACCGACACTATACTAAAGTATTGGTAAGGTGAGGTCGGTTTAAGAACGAGGTAGGACAGAGAAGATTCCCCTAGATCAGTTACACATTACACCCATGTGTTGGTAAGGTGAGGTCGGTTTAAGAACAAGGTAGTACGATTACGTAGAGATGTGAACGGTAGAATATCATATTTTAAATATGATAGTATGAATGTACTTTACGACGGTAGAAGAAGAGTTCTGACGGTCTAGATACAACCAGTATTTTAGAGTATTTCAATAGTGGTCCAAGTTATCATCGTTATCGTGAGTACTCTGTGTCACCCGAAAATTAAGTGTTCGTATCACTGACGGAATCTCTACTTATGTTCCTTTCGTTAACCTTTACCGTTGGGTGAGGTCATAAGAACGGACCTCTTAGGGTATCTGCCTCCTCGGACCATCCGATGTCAGGTACCCCAGCGTTTCTCAGCCTGTGCTGACTCGCTGGAGTGATTGGGAAACCTTCCAAGTCGTGTGTGCCAAAGAGTGGGGGTTAGGTGTGATGGGTTGAGAGGGTTTCCTTCACTCCCGAACATTCCCTACTTAGGGGTACACCTCCTAAGTAGAACTGTATCTTTTCTGAAACGAAGAAGGGTGTGCAGAAATTATAATAAGACCAACATCGAGTTTCAACGGGGGTTCGATTCGGGTTTTGGTATATTTCACAACGTGTATTTGTTCTTACTGTTAACAGGCGATCTTACGTAGTAGGAGTAAGTAACATTAAGACAGTAGAGGTACCTTCATCACAACACCATCCATTAGAGTCTAGTAGAAGGACCTCTTAAGATCCTAACAACGTGTGGGTTCGGTCTACTATTGGTAAATAAGTATGACCTCTTTTTGTTAAAGAAGAAGGAGAATGTAAAAAGTATTACAAGTGAATACCATCGATTAGTATATCACTAAAGATAATAGTAATAATAATGGGTATAGGAAACATAAAAACCAAAGTAATACTAGTCTCTTATAATTATTAATTACAATTACTAATTATAATTAATTAAAATTTAACGATAAATGACAGAAATTACACAGAAGGACTCGAATCTTTCAGATAGAATAAACAGAGATGTAGGGTGTCAACGACACATCGAGATAGTTACCCCGGGAATACATACGACCAGTTAAAGAAAATATATCACACCGTGATAAAGTCAATAGAAAGTTCTAAAAATAAAGGACACATCCGTAAAAGTTTGGATGTCATGTCGTGTCCTTGTAAAGAACTTTTATGTATTTATTATAATGATAAGAAGAATTAATCGAAAGTTTAAGTAAACCTAGAAATTAACTCATAAACCGTCATTATTATAACTTGACTTTATTTTCATAAACGATATAAATCAAAGTGATTTTAAACTCTTCTTAAACTTGAAAATTTTAACTTTTCAAATAATTGACAGTAAACAAACCCAAAGACTCAGTACCTACAAATATTTACATTGAAAGATCTTTCACGAGGAAAAAGAAGAAGAAGATGAAGAATTCGTAAGACCAAAGTGACGGCACACCAGAGGGAGGTAGAGGTAATTTATAAAAGTCTTGATACTATAAGTTAACTTCGAAAATAACTAAGTGTATACATCTAAAATTTAAACCAATTACATTCTTATATTTCTCTTTTGATAGGGATAGTAACTTTTCTTTAATGTGCCGTAACGATAAATGTGACATTTTTTTTTTTTCGTTGTACCTCTAAGCTACAGGAGTCGTATAGAAAAGAGTGAGTGGTGTTTACAGATGTTAATCCGTCTTATTAGTGGTGGAGAAGGACAATCATTATTTCCCAGAATCGATCCATTCTTTGTCAGTGTGAACATTTCCCCGTTTTATGATTCTTTAAAAGTGGAACACCTTGATGTACTGGGACCAGTAGACTCTACGGAATGTAACATAAGACGACGACGACGACGACGCAGAGTAGTCAGTACAGACTGAGACACGCTGGGGTATCTGTCGTCGGGTGGTCCGAGGTGGTAGGGACCCTAAGAGGTCCGTTCTTGTTACCTCACCCAACGGTAAAGGAAGAGGTTACGGACTTTCACTTTTCACTTTCGCTTCAACGAGTCAGCACAGGCTGAGAATCGTTGGGGTACCTGACGTCGGATGGTCCGAGAAGGTAGGTACCCTAAAAGGTCCGTTCTCATAACCTCACCCAACGGTAACGGAAGAGGCTGTAACGTAAGATCGTCTATAATATAAAAGGTGGACTTGTGATCCGTTTTAAACTATGTCACATAAAGAAATAAACGATGTATATTAGTGTTTTATCTGACTTTCTGTACCTAGAAAGTAATGATAGATGACTTTTCCTAAAATTGAATAACTTAATCAACGTTCAGCGATGTAAATTGTTTTCTCAAACTCAAATAAAGATTAGAGTCTAATTTTTCTGTGTAATTCTAGATACAAGACTCTATCACTACTATAACTTGTTCAAATGTAGTACAGACAAAAGTCTACGAATAGATATCACTAGGGTAAAATTCTGTTTACTCTTCATCAAAACAAAACAAAAAATTACTTTCTACCTACGTTAAAATTTTACGTTGACATAAATGGACGGACTAAAATTAATACCTCTATCAGGAGACGAGCTAACTTTTCGAAAAGAAATCCTTCACTTGTGTCCAAAAAGGGGAAGAAAAAGAGGTCACAATTTACGGATAGAAGAAAATTGTACCAACACTTTTATAGGTGGAAAAAGAAGTCATTATGATTAGGTGTTTGGGTTTGTCTTTGAACAAAAATACTAAACAGAGTTGGGTGTTTGAAACTATTCGGAAAAAAGACTCAATGGATAACATTTTTCTTCGGAGACCTTATTTTCGTAAATTTTTTCTTTAACGTAAATGTTTTATACGTGGTATTTTAGTTTGTAATTATGAAGTTTTAGTCACTTACTACAAAAACAATCCCTTAATAGGTTAATGTCCTTTACAAGTGACCAAGTAAAGAAACCATTCCTCTACTCCGTCGCACCGTAGTAAATAACAATCACACAGAATCCCACCTTCTCCAAAATATTAACACTGAACCAAATTCAGGAGAGATTACGTGCGTATTGAAACAATTAACTAGAAAGATTGACTTAACGTAATTAAACTATAAAATGAGGTAAACTGGTACACCCTTCTTATTATGGATAAGAAGTTATTTCCTGAACAATATTAATTTATTTATTTATTCTAGACACCGTTCCAGTCAATGTTGTGACTAAATAAGTTGAAACAGGACCACGCTTCCTCTTATAGAAGAATGAGTTAGACGTTTTTATTGTTATATCGATACTTTTTATTTCCACGGATTATGTCTTTTAAAAATATTATTAATTGATAACAAAACTTCTCAAACAATCTGATTATTCATATACTGTAATAAAAGATCTTGTAATAAAACAAAAAGACTACTAAATAAATGAAAGTCAAATGTATTTCTAGAAAGGATTTTTCTTAAAAAAAAGACTTTAGACTCCCTAAACTAAAATATGTAAATATGTTCATGTCTCAAATTTAACTTTTAAGACATAACCTTTAAAATTTAATTCTAATCTTTTATAAAAAGTCTTTAAGTAAATTCTTAATTCATCTTATAATCAGTAATAACTTCATGAATAAAATACGAAATAAAAAATTCGTATATAAATAGAATATTGACCTTCAAACACGGAAAACTCGTAAAAGTGGGTAGCGAATAAAATCATAGTCCATTAATTTAAAACCAAAGGACGAGACCTAACTTCCTCAGACGAAAGTACTCCAGTAGTCATAGATAGATGTGATTCTCGTAAGACTTTAAACACTGAGTCAAGAAACCAAATCTACGAAAAGGATCACTGTCTAATATGACTGTTTTTACGAAGGTAATTAAATAAGAACGGTCATAGATTTGGATTCTCATGGATCATGACAGGAATTAGGTCGGATATCGTCCCAGGAAACTACTTCTCTTTATTTTTACTCTTGTGATAATCCTCTAAGTGACACCGATTGACCAATACTATTGGTCGTTAGGGTCTTCCCTCCTTCTACTTGAGGAAAAGACCCTTTTCGGTTTTAGTAAAGGATACAAAACACTCACGGAACGTGGTCTTCGACTTTCAACTTATAATAAAAGAATTCTATCGTAACGTTTCGGGAGAAGTCGAAGTTCCCTGGACTATAAACTATCTTCTCTCTAAACTTCAAACTTTACTCATTATATTCAAACGAAGGAACGAGACAAGTAGTAAAAACATATTTAAAAATTTTCAACTCATTAGAGAGTTTTCGGAAAGAAGAAAACATTTTATCTTCATTATGAATAGTGTATCTTAATAATTTTATTAATTTGTTTGAGAACATATTTTATTACCTGAAAGAAAGGTAGTTTTTATACCGATTATACGGTAGTATTTCACCTGGTGTTATCTTGATGTACTTTCTCATTTTAGAGTAAGTAGATATATAAATTCTAGGGAATCCAAGAATCTCTTATAAAAAATCATGTCTCAAGTTTATAAACAATAAATGAAAGTTGAGTTAAATAAAGTAGTCGATGAGTAAAAAACCACGTTAAAAATAACGATTGTAATCATTAGTTTTCCTTAGAGGGTATAGATTACAAATATTATTTTGTATTACAAAGTACTATCACTCCTAGTATAAATAAATAAGTGGTGTTTTCGAGGTCTTGTCGTGACAAGTTATCTTTATATCTTAGTACCCAAAAGTTATAGGATCATCTGTGTATTTTCTACATTTTTCTTAGTCTATTATGATAAAATTATTATATAAAATAAATTCGATTATATAGATTTTATAACAGTAAAGTTATATATTAGGGACTTTTAAAAATATGACGAAGTTCATAAAAATAAAATGATCAATTTTAATTTATTTTAATTTTTAAATGAAAGAATCAAACGTGATAGTGTAAAGTCCACGACCTATCAGTGTACATCGACCTTGAGGGTATAGTCCGTCACATCGAGATCTTCGATCGTACATGAAGATCTCCTCCTTGAGTTATATTTAATTTCTTTCTTTCTTTCTTTATCTACTTCTATTGAAGGTATAGAGTAATACATATTATAGAGACCGGTCGACAGAAGACACTTTTTGTCGTGAGAGTATCCACAAGTTTATCGACAATTTCAGAAGGATCTTCATTAGTGATTAGTTTTCTACTCTTCAATAGGGTGTCAAGTTTACTTCTATAAAATAATTTAATAGAGGAATTGAAGTGTGAGTTCCAGTCTTAGTGTGAGTTGTATATTTCTAATACATGTCTTCTATATAAAAGTATAATTTTCTTATTGTACCATTATTAAAATATGACTAAATGAACGTATTATTACATTAAATCATATAAAATGATATAAAATTCTTTCTCCTTTATCAGTAAAATTGTTTAAGTAAAAGAATCACTTCACAGTCTTTTTATATAGTAGTCTTTATAGAAATGTGATTATCGGAACCTTCAAGATTCCGTCGTCTATAAAGACTAAAAAAATATATAAAAACTTCGAGAAATGTAAATATGTTGGGTACTTACTTCCTTTCGTGTTTAAGATTTTCGGGGGTTAGAAATGGGGATATAGAGTCATTATTCGTAAGGTATTCTCTGCATTCGGAGAGTGTAAACACTTTCTTCAATATTTTTAAAACAACAATTTAAATTTTTCGTATGTGTTTGTCTCGTCTCGTCTCTCCGTTCGATAGGAGTTCTCTGACATACCAAGATTCGGTTGACCCGGAACATTAGCATATTGATTTATGTGTCTATAAATTTCCATTAATAGTTACTCCTACCGGTGACTAGTAACAACTAGTGAACTTTTTCGTTACAGTGACTCCGTTCACACCGTCACGGTCAGGTTAGTATTTTCCTCCCTCGTAACGATCTCTAACTCAGAGGAGAAGGAACCCGTCCCGATGGGACCCCTTAAACGTCCCCTTCTTAGACGGGTGTTACGTCTTTTGTGTCCTCTGTTCAAACTAGAGGCCCACCCCTTCTAGGGGACCTTCTCACGTACTGTTGGGTGAGGTCATAAGAACGGACCTCTTAGGGTTCCTGTCTCCTCGGACCGTCTGACGTCAGGTACACTGTTATTGTAGAGGGACTCGTTCCTTTAAGGGTTACTCTGGTACCCACATTCGTCACACCAGTTAAATGAGACTCACAAGACTAGTAAATACGGACTACGTTTTTGAAGTCAGTAGTATATACGAATTAGAACTCAGGTGTAAGTTGTTGTTTGAAGAAAAATATTGGACCGAAGGGGACACCCGGATGGAAGTCCTTCTTTTATGCCAGTCATATCTCAAAGTGTCCTAAGACCAAATGTCGTGGAAGACCGTGAGAATAGTCAGGAACCTGTACCAATTACACTTAGACATGGATATCTATTTAGGTAGTAACCCTTTGACTGTTCAGTTCAAAAGTTACAACGGCATACTTTCATGACTTGTAACCTGACACCTTGTAAGTGTCCCATTAGTGACTGTGCGACACTTCTGAGAAGACGGTTTTGACCTCCTTAAAAGGAACCATTTGTTTGAGACTAAAACAATACTACTGAATGACCTCAATAGACGTAAACGTCCTTGAGAAGTTTCTCCGTTTTATTTTACGTTAATTTACCACGTAGAATACAATGATCAAGTTACGAACGAAAAATTTTTTTCTACTGATCACGAGATTTCAACATTCGTTTATCTTGAAATTTTCCGTTAGTCTCTGGAGACACTTCATGTTGTAGAATAGGTGTGAACTTGATGAGTTTACTTTGTTCCCTATTTGATCGTTCCTTCTTTTACTAATCCTCTATTAACTCTCAGACGAAGTAACAATAGTTAGTAATTACCACAATCACTAAAGGATCTAGGGTGTCCGTATGAAACGGTCTTTCTTTCCACACCCCTCCCCCTTCAGTTTTTCTATCAGTTCTTTCCATAAATTCTTATTAAGTCGATAATCCTTCGATAATATGTCTGATAAAAGACATGGAGACGAAAAAAAGGAGTTCCTTTCCACATTTTGACGAAATTAATTTTTCTTAGGTTTTTGAATCACTATCACTATTAGTCACAAAAGTTATAATGAAAAATAAAATTATTCGTGTTTAAATTTTGTGACTTCTTGATGACTTCTCTTTTTGCGTCATACTCAGTTCACTAAATAAAAGTCATAAAAATTATTAATAAAAGAAAGTTATGAAAACAAATATATTGTGACGATAAAGAGTCCATTTGTCCTGTAACATTTCCTCATCCATAAACTCAATTTGGTTACCGACAAAGTATATGGAAATACACGTTCATTTTAATAATACAAAAATATTAATTTGGTTACAATTTTTCTTCTCTTATATAGATAAGAACCAGAGTGTAACAAGTCTAAAGTTCTAGTTAGTAAAAATTATGAGCTGTATAAAATGAGATAAGAATAAGTTTTTATTTTTATTTTTTGATGGTTAAATCGAAATTTAAAACGTAAGACGTGGACTTTTGGATCGAATTATAAATGGTCCATCACAAATTTTTTAAGTGGAAAGACGTTTCTCTTATACACACGAACTTTCGATCACTAGGTTAACTGAGATTCGTAAGATTTACGGACGGTCCGTACCTAGGAACCGATACATTATCTTACTTCTCGGCGGGAGTCCTAGTGGTGACTATTTCTTATTCGTACGTTATGATACAAGAGAAACTTTTATTACTGTAAAAGTTGACTTTCGACCCACTTATCCTCAAGGGATTATTTTCTCAAGCAGACTTTCAGTCTAAGGTTTAGTGTATGAAATCTCAGAAGGAAGAAAGAAGGGACATCACCTCCCTGTTTCAAGGAGGTCGAAATGGGTCTTAGTGGCTAAAAGTTGAAAAGTTAGTGAATCCAATAAGAATACTGTTTTGACGAGGACTAAACAGTGACTCCTTTTTCTTCCTAGATTCAATGACTCGTTCCTTCCATTAAAGTAAGACAAGATTGAAGGAATTCGGTAGTATAAAATTTCCTTTGGTAGTAATGTACGTTAGTAACCCAAAGAGAAATTAACTGGTTGCCGGACGTTTAATAGAACCCATCCGGTCGTTACGAATCGAAAGTCTTTTGGTCATGTTTATTTCATATATTAAGTCGTTAGTTCTACAATACCTTTAAATTGTACTTTTCTTACATGAATCGTAAATTTACAGGACAGTCTAAAGTTAGCTGTAATCAACAGTGACACTATCTTTTTATTCTTCTTTCTAACTCTTAGTTTACAAGTACTTTACACTGAACTTGACAAAGTTTACCCAAGGTGACTACAGTTCAAGTTCTATGAAACAGTGGTTTGACACCTTTTGGAACTAAGATACTTATTTAAACTTTACAAGTCCAATAGTTATTTTTCATAGTTAGAACGACTCTTACCGGTCACCAGAGAGAAACTTGGGACATTAGAACCGTGGAGTTTTATATCGAACTCTAGACTTTTAGTCAAAAAGTAAGTACAGGTGAGACATCACTAATCTGGTTTCATCGTTACGTAAAAACATTAACGAAGTATCCTTCGGTTTAACTCTCAAAGAAGGTATGGGACCCGTTTTTAACAGTTCCATCTCAGTCGACAGTATCTCGTCCTCTGGGAGTTTTTGTGTAACAGTGTAACTACGTCTTATTAATAATGTTTACAAAAATAATGTTGAAAGTCCGGGATACTATTTGAACGCTACACAACTGAGTCGGTTTAACTGATTCGATGGTCCTACCTTACCTCTCGGCCCCCGTAAAGTGTCTGAGACGTACGACAGAAGGTTAATAAGTCAGTTTGTTCACTAATGACATTTCCTTAAAACATCTACGTCGATCAGAGATTGTCAACTGAAAATCGATTTTGATAGTATAAAACGTCCGGAGTAGATAAGTCCGTTCTGGAACTTTCCCTCAGTCAAAAAGGACCATTTACTCTGAAACTTATCGTTTACTTAGATATTTGGGAGAGGGGAGAGACGTAGAAGGAAAGGACTGACGGAGACTTATCTGATGTTGAAGTCAAGTACGAACACCCGAGATCGACACGGTGCTAGAAGGGAAGACGATCGGGATGTTTAAAACCTGAACGAATCGGTCGAGAAGGTAAGACCGTATTAAAGAACATAGTTTAGAGAGGTACATAGAGAGAAGGAGGGAGAGGTAAATAGATAGAAAGATCTTTACGTACTATGACTAGAAGGTCTTACTGTAATTGTCGACTTAAAGTCGTTCAAAAAAAAGAAGGACGTTTACATTCGTATATGAGTGTACGAAGGCGTTTTCCCTCGTGTGATAAATACGAAAAACGTCAAATAATAAAAGTGAATTACTATATACGATCTCTAACACAGTATAGTTTCACATTTTTAGATTGATAAAGGAAAACGTTACTTGTTTAGTTACTTATCTTACTTATCTTAAGATTTAGAAAAACGTTGTTGTATGACTGCTCTGTTTTAAGATGGATGGATTGTCATGTTAAAGTAACACCCCGTTTTGTTATTAAGAGATAATTACATATAAACCTAACGGAGATCAGAAACACGATCATTTCACGATATTATACATTGAAACACGTTCAGTGAACTATAAAAAAAGTGTAAAGAAATTCTATCAAAAGAACTTCATCCTAAGGACTCTGTTTACTCAATTTTAAATTGGTCCATTACGGATGAAAGAGATGTAACTCCAACTTACTTAAAACGTAAGGCTAAAGGACGAACCTTCTTTACGATACTGGTTGGATCTGTCGTATAATTTTTCGTCTCTGTGATGAAACGGTTGTTTCCAGGTAGATCAGTTCCGATACCAAAAAGGTCATCAGTACATACCTACACTCTCAACCTGATATTTCTTTCGACTCGTGGCTTCTTAACTACGAAAACTTGACACCACAACCTCTTGAGAACTCCCAGGGAACCTGACGTTCCTCTAGTTTGGTCAGTTAGGATTACCTTTAGTCAGGACTTATGAGTAACTTTCCTGACTACGACTTCGACTTTGAGGTTATGAAACCGGTAGACTACGATTCACGACTGAGTAAATTTTTCTGGGACTACGACCCCTTCTAACTTCCGTCCTCCTCTTCTCCTGCTGTCTCCTACTCTGTCAACCTACCGTAGTGACTGAGTTACCTGTACTCAAACTCGTTTGAAGTCCTCAACCACTGCCTGTCCCTTCGGACCGCACGACGTCAGGTACCCCAGCGTTTCTCAGTCTGTGCTTACTCGCTGACTTGACTTGACTTGAACTTTATATACAGAATAACAAAAGGGGTGTCGGAACGGTTGTCTTATGAAACAGTTGAAAAACTATAAACTGTTATCTTATTAACTCTTTATGACAGAGTTATTCCAAATTTATTGTAAAAAGGAAAATTCTCAGTCCTACTCATAAAATACATATCTATTTACATTAAATATAAATAAAATAAACAATTTAGAGACTAGTGAAAGGGGTGATTAAGGTCATTGAAACAAAATTTAAAAGAAAAGGTATACATCTTAAGAAATATATAAATCTTTAATTGTGAAACGAACATTATATTCAACGTTCATAATAATAATGAAGAATACAATTTAGAGTCAAAACGAAGACGAAAAGAATTAAGTACTTTTTTATAAAAATTATCTAAGTAATAACAAAAATGACAAAGTTTTAAACCTTTTTTTTTCTTCCAAAAAACAAGTTAAGACTCGATATTTCATTAAGTGGTTATTATAAAAGATTTTGAATTTACAAAATGTAAATCAATAAATTGGTTTAACCATAAACAGAATCATATGTATTTCAATTCATCTTCAGATCAAACGGACGTACGATTCAGTGAAGTCGGTACAGACTGAGAAGTACTGGGGTACCTGACATCGGGTGTTCAGAGGAGACAGGTACCCTAAAAGGGTCGTTCTGATAAGGATGAAGGGTGAAGGGATCCCCTAGAGGGGCTAGGTCCCTACCTCGGATACAGGGGATGTGACCGTACACCTAAGAAACGGTGACTCGGTGGACCCTTCGGTCTACGACAACGATTCAGCGAAGTCAGCACAGGCTGAGACACGCTGGGGTATCTGCGTCGGGTGGTCCGAGGAGGCAGGGACCCTAAGAGGTCCGTTCTTGTGACGTCACCCAACGGTAAAGGAAGAGGTTACGTACTTTCACTTTTTACTTTCGGTCTATGATATCATGTAAAATCATACACCGTCCTGAATTAGGGATTAAGATTACAGGAAGATGAAACCTAGGGGAGGATGTCAGTGAAGGAACGTATACAAAGGTGTACTTAAATATTGGTTGAAGATGTCGTATTCCTTATTTTGTAGGACGATCATTCAAGTAACTTTGGTACGATTTAAATGTTTTGTTTACCACATTGTTAACTAGAGGAGGACTACTACATATGGAAAGGTGTTTGTGAAGTAAAGAAAGTAAACAAATTTTAATAAAATACATAAAGTCCCCTTTTTGTTTTGGTGATTAGACTTCTAAATGACCCCTGGGTAATTTATCCCTCAAAGGTGACTTCAAGTTAAGTTTATTTTTAGTTTATTACATTACATACAGAACTTTCACTTTCAGCGAGTCAGCACAGACTGAGAAACGCTGGGGTACCTGATACGTCAAGCACCTTAAGAGGTCCGGTCTTATGACCTCACCCATCGGAAAGGGAAACGGTCCCCTAGAAGGGTTGGGTCCCTAGCTTGGGTCCAGAGGGTGTAACGTCCACCTAAGAAATGGTCGACTCGGTTTTCCCTTCGGGTTCTTATGACCTCACCCATCGGATAGGGAAGAGGTCGTCTAGAAGGACTGGGTCCTTGACTTGGCCCGGAGGATGTAACGTCCACCTAAGAAATGGTTCACTCGATAGTCCCTTCGTTACATTTGGAAGTGACAGTAATTCAGATGAGGTTTATGGATCTTATATTTTTGTATACGACCAATATATTCTCGATATTACGGTTCTGTCTTCCAAACCTTTTTTCGACCAGAAGCTTCTGATTAACACACCTCTATAAACAATAAGACCCTGTCATTCACAAGAAAACAGTCTTTCTATGTAACTCGTTGTTGTTTTGACAAGAAGACTCAAGATAATTACTTGTGATACAAGACCGTTTTAACTTAAATTCTACCGATGATTAACGTCGAATCACAAAGGGTATCGAAGGGACTTTGTAGACCGTCGTTCTTACGAACCCTTTTATACTTATTTTAAAAACCTCTTTACTGTTATACAGTAATTAGAGTCTGAGACGTTTCGGAACGATCTTTGTTTCGTCTCCCACGTCGATTCTTCATTTTTTATTTTAGTCAATTGTCAAACCAAAAAAAAGGGAGTAGGATCATGACCATCGTACGAGTCAGTAATTCAGTACAGACTGAGAAACGCTTGGGTACCTGACATCGGACGTTCTGAGGAGACAGGTACCCTAAAGGGTTCGTTCTTATGACCTCCCCTAACGGTAAAGAAATAGGTCCCCTGGAAGGGTGTTGAGGACGTTGTAGAGGACGAAACGTTCACCTAAGAAGCGACGACTCGGTGGTTCCTGTGGGTCATGAGGATCTCCCCCGGAAATTTTAAAGTCACAAATGTGGAGGTTGATAGAGGGTGTGTACCCTTTAAATGGAAGTGTTCCGTTGACAAAAAGATAATAATTTTACAACGAAAGAGAAAAAAACGGTGATGTTATAAGTTGATTCCGAAATAATTTGAGAGAATCCTTCCGAAGGTATGGTTGTGTGGAATGTTCCCTGGTAGACGTAGTAACTAATCACGTTCGTTGTACATACTATTTTTGATTGGATTCGTTTTGAGTCTTTAACTTTGTGTATACAAGATGAGGACGGGGCGGTGATTAATGTACTAAATTTGAACCAAATGAGAAGTGGAAAGATTCTATGTAAATATTATAAAGAAGAAACATTTTAATCTTATAGACGTTAATAGGACGGATGTTTTTTGTCAACACTTTTAATTCAAGTACGTATATCTCTTCGAAATTTAACCTGTGAGAATATTATAAACTTTGCATTAAGTTCCGACATATATAAAGAATAGTATTTTTATTATATACAAAGAATACTATATAACCCTTTTATGGTTTTTTGTACCTTTTCTTTTAATTTAAGTAAATATTAGGGTGGTCGGTTTCCATTACTATATTATTAAAGAGGTAAACGAGATTGACATGAATGCGGGTGTGTGTCTGTATTTAATATGAAAGTTTTGTGACGAATATAGTATGATATATAAGTTTTAAGACATAAAAATGAAAAGTTAGTTAACATGAAATGTTGAACTGTTTTAATAGAGATATACCTCTTTCTTTACCGTTGGGTGAGGTCATAAAAACGGACCTTTTAAGGTACCTGTCTCCACGGACCAACTGATGTCTGATACCCCAGTGTTTCTCAGTCTGTGTTGACTCGCACGTGTGTGTTTGTGTGTGTGTGTGTGTCCGTGTGTTTCTGACTTCGACGACTCGTGTAAAACTACATAAATAACCGGTAAATATATATGAGAGATCAAGAGACCACATTACAGACATTTTAGAAAACGGGGAAAAATACACTGACAGAAAGACAACGACTAAACATGTCAAGAAATACATAAGTACTATATTGAGGAAATATTTGAGATATTTAAAGTTTATGTAGGAAGTCAGTACGGGGAAAAATTCGAAATAAAGTTCCTTGTAATCAAATGTTAATACTTCAGGTTAAATAGTTTAAAAATATTTTAATTGTAAAACCCCATGGAGAAATTCTTTCGAATTCTTTGTCTTCGAGAAGATCCTCAAAATGATGATTGACACTCTTCATTATTTTTTAGAGATTAACTTCGAGGTCATAAAACCGGTGAATTACGTTTCTTGATTGAGTAACCTTTTTTGAGACTACGACCCTTTCTAACTTCCGTCCTCCTCTTCCCCTGCTGTCTCCTACTCTACTAACCTACCGTAGTGGTTGAGTTACCTGTACTCAAACTCGTTCGAGACCCTCAACCACTACCTGTCTCTTCGGACCGCACGACGTCAGGTACCCAAGTGTTTGTCAACCCGTACTGACTTGCTGATTTGACTTCACTTGACTTGGAGGTTAACCTTTAAAAAAGTTCAAAGACTCATAGTTGCAGATTTTAATATAATAATTTTTTATTCGGTCTTTTTCGTGTTTTGTTTACTTGTCTTGTTATTTGTTGATTACTCACCTTAACCCGGATTAAAATTCACTTAAACTCTCCTGTCCACCCACTATTTGATGAAGTAATTACACAAAAAAGAAACGGCACGTCATCGGGAACGGACGACTCAGACGGCATATATTCGGTACACATTCCAAATGAAAACTAAACTTGTCAATCGTAAAGAATTAAATTTGGTTATTACGACACATATCGTTTTGTGACATCTCATTCTATATTTTCGTTAAAAGGGATACATTCTATAACTAAAAAAATTTGTTGATTAGTTCCAAACTCCAATAGGGTACTCTCCTTTGTTCTGTTTTCGTTTTGATCCTAATTATTTCGATACATGTGTTAAAGTGATGAAAGTTGAACTCAAAATTTCGTTAATTACTTTATCCCTCGTTACAATCTGTAAATTCTATCGCACTATTTTTTCTAAATATCTCAAATTTTTTAAAAAAAAAGTCTTTTTCTAAAATCCACAATCATCTTCATTTTATTTTCAATTTTATAACATGGGAACATAAATCATTATTTAGAGTAGTTTACAGTCCGAATCTCTGTGAGTTTAAAAGGAGTCACTAAGAATTTCCAACGACACTCCGTAACCTTTGAGTCTACGTTCTATTTCAAGTAGACCAGAATCACTGGAACTATTACCGGTTACCTTTCCGAGACCCTTGTTCACTTAGGGACTTACTTCGATACCAAATACAAGACCATAAAGTAAATTTGACATTGAAGTCATCTTTGACGGTACTTTATAAACTAAGGAAATCCACAGAAAGGAAATTTGTTGGACTTACCTCAGAATCTTAGTATTGATGGACGTTTGTTTTCCTATTGTCTCTTGATCTTTAATTTCACTCTCAATATGTGTCTCCACACACTGTGGTCTGGATTTTACGGTAAGAAACTTGTATCTCGTGAATCGAAGATTCACCCTTTTTTTTTCTTTTTTTTTTTCGTGATCTCACAAACCTCGGACGTTTTGTCGTATCTTTTGTTTCAAACTTCTTGACGTAAATACCCACCGAATACTTACAAGTTCCAATACCAAAAAAGTCACCAGTACATACCTACACTCCCAACCTGACCCTTCTTCCGACTCGCGGTTTCTTAACTACGAAAACTTGACACCACAACCTCTTCTGAGAACTCTCAGGGAACCTGACGTTCCTACAGGTTGGTCAGGTAAGACTTTCTCTAGTCGGGACCCTAAAGAAACCTCCCTTACTACGATTTCGACTTTGAGGTCATGAAACCGGTGGAGTACGCTTCTCAACTGAGTAACCTTTTCTGAGACTACGACCCTCCCTAACCCCCGTCCTCCTCTTCCCCTACTGGCTCCTACTCTACCGACCTACCGTAGTGACTGAGCTACCTGCACTCAGACTCACTTGAGGCCCTCAACCACTACCTGCCCCTCCGGACCGCACGACGCTAAGTACCCCAGAGTTTCTCAGCCTGTGTTGACTCATTGACTTGACTTGACTTGATACTCACAAAAGTGTGTCAAAGAGAGACTATAAAGTAGTTGAGAAAAATGATTTATCAGATACCCTCTTTCTATAAAACTATAGTGAGTTCGTCAATTTCTTTTACCGTTTTGTTTGATTCCTTCGATAAACTAAGGAGTCATGACGTCACAAATACTAAGTCCTAGTGTCCCACCGGGAGACAATTCATATATCAAGGTTACCATTCTATAGAAATTCTTTTCTTTTGATTTATTTTGATAAAACTTCGGGTAAGAAGGTGTCTCACGTTAAAGATAATCACGTTGTCCAGTTATATAACAGGATTTGTAAATTTTAAAACAGAATCGGCCTTTATTAGTAACGACTTTTAACACATGATTTTAAAAATGTATGTAAAAAGTTCTAAAATAACTAAGTGTTTCATAAAAAATTCATCGAACGATACAATATTAGAAATCTTGTTTTGAAATTCCATGTATAGTAATCGTATTAGAAAGTTCACCTTTAATATAAAATTTCTTCAGTTTACTATGTTGTTTCAAACATTTCTGTTTTGGTAGTCATGGTCATAAGTTTACATGTTGCAAATCAAAACGATCCAAAGGAGTATCGAGTCAGTCATTTCTTAGACGGACGTTACATCCTCTGGGCTTAAACTAAGGACCCAGCCCTTCTAGGGGACCTCTTCCTTTACCGTTGGGTGAGGTCATAAGAACGGACCTCTTAGGGTACCTGTCTCCTCGTACCACTCGATGTCAGGTACCCCGGGGTTCTCAGCCTGTGTTGAATCACTGATTTGGTGGTTTGCATTTTTTACAGACTACAAATATCTACACTGGATAAACCTCACGATGAAAATCTTCCTGAGAAGGAAGAAGAGTGAATCTGAGATATAATAAAACGTACTTATGACCCTTCTAACAGTCTTATTTTCTAAAATTTTGTTTAAAAATTCCTCTTTGTTTTATAGTCTCACTTACCCGACAAGAAATATCAACTACTTTATTGAGTTCCTTCCTAAAACTCTCTCTTTTTGGATATCTTTGAAACATATAAAGGTTAATTATTAGTTACTCTTAATACACTCTAGATAAAGATAAAGATACTTGTCATTCAAGTCTCGATTTAAATCATTTCATATAAAAAGTAGGAACTGAAGTTAATATTACTGTCGACGGAATAGATTTACCAGGTTTCGATAAAAGTAGAAGTAAAATTGAAAGAGGTAAAAAATTTAGATAACGTTTTAGACACTTAAAAACCTTTTCTAATTTAACTATGAGACGATATGAGTACGATCCTACTTTCGTTCAGACTTCGGTAGTACAATTGTCTCGTTTGAACCTTCTCACATAATCAATATTTTGAAATTTTTATTGTGGTAGTTATATAGGTCAAACTCAGTTGTCATATAATCCTAATTTATTATTTTCCTTCTTAAGATTATAATTTTCAAAAGGATTTTAATTTATTATTGGAAACTTTTATCATAAGGTGAAAATTAATAAATTAGGGTAAACGGTAATCAAAAGTTCTTATATAAAATAAAGCTATAAGAAGTTGTAAACTTTCTTAGAGATTTTTGTCTACTAACTAGACGGTCAAGTTTTAAAGTACTCATATCTGTAGTTTTAGTGTATGTCGTCGTACTTTTTGTTTAGGAAAAACTCATGTGTAATAAGGTTTATATTTTTATTTTCTTTCTATTCCATATTTTTATTTTCTTTCTATTTCATATTTTTCTTGAAGGGTCCACCACGATCAAGTATTTCTTAGACCGATGGTGACGTCCTGTGAGTTCTCTTTACCCAACCTAGGGACTTAGTCCTTCTGGGAGAACTTATCCTTGACCATTGGGTGAGCTCATAAGAACGGATCTTTTAAGGTACTTGTCTCCTCCGACCGTCTGATGTCAGGTACCCCGATGTTTCTCAGTATGTGTTGACTCGGGTAGGTGTAAGTGTAGGTTCTATATTTTTTTAGTGTTGAACAAGAGTGATCAGTTTATTCTGTAAGGTTTTTGCGAAAATCTTCTTTTAAGAAAATTGTAAAACTGTAATACCTACGATTTTATCACATTTTTTAAAGATACATAAACTAATCGTGTTTGACGTTTCAAAAATCAGGAACCTTTTCTTAAAACCTCTAAAGTGTTTTGTAATTAGAATCCAAGTTTTAAGGAAAACCTCTTGTTCAATAGTCGTAGTAAAAAAGAGAGAAATAAAACGAAAAGATATGTGTGTTTTCAGACACCTTTATAATTTACGTAAAGAAAGTTAGACCAGTTAGTCCACAGACCTCTACGTCTTTGTTGTCTACTAAAAAGTCTTTTACAGACTGTCGTATACCTAATTACTACTTAAGTTGTTACGTAAAATAAAACAGTCGACCGGTTCCCTATAGACTCAAGGTATGTCTATTGTTGTAGGACTACAACTATCTTCTTTCGGAAGTCGACTCACGAGTAATTCACTAAGAACAACAAGTAATTTTAAGGTACGGACTGAGAAACGTTGGGGTACCTGACGTCGTGTGGTCCGAAGGGACAGGAAGTGGTAGAGGACCTCATACGAGTCTGAGTACAGGTAACTCAGTCACTATGGTAGGTTGGTAGAGTAAGAGACAGTGGGGAAAGAGGAGAACGGGAGTCAGAAAGGGTCGTAGTCCCAGAGAAGGTTACTCAGTCGAGAAGGGTAACCCACTGGTTTCATAACCTCGAAGTCGAAATCGTAGTCAGGAAGGTCACTAATAGGTCCCAACTAAAGGAAATCCTAACTGACCAAACTAGAGGTATGACGGGTTCCCTGAGAGTTCTCAGAAGAGGTCGTGGTGCCAAACCTTCGTAGTTAAGAAGTTGTGAGTCGGAAGAAATGACGGATTGAGAGTGTAGACATGTGCTGATGACCTTTTTGGTATTGAAACTAAGATACCTGGAAACAGCGTTTCACTACAGATCGGGACACGTTATAGTTTCTCTGCCAACCGGTGTAAGGAAAAGTCGGTTTCTGTTTTTAGGTTGTGTGTTGTCTGAAACGGTCACAGAACTATCCACGAATGTATCATTCAAGATTATCTCGTCTTATCTTCGTTAAAATACGAATTTTCGTCTAAGACCTCGTTTTCTTACAGAATACGACATGAAGTATATATTATGACTTCACCTACCTGAAGACAAAAGTCTCTTTTATCAATAAACGACCTTTGATGTTTATTTTAACTATTTTGAACTATCACATACATAAAGAGTGGATTATTAAAGATATCGTGAGATGTGGTGGTCTCGTCCATGATTTTAAAATCACAGGAACATTACTTTCGACTCTTGGTTATCTTTGACTCTCTCTTAAATCAATAGAAGTTTGGTACAAAAGTGAGGTAAAGACATACAGGTCTGGGTACAAAAGAACACTACATATTCGTTTTATCGTCAAACTAATTCCATAACCCATCTTCTTGTTATAGTCTTTATTTCATACCATTCACTCTGTCGTTGGTGTTTAAACAAAGACTTTCATAAATCATTCGTAGAAAATAGATCGTCCTATTTTCAATATTAATAACCTTAACAAAGTAGTCGTATCTATTTCATAAGACTAGATCCTCGATTTTTATTTTACAATGGATAAAAGAGTACCTTACTTTTTGAATGACTCTTATAGTGGTCGTGTTAGTGGAATACACTAGGATCGATCTTTTTTTTTTAGGATCAGAAACCTCCACTCGTAGATAATTCGTAGTGTTTCTATGTTGTACCATAGAGGACTTGTTAGATCATGGACCATTCCGACTCTTCCACAAATTTAAACCATTCCATAACTCTAAATATTTTGACCATAGGTATAAAAATAATTATTTTACAGTTTGTTATTTATTATAGATGTATCTTAAGTCTCAATTAAAAGATATTATCGCCTTGAGTCGAAATCGGTTAGTGGTGGAATTTGTATTCCTGTAAACCGGTTTACACTCAAAGCACGTAGTGTGTGTTTCTTCATTTTATTCAGTCTCTTTGGGATTCTTAATTGTCTTCCATTCTCGTCTCCCACGAATCACCTCAGTCCTAGTCGGAGTGGTCCCTCGGTCGGTACATGTATAGGTTCTTTTGTCTAAAAGTACTTGCTTACAGTTACTTCTTTTTATTTTGTTTCTGATTGACAACGCAAGATCCCGGTCATTGGTCCGATCACACCGACGTCATCTTTCTCGGTCCTCCTCTCACCATCTTCTGCTCCAGTCTGTCCTTTCCCACTCTTTCCAGTGAGGACAACCAGATGAAACGAAGGGTCCACCGAGTCACCATTTCTTGGACGGACGGTTCGTCCTCTACACCCAAGTTAGGGACCCAGTCCTTCTAGGGGGTCTCCTTCCTTACCGTTGGGTGAGGTCATAAAGAACGGACCCTTTAGGGTACCTGTCTCCTCGGACCACCCGATGTTAGGTACCCTATCGTTTTCCCAACCTGTGCCGACTCGTTGATTTGTTGTTGCTAACCAGATAAAATTTTGAAACGATAAAAAGATTCCCTCTACTCGTACGAAACTTAACTTATTACTATCCTTGAAGAGACTTCCGTTAAGTCTCTGGAGACCACTACTTGATAACTCATTAAATTACAAACAAGTACAATTTTCTTATGTACCGTTTCTAAGACACATATACTGTAAAATTGATAGTCAATACGTTTCACCCTTTTATTAGTTACCAAAACGGGGGTTATCTTACGAGGATCTTGTGTCCCCGATGTAAGAAAAGTAGACGGGTAGGGATCTCATATTGTTAAGTTTTTACTATCAACTTATTTTCATACAGTTAATTGTGATTTTTTTAGTTATAGAAAGGTTATAGAGATGTGAAATCAAAGTTGACTAGGAAGTTGGTGAGTATTTTGTCTCTGAAAACAATAATAAGACAGGTAATAATTTTCATTTTTCTACCGAAAGAGTTACAATTTTAACCCCGTAACACAGAGTTCTACTTACTCCTTTTTTTAATACACCGCTCAAAATGGGAGTTTCCATTAGAAATCCGAGTTTCAACCGTTGGATAAACGTAGTTGTACAAAAACTCCGTGTTTTAGTAGAAATAATTTTTGTAAGAAAGAAACTATTTTTTTATTTTTCCAGAAAAACCCTTTGTTTTGTTCTGGTTTTAACTCTTGAGGATCTTTGTATTCGAAATGTTCGATTCATTTGTCTCGTTAAGGAAAGTATTTATAGTTTTGCGATTTGTCGATGGGATCAAGGATTACAACTTAAACGATGAAATAAGTAAAGTAAAAGTTTTAAGGGAAACTTTAGTATATCATACCTTTCAACTAATAAAACTACCATTCTTTATTTTCGGGTGTATCGGTAATCATAAACTGTAAATCTCTAAACACCAGTGGACTCTAGAGATACATTTATAAATACTCTTTTCAGAGGGAGGACCGAAAATATTTTACGTGAAAATAAACGGTCTAGAGTCGACACCAAGACTTAAGGGTAGAACTCCTGTTTAGGAAACCGAGGTGGACTCAATTGTTCGGAAAACTTACTAACATATTCGTAACACGCTATAACGTGACAATAGAATTACTTCCAGAAAGTTCAATACTACCGGAAACCGAGTAAGAAGGTAAAGTATACTATTTTGACTTCATCTCTTACTTGTTTATGTGGGTTCATGATTTTAGTAAGTTCCCTTCAAGTCTTAGGGACAGGAAGTCTTCACTCTGAGTGAGTTGTACAATGGAACGTAGTTCCTCTAGGTACTTTTATCTTTTACCAAAAAGTTTATTTACATAAATTAGGCAACTTTTGTATTAGTTTTCATACGAACGGTCTAGTAGACTTACACGAGTACAAGTCAGGACAGACTAAGAAACACCAGGGTACCTGACGTCAGGTGGTCCGAGGAGACAGGTACCATACAGGTCCGTTCTTATGACCTCATCCAACGGTTCGGGAGTTTCAAACCAAACAAATTGTAGAAGTTCAGTGACAAAGGTATTGATAGTCGTTTAATATAACGGTAAATGGGGTAGTCCTTTCAGTTAGGGTGAGTCCCCTCTTTATGAAATCATAGTTAAAGCGTAGGTTGACATCAACATACGTGTATATAGTAACAAAGAAGGGAAGACTGAGTATATTCATCAGAGAAGGGAAACATATTTCCCTTAGTAGTAAAGACACAAAACCTAAGGTAAAAGGTGTCAGTGGAGGCCTTTGAATAAGATTATCAATAGATGTGATAACGGCTTTGGAACATTGAGACTACTCAGGAACCTAGAAATTCTTATAAGTGTAAAGAAGGTAATAATATTTTTTTTCAGGGAAGAATTTTTTTGTTTGTTTGCTTTGTTGTTTTTTTTTTTGTAGTCAGCGAGGATACTTATAAGTCCCAACTAAAGGAAATCTTAACTGACCAAACTAAAGGAACGACAGGTTCCCTGAGAGTTCTTAGAAAAGGTTGTGGTGTCAAGTTTTCGTAGTTAAGAAGGCACGAGTCCGAAGAAAGACCAGGTTGAGAGTATAGACATGTGCTGATGACCTTTTAGATCTTTTTCGGAGGGAGAATTTTAAGGAGGTAGACCACCGAGTCTACTATTTCACAGACGGACGTTACGCCCTCTGGGCCCAAGCTAAGGACCCAGTCCTTCTAGGGGATCTCTTCTTTTACCGTTAGGTGAGGTCGTGAGAACGGACCTTTTAGGGTACCTGCCTCCTTGGATTATCCGATGTCAGGTACCCCAGCGTTTCTCAGCCTGGGCTGACTCGCTACAGTGAAGTGAAGTGGTCAATGTTTAGAGACTATTTAACACCTTAACAGATGTTTTAAAGAGACAAGTGTAGACTTGTAATGAAAAGGTACTTTAAAACTGTAAGGAGGATGGACATCTACCTCAGACAGGGAAGTGGGTACGAACGTTTAACGAAACTGATTATCTTACGAAGGTTGTACTCTCTTTCGGGTTAGGTCCGAGATCAATCCTTTCGGGTCATTAAGGACTGTAATATCTGTAGTGTCGGTAGGGACGACTCCAGGGTCTGGATGTTCGGCCGGTTCCACGTATCACACCTTGTCTGTACTCGATAGGGTCACCTCGGGTCCGGTTCGACGACTAGGTACCTAAACACTCGTTTATCGATAACAAAGTTCGATGGTTCAAAACACCAATAAATAATCCATCATTTTAAATTGACTATTGTCGTTAAATATGGATCTTTATCCTACGAAGACATTGATTCGAGATTATGTCCACCGTAACCGAAATCTTGGTCATCTATCCACTTCCGGCTTTTTCGTTGTTCCTTTGAAAATTGTCTCAATAATTTTTCTAATTTTTACCAAATTTTTTTAAAACATTGTCCTATCTTTGTTCTACCAGAGAGAATACGCCATCTTTTTGTTAACAGTTTGACAGTGGACATCATTAGACCTTCTTTCTTATACATGGATTTCTTCGATGTCTAAACCGACTCTTATAACGGTTCGTCCGTCAATTTTCACAATTAGTCGGTGAGAATCGATGTACACTATTCTTCTCTTTTTACTTGCTTCTTCCTTGACAAGATTAGATGTTCGACTTAAAATTATTTTATATCTTCTGTGTACCGTTATCCTTTTCTTGTTCCTTTTTTTTTTTTTTTCGACGTTACGGTCCTTCTCCCTGTTTATTAAGTCTTGATATTTGTCCCTTCCGTGTCCTCGTGACTGGACTAGTGTAGGGGTTCTAGGTTCCTATGACACGGAAGGGTTCTGACCCCGAAGTAATGTCGTTCGTTATTTCAAGGTGTTCGGAGTTGTTCTCCGATTTTCGTAACTCATAGTTTGTCGTTTCCTTAGCGTGTCCCTCACAGTGTTCTTGTATTCTTTTCCACGTCGTTATTTCCCTCTGAATTTCTACTCCTGTCTGGGTTGTAACTCCTTTTAGGAGACCTTAGGTCGGTGGTGAGTCTTTTATTCCCTTAGACTATTGACATTACGTGACTCCCTTTGGTATTGTTGTTTTATTGGGTATACGCCTAGTTGATTTGTTGGGTTTACGACTAGTTGTTTTGTTGAGTTCATGACTAATTGAAGACTCCACTGAGTATGAGGGTGTTGATTTCCGAATCTTCTTCTTTTCCGTACGAGTAAAGTTCCGTATTTTAGATAAACGAAGTCACAGATAAAAGAACGTGTTCTACAGACCGACATAATCAGTACCAAGATGTCTCTTTGTCTTGAGTATCTTGCATATACATATATGTCTCTCTCTCTAAAAAATATTCCTTAATCCAGAACGTTAATACCTTCTACTTTTTATGATTATGGACGTCCACTGACGTTCGACCTTTGGGTCCTCTCCTTTACTACATTAGGATTAGGTTTCTGTTCGTCGGAGATCTAGGTCCTTCTCGACTATAAAGTCAAGTTCAAACTTTCGTCCTTTTCAGGTTACAGGGTCAAGTTTCCGTCAACGACGACGACGATTCAGTGAAGTCAACACAGACTGGGACACGATGGGGTATCTCCCGTCGGGTAGTCCGAGGGGACAGGGACTCTAAGAGGTCCGTTCTTGTGACCTCACCCAACGGTAAAGGAAGAGGTTACGTACTTTCACTTTTCACTTTCACTTCAGCGAGTCAGGACAGGCTGAGAATCGCTGGGGTACCTGACGTCGGATGGTCTGAGGAGACAGGTACCCTAAAAGGTCCGTTCTCATGATGACCTCACCCAACGGCAACGGAAGAGGTAGTTTCCGTCAATCCGATCTCCTTAATAGAGAATAAGTACTCTCCTAGTCGTAAAAAAAGATTTACCCTAAAGTTGACTCCTTCTCCGGGGGGGTACAATCCTTCCCGTTACACGTAACGAGTCAGATGACTAAATTTATAATTAAAGTAGTTTTTGATTGGAGTGGCTTTACAAGTCTTACAAACTGATTTATAGACTCGTGGGACACCTGATCGGTTCAATTGTGTATTTTTAATCGGAAGTGTTCAGGTGGAGAACAGTTGAACCAAGGGTATCTGAAGAGGAAGTTGGTGTGACTTAGGAGTTTATTTGTGTTATTGTTCCCAGTGCTAAGACGGATTATTCATTACAAGTTTTAAGAGGTTCGGTCCGAAGTCGTTATGCACTTGGCACTTCAAGGACTACAAGTTCGACCAAAATCTTTTCCGTCTCCTTGGTCTCTAGTTTAACGGTTGTAGACAACCTAGTACCTTTTACGTTCTCTCAAGGTCTTTTCGTAGATAAAGACGAAATAACTGATACGGTTTCGGAAACTGACACACCTAGTGTTATTTGACACCTTTTAAGACTTTCTCTACCTTTATGGTCTGGTGGACTGGACGGAGAACTCTTTAGACATACGTCCAGTCCCTCGTTGTCAATCTTGACCTGTACCTTGTTGTCTGACCAAGGTTTATCCTTTTCCTCATGCAGTTCCGACACATAACAGTAGGACGAATAAATTGAAGATACGTCCCATGTAGTACTCTTTACGACCCGACCTTCTTTGTGTTCGACCTTAGTTCTAACGACCCTCTTTATAGTTATTGGAGTCTATACCTCTACTGTGGTGGGATTACCGTCTTTCACTTCTCCTTGATTTTTCGGAGAACTACTTTCACTTTCACCTCTCACTTTTTCAACCGAATTTCGAGTTGTAAGTCTTTTGTTTCTAGTACTGTAGACCAGGGTAGTGAAGTACCCTTTATCTATCCCTTTGTCACCTTTGTCTCAGTCTGAAATAAAAAACCCCGAGGTTTTAGTGACGTCTACCACTGACGTCGGTACTTTAATTTTCTGCGAATGAGGAACCTTCTTTTCAATACTGGTTGGATCTGTCGTATAAGTTTTCGTCTCTGTAATGAAACGGCTGATTCCAGGCAGATCAGTTCCGATACCAAAAAGGTCACCAGTACATACCTACACTCTCAACCTGACCCTTCTTCCGACTCGTGGTTTCTTAATTACCCAAACTTGACACCACAACCTCTTCTGAGAACTCTCAGGGAACCTGACGTTCCTCTAGGTTGGTCAGGTAAGACTTCCTCTAGTCGGGACCCTAAAGAAACCTCCCTTACTACGATTTCGACTTTGAGGTCATGAAACTGGTGGAGTACTCTTCTCAACTGAGTAACCTTTTCTGAGACTACGACCCTCCCTAACCCCCGTCCTCCTCTTCCCCTGCTGGTTCCTACTCTACCGACCTACCGTAGTGACTGAGCTACCTGCACTCAGACTCACTTGAGGTCCTCTACCACTACCTGTCCCTCCGGACCACACGACGCTAAGTACCCCAGCGTTTCTTAGTCTGTGTTGACTCCTTGACTTGACTTGACGTGACTAGGACACTTGTTGGTTCCGACATACGACACTAATCAGTGAGTCAACACAGGTTGAGACGTTAGGGTACCTGACATCTGGTGGTCCGAGGAGACAGGTACTCCTAAGAGGTCCGTTCTTATGACCTCACCCAGTGGTACGGGAGGAAGTCCCCTAGAAGGGTTGGGTCCCTAGCTTGGGTTCAGAGGACGTAACGTCCGCTTAAAAGACAGATCGGTGGTCCCTTAGGACTTATCCAATAATAGAGGGGTCTTCTCCTCGATTTCGGGGACAAATCGGAAATCTTCCTATAAATTGAAATAAAAACTATAGAGCATTGACTTCTTACTACGACGTTTTAATCATGTAGAATACAATGTACTATTCGTTTATTATCTTCCTTCTTTTGTTTCCATAAGCGAATTATCTACATGTATATTTATGTGTATTCGTGTTTGTAAGTAATAATTCCTTTATGAGTACTGTTAATCTCACGAACCAAGACCTTGACTAGTGTACGAATATCGATCATAAGTATTGCTGAAAGAAAGTAATTGATAAGACATAAGAGAAACAGGGGTCGTCCGTAAAGTCGAACAGTTACAAGAAATGGACCAACTTACAGTGTTTTAGAGTAAAGACGTATCAAACCCGTAGTAATCCGTATAAACCTGATTCAACATCTAGACGTAACTGAAATTAGTATCTCTTATCATCATAATTCTCTTTGGGATTCCCTAGAGGAAGTAAGGTCTTCATGGGAAGGAACAGAGGAAACATCTTCTCTTCAGGTCAAAGAGGAACCCACAGTTTTGATAAGTGGGGTCCATCTTTACGTAGAGGGAAGAAACCGACAATTAAGTCTTCATACTTCTAAGGTTTAACTGACCTATTGACAGAGTGAAAAATAAAGTTATCTGACACAGAGGACCACCTTCGTAAGAAAGAAAACCTAGACTCTGAAGATCCGGTCTTGTACTCTGTCTTGTACTCTAGCACCCTTACCCTTCGTTTATAAAACGATCACCCATTGATCTCCACTCACCGCGGTGAGAATAAAGGTGGTGAACTAAGGACCAGAGTACTTAGTATCGACACTTTCTTTGACTTGGTACACAACCCGTTACTAAGTCCAAGGAAGATTTTGAACGGATCGGGACCCTTTATAATAGTGAATCAACCTTGACATAGACTCAGAAGTTTTCCGGTAAGATGTTAAAATGTTTGGTCAAATAAAGTCCTTTTACCCCTTAAATCATTCTGTTCACTTAAAGTACTGATACCCGAGTAACGACGTGAAGTAAATGACACTTCACTTAATAAACTAGTCTTAAGGAACTGTATGATACTACGTCCTATTACGTAAGAGATTCAGATCCTTACAAAATCGTCTTCGTAACAAATGTCTTTTTCCATTTAGACATAGGTCTTATTCACAGAATAGGTCACTCTCGTTTTACAACGGGGAAGGTACTACCTTTACTACCTTTGTCTGGTGACATTAGTTGGACGACCGACTAGTGGACCCGTGACCACGGTATAGTCCCTGAGTCACAACGAAAGGTGACGACCGTCTGACCCGTGAGTCGTTACAGTAATCGGTCTGACCGAAATCACCCACCTTCAGGTGCAACGAGTCGGACATGTTTTTAAGGTAAGAACATTGGTACCGATGAAACAAATACTCGGGTAACACACTACTATCTTTTCCGATCCCTTTCCGAATAACCATAGGTATTCTGTCCAGTAGGATAGGTAAACTAACAGTTTTAGAAGGAGACGACTCTATTGGGACACCACTGGTAAGTGTACTTTGTTTTTATATATGTAAAAAAAAAGGTAAGTATCTCCAGATACGTCTTTTGAAGAAAGTGTTTAAAGGAACTTTGGTTAAAAGGTTAGTAAAAAGAAGGTTTAGGGACTGGTAGGTCGGTCTATTAATCAGTGTCGGGAATTTGACAATATATTGATGTGAAGACTGAAAAAAGAGAAGGTTCGTTTTACTTATTTGTCCACGTGACTAGCGTCAAGAAGAGTGACCTTCCTAAAGGGAACTGTTAACGGAAAGTCCCTACAGGGTCTTTCCCCGATATCACAATGTCGGTAGGTGAAAGTCCACCACGGACAGACGGTACCTCGACGACGACGACGACGACGACGATTCAGTGAAGTCAGTACAGGCTGAGACACGCTGGGGTATCTACCGTCGGGTGGTCCGAGGGGGCAGTGACCCTAAGAGGTCCGTTCTTGTGACCTCACCCAACGGTAAAGGAAGAGGTCACGTACTTTCACTTTTCACTTTCTCTTCAACGAGTCAGCACAGACTGTGAATCGTTGGGGTACCTGACGTCGGATGGTCCGAGGAGGTAGGTAACAGGTACCCTAAAAGGTCCGTGCTCATGACCTCACCCAACGGAAACGGAAGAGACCGGACGGCACCTCTTCGTAGACATTTCGTCTGGGTACACAAGAGGAGGAGACAGTTGACTAACATCCCTTAAGGAGTACTATGGTTCCACACTCGACTCTCTCTCTTCTGTCACATTGTCCTCACCCTTGGTGTCCCTGAACCGAGTGAAGAAGTGAATTGATTGAACGTGTAATCCCGGACGAACCTGGGTTATTGTATATAACAACAACAACAACAACAGCAGGTCAACGATTTAGTACAGGTTGAGAAACGTTGGGGTGTCTGACGTTGTGTGGTCCGAAAGGAAACTATATATAGTGAAGGTTAACTAACTACTTCACAACGAAACGTGTTCATTAAAATAACGAACCACCAAGTCTATTATGGACCAATTACTACTCTTTGAGTCCAGTTTGCCATTGAACTACTCAATTCTCAGGTCAGAGATGATTCCGGGACGACGACGACGACGATTCAGCGAAGTCAGCACACAGACTGAGACACGCTGGGGTATCTGCCGTCGGGTGATCCGAGGGGACAGGGACCCTAAGACTTCCGTTCTTGTGACCTCACCCAACGGTAAAGGAAGAGGTTACGTACTTCCACTTTTCACTTTCACTTCGTCGAGTCAGGACAGGCTGAGAAGAGCTGGGGTACCTGACGTCGGATGGTCCGAGGAGGTAGGTACCCTAAAAGGTCCGTTCTCATGACCTCACCCAACGGTAACGGAAGAGACGATGATTCCGGGTCATCGTCCGATTCTTGACAAAGAGTTTTCCCTTCATAAACATCTCCTATCATCTTAACGTCAGATTTTAGGATTCTCTTATGTGACGTCAAGCGGTTATCCTTGGACGGTTTCGACGGTTTGTCACTAGGATGGACGACGACGACGAAGTCAGTGGTAATATAGACGAACCAGGATACTGGGTCTCAGAGGAGAAAAAGGTCCAGGGTAGTTTTTATCGCTTTTATAGAAAGTTTTTACCTCTTTTATGGGTAAAATTTAAAGAACTATATTCAAACGAATCGAAATATTTGGAATTTCGATGGTCTTAAGAGTCGTGTACCGTACACAATTCGGTTCATAATAAATATCTACTTTTGGAACCACCATCTACTACCTAAAAAGAATTGACAGAGACAACAAGGTCAGGAAACGATAAGGACCACGACTGAAGATTGGTAGCCATCTCTACGGTGGTATTGTACCAAAGTAAATAGTGACCCGATAAGTACAGTTGAGATTTACTTTCAGGTTGAATAGTATAGAGACTGTAATTGATATAGTACGAAGAGTTGTTTTTTTGTAAAAACAATCACAACAGTTAGTAGAAACAAAGTAAACTTCAGGACAACTTTTAGTTATTTTGTTTTGTTCTACGGTTCCTGATAATGTCTACAAGAACGTAAAATTCTCCCGTCCACAATTGTAACCTACTCGTCGTGTACGAGGAAATTAATAAATGAAAAATAATTCCTTCTAAAATAAATATTATGGTATAATCAAAGTCCATATTTCGTATCACCAAGTCACAAAAATGTCTAATACGAGGTAATTTTCAATAATATTCTATTACCGATATTTAGGGACTCGATATATTATATAGAAACAACGAAAATATAAATTATGTATCATCAAACATAATGTCTTTATGTTCAGTTTTCTCTTTACTCTATAGTGGAGTGTGGACAGTCTTACCGATAGTAGTTTCAAAGATTTATTGTTTACAACCTCTCTTAAACCTCTTTTTCCTTCGGAACGTGTTACAGTCAACCTTACATTTAATCACGTTGGTACCTTTTGTCATATTTCAAGAAGATTTTCGGTTTTTATCTTAATAGTATCCTAGATCGTTAAGATGAGGGTCTATATATTGATATTTTTTAGTTTTACAATCCAGTTTTTCTATGTACTTGGAGTCACAAATATCGTTGTGATACATGTCAACGACTCTCTTCCTTCGTTTGAATTCACATTTAGTTGTATACTTACTCATTTCTCCAATAAATATGTAAAAAAAGGTTACCTTATAATGAGTTGGCATTTCTTCTTACTTTAAGACGGAGAAAGTGGTTACACCTACCTGGACCTCTTATATTATGAATCACTTTATTCAGTCTACCTTTTTCTGTTTAAGATGTGTAAGAGAAAGTTTATCTTTTAGGATACTAAACGAAGAAAATTAAGGTAAGTATTATCGTGGAGTATGGTGTCCCTCTTATACTACCAACATTTCTTCTTTCATTCGGCAATCGTTCCGGACAGGAATATCGGTTCTCTGAACTAGTTACCAACTTAAAAATAGATAAATAACCACCTCCCTCAGATTAGCTGAGGTGGGTTATGTCCGTGTACTTCTCATGAGTCAAGGACTTAGAGTCCGTGTATTAATTCTGTCTACCGATTTTTCTGACTTTTGGTCTCTGTTTCTTATTTCTCTGTTAGAATCCCGGTCCAACTATATAAAATAATAGATTGTGACCTCTTTTTACCGTCGTCTTGGGGGTTTTCTCCCTTCTGACTTAAAAATAGACCGATGACTTACGTCTATCACCTTGTTTACTTATGGTAGAATACTTCCTGTCTGACATTTTTGTCTATTTGAATATCTGTACGGAAAAAAAGGGATGACTTCAGTCTTTTATTTTTATATATAAAGGTCCCTTCTCAGTTTTCCTCCCCCTTTTTTCGAGAAAAAAAAATCTCCTTTCCTTTTCGAGAAAATATAACGTAAAAACCGATTTGTAATTAGTCGAACTCTATAAAATGAGATTAATAACCACGAAGTTCTGGTCTTCGAAGATTTAATGAGTGTATTTTGTTTAGAACCACCTTTCTTTGTATTGAAAGTTTTTTTCATTTCGCTAATTTTGAAAATCTGACATATTACCGAAAAATATATAATTACGGGGTAGGATGATCTTTAGAATAATACAAACTGTCAAATTATTATTTTAGTTGAAAGATTCAAACAAAAGAAAAAAGAAACATAAGGTTCTATTAAGATTACTCTATACACCCTCTATGTCTCTATTTTATACAGTTTTGACTCGTTTTGGTACAAAATATCAATACGGTTAATAGTTAAGAGATCGATGACAGAAACAGTAAGGAAAAATAATAGTAATACTGAAACTTCAAAAATTTGTACACTATAGAATTATTTTTTATCTTAGTATTTCAACTATCACTTATTGGTTGACGTTATGGATCCTACGATTTGAAACACATACATTTCACTCTCGTTTCAAATCCAACTGACTTCCTGTCTTTTATTATTTGAAAATTCTTTTTATCCAATTTCTATATATTTGTAACAATATGTGGTGGTAAGAACCCGATCAGTGGTTTGAGACGAAATTAAGTAAGGTTATGGATTAAAAACCTTCTAGGGGACCTCTTCCTTTACCGTTGGGTCAGGTCATGAGAACGGACCTTTTAAGGTACCTACCTTCTCGGACCATCCGATGTCAGGTACCCTAGCGTTTCCCAGCCTGTACTGACTCGTGGAAGTTATAATCATATTAATTCTTATGATATTCCTTCTCACTAATTATTCAACGAAAGATTACGGACCTAGATTTAGTAATCCTTTTACATATGATAATTTTTACATTTATTTATTAGATCAATTGAAAGTGACGACCGTTAAAGGGGGTACGTCGTGGACGTTTAATAGAAACGGTTCTGAAGGACACACGAGAATATAAACGACGATAGTCATCCCTTTTTTTTTTGTTTTAATTTTAGCGGTGTTCAATGACACTGAACACCTTAGTTTTGTTCTTTTATTTTAATATAAAAGTTCCTAGAAGAACTTTGTATAAAAGAGTCTCTATAAGGTAAATACTATATATAAAACAAAGATACCTGAAGGGTCCATCTAGTCATCATTTCTTAGGAGGACAGTTCGTTCTCTGTACCTAAACGAGGGACCTAGGTCTCCTAGGGGATCTCTTTCTTTACAGTTACATAGGTCAGTCATAAGAACGGACCCTTTAGGGTGCCCGTCTCCTAGGACCACCCGATTGTCAGGTACCCTAGCGTTTTCTCAGCCTGCACTGAATCGTTGATCTGTTGTCGTTGATAGATATTCGACTAAGAAACCACCATTAAATCTTTAATCGAGATTATGACCACAATAAAGTAGCCGTGGTTATTACACTAAATGGGGTAATCGTTTTAGTGTTAACACCTTAATAAACGTACAAGTAAGTTGATAACAAGTAATTTACATACAATACGGGACCCGTGACACGATTCATTCTGTGTCAGTGTCCAAACAGTGTTAACGAAAAGAATGAGTCCTATGCATCACTCTCCGTTATTACAACTCCTTTTCACAATCGAAATGCTATCGGTTACCTCGTAGATAGTCGTCCTTGGGTTAGAACGGATACTATACTTCCTTCCGAAGAGACTGTTTCACTATGAATTTAACTCTATAATTCTTATTCATCTTAAATCGATCTACTTCCCCATAACCCCTCATCAACTCCCTTCTTCCATTATTTAAGACTCGTTGTCTTTTAATAAAATCGTCTTAGTCTCCGTTGCACTCAACTTATTTCATTTTGTATCCTTTGTACCTTTGTACTCAGACATTCTACTTGGGGTTGGTTTGGTAAATCTCCGTACCTTGAGAACAATCCCCTAAAGGGACCACCAAGTCTACCATTTCACAGACTTACACAAAATACGATTCAATGTCATGACTCACTAAAGTAAATCTTTCTACCCTGGTAGTTTATATCTCAAAGTTTTCTAATGGGTGCTGTATAGTTAAAAAAGTATACGTTATCTCCATTACGCCAGAGAACATCGAAAGTTTAAGACACTCTATATTCGAAATTTTCAGAACCGTCTAAACAAATCGTTAGATACATAAACTTATTACTGCCAAGGTTTCCTGGTAACCGGACCCACTGTTTTAAGTAAAAGACTTTACCGTTTCTTACAGATTCCTCTTGACTCAGACCTTTTTCTTTACTTGAATAAAGGAGTACCGAAGGAAACCGACTCGTTACCGTCTTGTCGCCTAGACTGGTTTTTTTGTTGGTAAGACATACACGATCGGCTAGTACACAAGTATAAAATGGGAACGTGTATCTTATATACGAGGAAAATAGTTATTTGTTCTCAGGTCTTAAGACAGGAAGTGTGTTCACTCTAATATTTATTTCTATGATGATTCAAAAAAAAGTCATCATATAACTACGAGATTAAAAGTTATTAGGATTTACATGAATGAACGTGCGAGAACAGAGTGAATTCAATACAAAACCCTTCACTTTCTATCCCCACGGTTCAACGGAGACTTTCGTACCCCAAGTGGACCGGAATCCATTTACATGTCTTCGGTGAGAGAGACTACATCAAGACGGGGGTGGAGACATAGTGTCACAACTTAATTCTTTTCTGTCACGTAAATCCCCGACTGACCAACCAGTATAAGGTTAATATTCGACTACATGTTGTTATTTCTTGTTCGATAAAAAAGTATGTTAAGTCTTAAAATAAGTGAAATTAATAAAAGAAAAAAAGACCGACCTTTAAGAATACGAAGGAGGTCCACAATTGTATTAAGAAATAGTCGAGTCCAAAAGGACGTCCAGTGTCCCGACTTAAGATCGTCTCTCTAACATCCCTCTTTTTCTTTTTACGGGTAATTCTTTTTAAAGACAAGTGTGTACGAAAGTATAGGTGTGTGTCTCTTAAAATTTTCAGACTTGTCCCTATGAAGCGGATGAAATAGAGACAGAAGTGGGAGGAGAGGGGTTTCTTTGTCCTCCGTCACTTTGACATCTAAGACGTACGTCGACGTCCTGACAAGTAAATGTATCGGATCGACTGAATTCAGAACCCCTTACGAAGAATTCGTAAAGTTTGCTAGGGAAGGGACGTGTCTAGATGACAATAATATTATAAGTACCGTAGAGAAATGTAGAAAAAGAAAGGGTCCCCTTTTACTGAATAGACTTACCCTTAAACGTACACTTTTTAACATAGGGTCCTAGTATAAGAGACTGTTACTCTATTGTAATCTTTTATTCCTATTTTATAATTATTAATCCTTGAGTACACAAATTTTTATATATTTGAATTAAGGAAAAAATTAAATAAAAAAATAACTTCCTATGAACGAAATATCTTGAAACAACAAAAGACAGTTTGGAGTTGTACTTAGTTGGTATCCATATGTATCTAAGGGAGGGAAAACTTGGAGGAAGGGTAGAGAAAGGGGTGGGGTAGGGAGATCTAACTATGTCTCGGGGACAAACTCAAAGGACTCGGTATGTCGTTTAGGGGGAACCGATAGATAAAATGTATGTCATTACATTCAAAGGCACAATGAGAAAGGTCTGTAGAGTGGTAGAGGAGGGGAGTGGGGTACAGGCATTCAGACAAGAGATACAGACGAAGAGGTGACGAAGGGACATCTATTTAAGAAGTCATGGTAAAAAGATCTAAGGTATATACACGCAATCATGTACTATAATAGAAAGAGAAAGACTGAGTGAAGTGAGACACATTATCCAAGATCCAAGTAGGTGGAGTAGTCTTGACTGAGTTTATGTAAGGAAAAATACCGACTCATTATAAGGTAACATATGTACATGGTGTTGAAGAAATAGGTAAGGAGACAGCTACCTGCAGATCCAACGAAGGTACAAGATCGACAATATGTATCACGATGTTACTTAATACCCTATGTCCACAGAAAAAGTTAAAACCAAGGGAGTTCCATATACGGATCCTCACCTTAACGACTCAGTATACCACCAAAATAAGGATCGAAAAATTCCTTAGAGGTATAGTAGAAGGTCTGTCCGACATAGTTAATTGTAAGGGTGGTTGTCACGTTCTCGCAAGGGAAAAGAGGTGTGGGAGAGGTCGTAAATAACAAACGTCTGAAAAACTACTACCGGTAAGATTGGTCACACTCCACTATGGAGTGACACCAAAACTAAAAATAAAGAAATTGTTACTCGTTGTAACTCGTAGTAAGGTACGTAAACAATCAGTAGACATACAGAAGAAACCTCTTTATAGACAAATTCAGAAAAAGGGTGAAAAACTAACCCAACAAACAAAAAGACCCTAAATCAACATACATACGACGAACATAAAAAACCTTTAATTAAGAAAGAGTCAACAAAGTAAACGATAATAAAAGAGGGTAAGACTCCCAACAGAAGAGTGGAACGAATATCAAAGGAAACGACACGTTTACGAAAATTCAAATTAGTCCAAGGTGAACAAATGAAAACAAAAATAAAGTTAATAAGATCCTCCACCCAGTATCTCCTAGAACGAAACTAAATACAGTAGTTCTCAAGACGGATACAAAAGGATATTCTCAAAATATCAAAGACCAGAATGTAAATCCAGAAATTAGGTAAAACTCAAATAGAAGCACATACCACAATCCTTCACAAGATTAAATTAAGAAATGTACATCGACAGGTCAAAAGGGTCGTGGTAAATAACTTCTCCGACAGAAACGGGGTAACATATAAGAACGGAGGAAACAGTTTTTATTCAATGGGTATCCACGTACCCAAATAAAGACCCGAAAGATAGAACAAGGTAACCAGATATAAAGACAAAGACACGGTCATAGTACGATAGAACTAACATCGAAACATCATATTAGCCTTCAGTCCTTACCTGGAGGTCCAGGTAAGAACAAAGAGTTCTGACGAAACCGATAAGTCCCAGAAAACACGAAGGTATACTTAACACTTTACAAAACAAGATCAAGACACTTTTTACAGTATGTGGTGTTGTTAGGGTGACGACCCATATGTGTGGTTTCTTTGGTCTTGACTTTCTCTGTGTACATGGGGTCACAAGTAGCGTCGTGACAAATGTTATCGATCCTGTACCTTCGTTGCACCTACAGGTAGTCGTCTACTTACCTATTCTTTCTACACCATGCATATGTGTTACTTTATAATGAGTCGATAATTTTTCTTACGTAAACGTAGTCAAGATTACTTCACCTACTTTGACCTGAGCTAATATGTCTTACTTCATTCAGTCTTTCTTTTTGTGGTTATGTCATATCATTGCGTATGTATATATCTTAAATCTTTCTACCATTGTTACTGGGATATACGTTTTGTCACTTTCTCTGTGTCTACATTTCTTGTCTAAAAATCTGAGACACCCTCTTCCGTTACCACCTTACTAAACTCTCTTATCGTAACTTTGTACATATGATGGTATGCAATTTGTCTAGTGGTCAGGTCCAAGATACGGACTCTGTCCCGTACGTCCCGGTCACGTGACCCTGTTGGGACTCCCTACCCTACCCCTCCCGTTACCCTGCCCCCAAGTCCTACCCCCTGTGTACATGTGGGTACCGACCAAGTACACTTACATACCGTTTTTGGTGATGTTATAACATCTCATTAATCGGATTTTAATTTTATTTACTCAATTATAAAAATTACAGTACCATTAAACTATTCCTAGTGTAACTTAGACGTCTAACGTAAACCATCATATCAGTAAAAGTGTTATAACTAGTGTTATAACTAAGAAGGATGGGTCCTTGTACCTTATAGAGAGGTAGACAAATACAGTAGAAACTAAAGAAAGTTATCACAAAATATTAAAAGATATATGTCAAGAAAACAGAGGAATCCATTCAAATAAGGATCCGTACATTAATAAAAACAACGTTACTACTTACCATAAGGAATTAAAGAGAAAGACTAAAAAGCGACAATCATATATCTTTACGTTCACTAAAGACACATAACTAAAACATAGGACGTTGAAACGATTTAAGTAACTAATCGAGATCATTAAAAGACTATGATAAAAATCCCAAAAGATACATGTCGTAGTACAGTAGACGTTTGTCACTGGTGAAATGAGGAAAAGATTAGACCTAAGGAAAATAAAGGAAAAGAAGAGACTAACAACACCGATCCTGAAGGTCTAGATACTACTAATTATCACCACTTTCACCTGTGGTAACAGAACAAGGACTAGAATTCCTTTTACGAAAGTCAAAAAGTGGTAACTCTTATTACAAACGACATCCAAATACTATATACCGGAAATGATACAACTCCATCCAAGAAAGATATGGGTAAAAAACTTCTCAAAATTAGTATTTACCCACGACTTAAAATAGTTTCCACAAAAGACGTAGATAACTCTAATAGTATACCAAAAATAGAAAGTCAAACAATTATACCACATAGTGTAACTAACTAAACGTATATAACTTCTTAGGAACGTAAAGACCTTATTTGGACTGAACTAGTACCACATCCTCGAAAAACTACACAACGATTTAAGACAAGAGATTTTAAAACAACTCCTAAAAACGTAAATACGAGTAGTTACTGTGACCGGATATCAAAAGAAAGAAACACGACAGAAACAGACCAAAACTATAGTCCTACTACCACCAGAGTATCTTACTCAAACCTTCACAAGGTAGGAGACGTGAAAAACTTTCTCAAAATCTTCCAATCCGTAACCGAGAAAAGATTTACAAACTATCTTAAGAGGACACTTCGGTAGACCAGGACGCGAAAACGAAAAATCCTCTAAAAACTAGTGTCAAAGTCAAAGTCACGAACATTAACCCAACAAGTATTAAAGATAAAAAAGGACTAAGTCAGAACCTTTTAACTTGAAAGGATTCTTAGATAGGTAAAGAAGGTCCAATAGGTAAAATAACTCTATGTCAACAAGTATTATCAGAGATTATTAGGAAACATAAAGACGTAACAGACAACATTGGAGGGGAAAAGGTAAAGATTAAAACAATCAAACTTAGAAGAGAAGAAAAAAGAACTACTCAGACCGATTTCCGAACAGCTAAAATAAATAGCAGAGTTTCTTGGTCAAAAATCAAAATAATTAAAAATGATAACAAAGAAAGTAAAGGAAAAGTAAATAAAGACGATCCTAAAAATACTAAAGAAAGGAAGATGATTAAACCCACACAACGACAACAACAACAACAACAAGAAAAAGGTCAATAAAATCAACATTTCAATCCAACAGATAAGCTATAAAAAGAACAAAGAGCTCCATCCTAACATAACGACATTTGAAGGGAGAATCTTGAAGCAAACGTTGAACCAAAACCCAACAGCACAAAAGTAACAGTAAACAAAGATCTTTAAAAAAATAAAGAAGTCATTGGACAACCAATAAATCTTCGTATAACAAATTATGGGTACACAAGCACAAAGAATCAAAAAAGAACATTAACTATAGATCAAAGTATCACAACACCAACCTCTTCTACGAACCAAGCTAAAGTTAAAAAAATTTAAATGACTCCAAACTAAACACTGGATTCTACACCAGATAGGACCTCTTACAAGGTACACGTGAACTCTTCCGCATAAGAAGACGTAAACCTACCTTACAGGACTTCTATAGCCACTCTAGGTAGAGTAGATGACGTAGTAAATTTTGAACAAAGGAATAATTAAAAGATAAAACTACTAGAGAGATAACCACACTCACCCCACAATTTCAGAGGATGACAATAACACAATGACAGTTAAAGAGGGAAATACAGACAATCACAAACAGAATACATCACTCCACGAGGATACAACCCATGTATCTATAAATGTTAACAATACAGAAGGAGAACCTAACTAGGAACTAGTAATACATCATAGATAAAACAGACTGTACTCCTAACGATGAGGTCAAAAGAAAACGAAGGGTAAACGTACCTTATATAAAAAGGTAGGAGAGTGAAAGTCAGATATACACAGAAAACTAGAGTTCACCCAAAGAACATCTGTCGTATATATACCGAGAATAAAAACATAGGTAAGTCGGTCAGACACAGAAAAGAAACCTCTTAAATTAGGTAAATGTAAGTTTCATTAATAACTATACATACAAGAATAACGGTAAAAGAATTAACAAACCCCAACTAAAACATCTGGAGAAAAGAAGAGAACATAAAGAACTGATATATTCACGGAAATTGTAAACAACATTTGGACCAAACTACAGTGACTTAAGAGTATTGAAAACGAACAGACTTTTAGAAAAATAAAGAGGTAGTTAAAATTTACTCTAGGAACGACGTATGTCATTAGAACCAATATCTAAAAGGGGAAAGTTATGAAATTTATATAGAACGGTAAGAGAAGACCGGATATCTCAAAGATGACTTTCTAGTCGACAATTCACATACCCCAAAGGGAATATACAATGAACAACGAAGAGGGACGACGAAAATTATAAGAAAGAAACACAAATCAGAAACAATCAAACTAATCATACAGAACCGTACAAAGAGGAACCCAAATAGGACATACCCTGAAAACCTGAACCAACTGATAGAGGAAAAGGTACAACCCCTTTGTGTGAAGAATGTGAACGACCCTCAATGTCAGGTGGAGTGGAGGGATCCTACGGGAAGTTGTGACACGACTAGAGACCTGGACGACGTCCCCGTCGAGTCTAAGGTTAGACCGGGAGGAGGATACACAAGAACGGAGGTTACAGAGTCGATAGTCTTAATCACGTAAAAGAAAACACCCTCGAGAGTCACTAGAAAATATATAAGGTATCTGTGTCTCAGACGGATCAACTAGTACACCTAAATTAGACGTCGAACATGTCGACCACCCTCCCAAAACCCAGAAGAAGGAATCGGTGTGACGGGGAGCCAAAGTTAACACTAAAATAAAGGTGGAGACGTACACCCGGTAGGTGACCCCAAACGAGGACTCCGACGGGACCTCCTGAACCGAAACGGGGACACTCCCGGTCTACACCACCACCTCGACGAACCCAACGTCCCCAAGACCGTCGTGGTCCATGAGGCCCCTCAACCGTCGATCCCGTCGTCCTTTATATCAGGAGATCTTCCATACCGTTGGTCATAACCGGTTATGTGAGGTCATAAGAACGGACCTCTTAGGGGGAGGGACTGTCTCTTCGGACTGTCCGATGTCAGATGTCCCAGGATTTCTCAAACTGTATCTACGTTCTGAAAAAAACGGACACCGTCAAGACGGGGTCACTCTCAACTCGCACTTCTACTGAGTCAACGAACCGAACACCCCTGGGACCAACGTGGTTCACACGTCCCTGTGTCTGACGGAGGTGGTGTCCTCAATACCGGGATAGTCTCAGAAAAAAACAGAGAACATCGACCGTTAGTCTTCCGGAGAAACCGGTCAGAAAGAGGTATTGAGGTAGGCAAGTCCGTGAATCTTCCGAGGGACCAGACCTCAGGAAGAGACAACAAACCGCACAGTCCGTGTATCTCACCGAAGGGGACTGAACCCACGATAAGATATCTATCCATACAATCCGTGAATTTCCCCGTGGACCTACCCCAGGACGAGACATCAAGTCACGGAGTCCGCAAACTACCCGGTCGGAGAGATAACAAATCCACGACTACGACCGCACACCCTACTCTTTCCGATACCACTACCGAGGTAGGGGATGTGCACTGAGTCGTCATAGTGGAACGAAGGTACCGACGGCCCGAAAGGAGGTGGCCGTAAAACGTGGTGTTAGAGGAGGGAGTGGAGGGGTAGTAGACAGAGAGACTTCAGTTGCCGTAGGGAATGGGACCCTAACGAGGTGTGAGGTGTTTGAGGTCGAGGGTCGACGACGTGGAAGGTCCCCGGGAGTAGGGACAGGTCCCATACATACCGACGTTGTTCCTGACAAACTAAGAGAAAGGTAAATCCGAAGGTGTCTAGTCGACAAAGTGAGAGTCGGAATTTACAAAGAGGAGACTGAGTCTGTTAACGGGGAGACACCCCTAGTCTGGAGACGAAGTCAAAGGGGTGGGTCGCTCCCGTCCAGGTCAGTATGATCGTGAGGATCAAGGAAGTAGGATAAAGTGTACCAAGAAATAAGAAAAGGCGACCAGTCCATGAGGACAGACGAGGGTCAACCACAAGACGTACGTGAAGTACATAGGTACTTCTCTCTACATGAGGTGCAGGTGGATAAGGAGACGGTAGAACAAAAAGGGAGGTAAGAAAATTTATTAAATAATTAGTTTATAACACTACTTATGATCTTTTATAAATCTTGACTTTATTTCTGATTTGTAATGTATGGTTCAAAACACCCTATATCTATTGTTTTATAATTCTGTTCTTACATGTTAGAATTGACATATGAAATCTTTCTTCCTATTGACTTTTAATTACTCTAATAGTAAATTGACTATATCAATTTCTAGTTATATCGTTTTTTTATTTTCATCATTTTTCTTACTTATATTACTTCTCCTACTTAATCACTTTACTTTTTAGTGATATTTATATTAAACAATAAACTTGTGTCATTATTTTGTATATCGGAAGATCATACTAACTATTCTCGTTTTCTCTTCTGTCTCTAAACGACAGTCGTATAATATTATAATGAGTATATCATCTATAAAAAGACACTGTCGTATCAAGGTTTCTACCGTTACCAGGGATATTATTAGAGATATAAACTACGTTAACATTGTCTTTAAGATTGTTCCTAAAAAGTGGTTTGAACTTTTTACGTAGGATTTTAATAAAACCTTTGTCTTAATTTTAAACTGTTTTACTATAAAGTTGTCCTTATCCTCTTCCTCCTTCATCTTCTTTTTTCCTTTGTCATTTCTTTCTCCCCTTTCTTCGACTAATTCTCTTTTTTTATAAGAAAGGTAGTGGAAAGGTCTTAAAGATGTTCCAATAGTTTTAATTTTCTCTTATGACTAAGTCCTATTTTTATCTAATTCTTCGCATTTTAGTCTTGTTATATGTTTACCGTCGGACCATAAACTATCTCCAATGTAATCTCCAAATAACTATATAGTTCATTTTAGTTGTGTGTTTTCACTACCAATGAAAATTTTACGGATCAAGTACTGTTAAAATGATTCTCGTTGAATTCATTACGAACAAATCTCACTCTACTTCTCTCTTATTTGTCAGAAATAGGTTCAGAAAAAATTCTGAAGATAGTAATATCTGTACTTCTATATGTAGAGATGCACTTCTCCATCTCTACCGTACCCCAGTTGCCTCATGATAATAAAATAGACACTTTTCGGGATGTCACGTAGATACAAAATTACACCAATAGATTGTATCCTCTTTAACAATTACGTTCTCTTCTCCCTTTATTAACACATTCGTTTAGGAACTCATCTACTCTCTTCTACTTTATGTCTAATATGTACCTCCTAAACGAAATGATCATCCCTTTTATGAGAGTATCAATGTGTTTTCTTCCTTTTATTCGTTATACGGGACCTCCTCCCGTACCGTTGGGTGAGGTCATAGGGACGGACCTCTTAGGGTACCTGTCCCCTCGGACTGTTCGATGTCAGGTACCCCAGTGTCTCAGTCTGTACTGACTCGCTGATTCGTACGTGTGTCACGAAAGAATTCCGATGTAGAAATTTTTTTTAGAGCGAAAGGGTAAAAAGGATAAGGACTGGGGTAGCCTTGGGTCTTCCTGGAGGATGAAAACTACTTTATAGCCCCATAATTATGGTGTCTGTACAAAACTTCCCGTTTAGGTTCTACAGAGTGGTAGGGTGGGTGAAGAGAGGAGTGGCGAGTAGTCACCGACAAATGGGTACGGCAAGAAGGACACGGGAGACAGGATGTGGGTCTCACCCTTTCTCACGGTTAAAGGTCCTGTCTTATCACGAGTCTCGGAAACGACATAAGTGTTATACGGTGGATTTAAGTTCTTTTAGTTTAGTTAAGATAAAAGAAAGAGATAGACAACTTTTAATCCATCGAGTTAAAGAACCCGAACTCGAAAATAAATCTTTTTTATTACTATTTTGTTTCAAGAGTGTTTGTCTTAAGAAATCTCGAGTTCACAAACCTTTATGATGTGACAACCAGAAAAGTAAAACTCGAGGAGACCGTTATCTACGTGGTATTTGCCCCAGTGGTTTATGGAGTCAGGACGACGAGAATCTCAAACTAAACTGTAAATTTCTAAACTTCTTTCATTTCCTAAGATTGGAACTATACACAACGTCAATTACTTTGTCATAGAAGATATACTGTAGTTCGTGTTTCCCTTTGAAAGTCTTAATTATGTGTCTTACAAATATGGACCTCCATTACTCAAAGGGTAGTAATTGTGTTAATTCGTCTACAGTCTGTCGATAAGGTACTCTTACGTCCCTCGTATCACTGGAGGTGAGAAGACAAACGGGTCGTAAGGAGGGGTGAAGCTGTCATTCTACAAACAAACTGTAAGGGTAGTGACCGAAGGTCACCTTTGTAAGTACAAAAATAAACTGAGACTTACGTTAAATAACCGAAGTCAAGTCAAGTCAAGTCAGTGAGTCAGTACAGGTTGAGAAACGCTGGGGTACTTAACGTCATGCGGTCCGGAGGGACAGGTAGTGGTAGAGGGCCTCAAGTGAGTTTGAGTACAGGTAACTCAGCCACTACGGTAGGTCGGTAGAGTAGGAGACAGTAGGGGAAGAGGAGGACGGGGTTAGGGAGGGTCGTAGTCTCAGAAAAGGTTACTCAGTTGAGAAACGTACTCTACCGGTTTCATAACCTCAAAGTCGAAATCGTAGCAAGGAAGGTTTCTTGTGGGTAAATAACCGAATCGTCATCCGTTTTTTTATTTAGTTTTCCCTGGTATTCTCTTAAAAGGACTATTACGATCCTACAACTCAATTTTAAAAACTCGACAACTCGATCTGAGGTGTTCAAGTATAATCAGGGAGGTGGACTTCGACTCCTATTAGACTTTCTGTATCGTGTCTCCGTTACTTTTATGAGATATGTTGAGATTTTACCACCTATGTACATTAATGTACAAATAGGTTTGGGTATTTTATTGTGGTTCTTACTTGGTATTACATTTAATACCCAAAACCTACTTTTGTCACACAGTTATACCCAAGTGGTTGACATTATTTACAAGATGAGAGACTACCCCCTATAACTATTACCCCCTTTTATACGTACAAACCCTCGTCCTCCACATACATCCTTTAAGTGTATGGGAGGGGAATTAAAACGACACTTTCCACTTCAAGAGGGGGTTTTCAGAGATTAAAAATTTTTTACAAATTTTTTTAATCTTTCGTAATTGTAATACTAATGATAGTTGAGAAGTAACTGATACGTAAACAACTTCCTCTCGATCCACTACTTCTCTCTCTTAGAGACCCGAAAGTTCGCACAAAGATCTATAGGTACTTCGGTCTATACAGAAACTAAACGGTTATATAATAAAACCGAATTTATTTTCGTTTGTTTTAATTTGTTTTTTAAAACCCGTTACTGTCCATCCATCTTTGAGACGGTGAGATGAGAAGTCACTAAGACACAGATGGAGTCTAACTGGGTGAATATTGTGAGAAACCGGTCCGAAGACGAGAGACAACGACGACGATGACGACGATTCAGTGAAGTCAGTACAGGCTGAGACACGCTGGGGTATCTGTCGTTGGGTGGTCTGAGGGGGCAGGGACCCTAAGAGGTCCGTTCTTGGGACCTCACCCAACGGTACAGGAAGAGGCTACATACTTTCACTTTTAACTTTCACTTCAGCGAGTCAGCACAGGTTGAGAATCGCTGGGGTACCTGACGTCGGATGGTCCGAGGAGGTAGGTACCCTAAAAGGTCCGTTCTCATGGCCTCACCCAACGGTAACAACTGAGAGACAATAGGACGGTATTGAGATAGACTCGAATATCACATCATCGGTCGATATCTGTGCATTTAGTGACGTCGTCTTTTTTTATAAGTCAGGAATGAAAGGTCTTTCATTAAATATTCCAATACTCTTGAATTTTTTATAATTATGTACCATCTTTCTATGACGTAACAGTTCCATTTTTAGCCAACAAGAAAAGGAGAAATGGATCCTTTACATTATTTATAAAAATAGATCTTAGGTAAGAGAGAGTTTGAGATCCAGAATTTACGGTAAAATCGTCTATAATTGGAAACTAAAAAAAAAAGTAAAAGTCATTGTTTTTTAATGGATTTCAAATTTTCCGTCTCCCTTTGACCCGAATTCTAGAACTTCATTCTTAAATTATTTATGAGAATTTCAGATAGATAATTAGATAGAGGAATAGATAGATAGATGTATAGGTAGATGATAAGTCACCCCAATTAACGATGGGTCTAATTTACCCATCCATACCTTTTTCCATCCACGGTTCAGGACTTATATCTTGATCTCATTGAAATACCACAACCTCTTCTGAGAACTCTCAGGGAACCTGACGCTCCTCTAGGTTGGTCAGGTAGGATTTCCTCTAGTCAGGACCCACAAGTAACCTCCCTGACTATAATTTCGACTTTGAGGTTATGAAACCGGTGGACTACACTTCTCGACTGAGTAAACTTTTCTGGGACTACGACCCTTTCTAACTCCCGTCCTCCTCTTCCCTTGTTGTCTCCTACTCTACCAACCTATCGTAGTGGTTGTGTTACCTGTACCCAAACCCACCTGAGGCCCTCAACCACCACCTGTCCCTCCGGACTGCACGATGCCAGGTACCCCAGTGTTTCTCAGTCTGTGCTGACTCGTCGACTTGACTTGACTTGACTATTTTTCAGTAACCAATTTTGTACCATAATAGTTCTCATGAAGTTTATAGGTATTTGGATATTGTGTTACTTTTATTACCTCTTGATTGAAATTTTCCATCTTGAAGTTTTAGTTCGAGATGGTATGGATGACAACCCGTTATCAACGAACCCGTGGCCATTTGGGTAAAATCAGTGGACACAATGTCTTATCGTGTAAATGATATCATAATAATATTATAGATTCACTATTTTAACCTTTTTATAATATTTCATACTTCGTGTATACGTTTATTTCTATTGATGTGAGACTCAGAAATTATCAATACCGACGACGACGACGACGATTCAGAGAAGTCAGCACAGGCTGAGACACGTTGGGGTATCTATCGTCGGGTGGTCCGAGGAGACAGGGACCCTAAGAGGTCCGTTCTTGTGACCCCACCCAACGGTAAAGGAAGAGGTCACGTACTTTCACTTTTCACTTTCACTTCAACGAGTCGACATAGGCTGAGAGCGCTGGGGTGTCTGACGTCGGATGGTCCGAGGAGACGGGCACCCCAAAAGGTCCGTTCATATGACCTCACCCAACGGTAACGGCTGGAGACGAAATAAATAGAAATACAAGAGAGTCGTGGATTATATTACAAAGGTTAAAAGATTATTCATTTTAGGTTTAAAGAATTATAATAAAAATTTTTTAGGAAGTACTTGATCGGGAACTAGTACATAGAACGTAATAAAGTACGGTGGAAAAAATTTAGTATAAGAGATTGGCATCACTAAGACGGTAAGACTCAAGTACTTTACCAGGAAATTATGGACCCCAGAAACGTATACAAGAAGGGACACGATCCCCGGGAGGGTTAAGATAAGAAAACCAATATAGAATGAGTTGTAAGCCGAGTAAGAAAGAAGGTAAAAAACTTCCTACGGGAAGTACTGTGGGGTGTCTATCCTAAACCACAAAGAGGACACACAGAAACACTATAAGATATATATGAACGACTGTATAGTGAAGTATGAGACGTCAAATGTTTACAAGACTCTTTTTTTCTCAGTCAGAATTAAGTAAAACTTGTTCTCGTATCGTTTCTCGGTATTCCATCCACGAGTCTCTCTATAAAAATCCTACTTAAGATCACATAGAATTCTGTTATACTTTGTTGACTGTTTGTTGATTAGAGTTTTTATATGTTCGTTGAAGACGTCGAGTTAAGGTCTTTTTATTTGCTGGGTTAGTTTTTTACCTGGTTTCTTGATTTATCTGTAAAGAGGTTTCTTCTGTATGCCTACCGATTGTTTGTGTACTTTTCTACGAGTTGTAGTGAGTAATAATCTCTTTACGTTTAGTTTTGGTGTTACTCCATGGTGAAGTGTGGTCAGTCTTACCGACGCTAGGTTTTTAGACGTTCGTTATTTACGACCTCTCCCACACCTCTTTTCCCTTGGGAGGATGTGACAACCACCCTTACGTTTGATCATGTCGGTGATACCTCTTGTCACACCTCTAAGGAATTTTTTAACGTTTATCTTGATGGAATACTGGGTCGTTAGGGTGAAGACCCGTATGTGTGGCTCCTTTGGTCTTAACTTTCTCTGTGTACATGGGGTTACAAGTAGCGTCGTGACAAATATTATCGGTCCTGTACCTTTGTTGGATCTACAGGTAGTCGTCTACTTACCTATTCTTTCGACACCATGTATATGTGTTACCTCATAATGAGTCGGCAATTTTTCTTAAGTAAACTTAGTCAAGACTACTCTACCTACTTTGACCTCGGTTAATATGTCTCACTTCATTCGGTCTTTCTTTTTGTGGTTATGTCATATGATTGTGTATATATACCTTAAATCCTTCTACCGTTACTGCTGGGACATACGTTCTGTCCTTTTTTCTGTGTCTACACATATTGCCTGAAAACCTGAGTCTCCCTCTCCCTCTCCCACCCTACTAAACCCTCTTACCCTTAAGATTGTACATATGACAGTACATTCTTAACTTAGTGGTCAGGTACAGACTGTATCCCACGTCGAACGAACCCCGACCACGTACCCCTACTGGGTCTCTCTACAACACCCCTCCCTCCACCCTCCCCCCAAGTACAAACCCTTGCGTACATTCTTAATTTCTAAAATTTTAAATTTTTTTTATTTTTTAAAAAAATTTTTTATTTTTTTTTTATCTTTTTTTGTTTGTTTTTTTGTTTGTTTTTTTTTTGTTTTCAAAAAACAGTATATGACAATATAAATTATATTTTTTTTCTGTTGTAATTATTTACTTTTTTTAAGATTAAAATAGAATACTCCTAGACCATAATAAATTCTTTGTCAAGAACTTTTCTCATTAATCTCCTACATATTGGAAGACTTTCCTAACACTGTTCTCTACACATAAAAGTCTATACTAAAGAACAGTCTAAACACTTGTATAATCATCTTACTGTAATTTAAGTTTCAAACGCACCTCTCCGGTTTTATATCGTCTTGGGACCCTAAAGAAACCTTCCTTACTACGACTTCGACTTCGAGGTCATGAAACCGGTGGAGTACGCTTCTCAACTGAGTAACCTTTTCTGAGACTACGACCCTCCCTAACCCCCGTTCTCCTCTTCCCCTGCTGGGTCCTACTCTACCGACCTACCGTAGTGACTGAGCTACCTACACTCAGACTTACTTGAGGCCCTCTACCACTACCTGTCCCTCCGGACCTCACGACGCTAAGTAACCCAGCGTTTCTCAACCTGTGCTGATTCGCTGACTTGACTTGACTTGACTTCTCAAGCACTTCTGTCAAGAAGAACATTTTTAGAAGTCTCGGTGATAAACTCTGGATCGATGTCCCTAGGACCTAGACAGTAGAGTATGACTCCTATATTTTTCCTGTGTCTTCTTTAAACACTCCTCCCAAAAAACGTCTCTTGGTTACCTCCCGACTCAAAGAGACAAAGAGAGAGGGAGTGTGGGTGAGAGGGTGTCTATAGACATGGACTCCCTTCCCACCCCCTTAGTTGGAGGAAGGTGTGTTCGTATTTTAATTCCCCGAAGACACCCTTTGGTAAGTGTCTTAAATTACACACGTTAAGACTCAAACTTTTCGTCCCGTCTACGTATAGACTAGGTGAACACCCTTTAATTCTTTCACTTTATCTACCAGTTCATCAGATGAATCACTTCCTTCTCGTTGAACCCACCTATCAGTGTGTGAGGGACTCTAAACTCCGTCTACTATGTACTGGAAAAGGGTACCTGGTTTACGTCGTGTCTCTCGGTCACAGGTCGATCGACAGAACAAAAGTTCTCCTGTCGAACGTCCCTTTCTCCTGAGGTTGTCTCACTCCAGACACACTGAACCTGAAGGTTTCCGTCAGTCCTAGGTCTTCTTTTGTATAACAGGTGTAGGTTTCCGGGTCCTCCCTTCGGAGATTTGTGGAGTACTGTCGTAAGGGTCTTCCAGTGACGGTCCGTGGTTTACGTATTTCGGTAAAAGAGTCTCGCGTTTCAGTCGTCTTTGAGACCCTGTGTAAATGAGAAAAGAGGGAGTTCGAGGTTGGGATGAAGTCCCGGTCTGTTCTCTCTTCTATTTTTCATTTTCGGTTGGCACAAGGAAGATGTTTGTGTTTACAGTGTGTTTACGAAGTTTCGGTTACTTTTGTATAAAATATTCTGTAATCTTCAGTTACCGGAAGGTCTTTATCGTAACACCTAAATTTTCTTACTCTTTCTTTAAATGTTCTTTTTAACCTGGGTATTTTTGTTTCAAATTTCATATGAAATTTGTAAGTAACAAAATAAATCGATAAAATTAAGTCAAGTCAGTGAGTAAATGTAGACTGAGAAACGCTGGGGTACCTGACGTCATACGGTCCGAAGGGACAGGTAGTGGTTGAGGGTCCCAAATGAGTTTGAGTCCAGGTAACTCAGCCACTACGGTAGGTTGGTAGAGTAGGAGACAGCAGAGGAAGAGACGGACGGAAGTTTGAAAGGGTCGTATTCCCAGAAAAGGTTACTCAATCAAGAAGCGTAGTCCACCGGTTTTATGACCTCAGAGACGAAGTCGTAGTTGAAGAATACTTATAAGTCCTGATTAAAGGAAATCCTACCTGATCAACCTAGAGGAAAGTCAGGTTCCCTGAGAGTTCTCAGAAGAGATTGTGGTGTCAAGTTTTCGTAGTTAAGAAGTCACGAGTCGAAAGAAATATCAGGTTGAGAGTGTCAGTATGTACTGATGACCTTTTTGGTATCGAAACTGATCTACCTGAAAACCTTTTCATTACAGAGACAAAAAATTATACGACAGATCCAACTAGTATCGAAAAAAAGTTAAACACTTTTATAGAGTCTTGTAACTGTGTCTTGTGGTTCAAGATGACATGGAACCGTCCTTGTTAGTCCCCACTCTATTACACTCGTGGTATGTTGTTACGATTTAATAGGGGTAGGGTTCTCTCTATTTTCTTAAATTTACGATCAGTCATCGTTGTGGTGGTTCATCAGGTTAATTTAGTAAAGATAAATTAGTGATTCTTTTTTATAAGGAAATAAGTTAGACATGATTCTTTTTACTTACTGAATTAAAAAAATTGAGAATTCTGTTGACTAAGAACAGAATTATCTAGTTTCTTCTTGTTTATTCTTCTTTTTTATAAGGAAATAAGTTAGACATGATTCTTTTTACTTATTGAATTAAAAAAATTTTGGAGAATTCTGTTGACTAAGATCGACTTCTTGTTTATTCCTTCAACCCATCTACCCGTAACTTCTCCTCGGGGGTACTCTTGTTTCCTTCGTCTTTATCACTCTCTTTCGATATCTGTCTCTACCCAGAGTAACTCAGTAGGTACAATAGTACAGTATTTTATAGTAACCTTTCCCGTATTGATGAAGTACAATGTCTAATCCCAGGTCTTACTATTCAATTAAATGAAGACCAGTTTATATCATACCGTAAATATGATATTTATTTATTTATATATGATAGATATCAGTTCGTAAAGAAAGTATGTTAATAACTCTAGAAGTCAAGGAAAAGACTCTTACAATATAAATATAAGAAACAGGTAAATATATAATCCGATAAAAAACAACAACAAATAAACATATTTAATCAATGTATAAGGTCTATGGTCAAAAAGTCAAGGTTACAAAGAGAACTAAAGATTACAATAATGTCACATCAATCTACTTCAGAAACCAACTAAGACCAAGAAACTCGAAATAAATTAATACAGAAAACGTTCCCATGTGTCAGTTAAAAATGTCCCAGGACAGATACGAACTTTTCTGACCCAAGTGATTGTAACTGACACTACCAGTTATATACAAATGATCTCGTCTGAAAGTGACACAATAAGTCTAGTAGATCTCGAACTCACTAAAATGACGAGTTAAAAATAACTTCCGTCATACAATTTAAAAAAAATTCATAAACAAGTAATCAAATAGTAACTTTAAGAAAACTAAAAACAAATAGTATACAACTTCGGTATAACTTTTGAGGATTGACTATTTCTAAACCCGACAAAGATTTGAAAAGGATAGTGTTTAGTACGATGTAACTTATAAAAACATGGATTTAGAAGTTTGTATATATGTACGTACGATCATCCTATTTTAGATCTTTCTTTATCTAGTTTCGTATACGTGTAAGAATTATATGTGTCTAAAATGGTTCGTTAAGAAGGATGTCAAGTTTGATGTGTTTAACTAACCGTCTTTTTTTGGGACGGATCAATCTTGACTGATTTAAAACTTAATTACTGATAGTAACCGCTTATTCTTGGAAGCAGTTTTGACCACTTTAGAAATTTTTCAAAATGGGAGATGAAAAGGTTGCGTTTGAGAAAAGAGACGTAGAACTATTCCACCGATAGAAACGATGTCTTAGAATTTTATCTAGGTAAAGGTAAAAGTCTTTTGAAACTAAAATAAGATTATATATACATAAAAAAAGTGTATACGAAACCGTAAGTACCCACAGTCACATTATAGGAGGCTACTTTTCTGACTTTTCAATATAGAGGATAGAGTGTTTAGTTTTACATGGACTTTACTCTCATAATCTCTCTTTGATGGGTACAAAACGGTCGATGACACTTTTTGTGTATTGTTTTTTTTCCTAGGAGATCAGAAACTTCTTATAGGGTTTATTTAAAACGTCCAAGGTTAAAAGTAGAAGAACTCTTTATAATGGTACAAGGGAGACTTAGTGGTCATATTCAACAACGGTAATTTAAGTTTGTCGGTAAAATGACTGAACTCCGGTTTCCAATTTTACGTTCGTATGCTTGACACGTTTTACTGACACAAAAAAAGACTCCCGTACATCGACTTAAAAACAAGAACTTTTATCGTACGTTTCCACATCTCTTTTATAGTAACGGAATAATCTTGTACCACGAGTGGAAGTCTCTTTTTTTTACATGGAAGACCCCTTTGAAGGTACCCCACTCCTCTTCTCCGTTCTACAAGATGACTCTCATGCCCTTAGGACTGATTCCTGAACTTTCAATACAGGGGAAACAACAACAGTCAGACAGTCAGTACAGGCTGGGAAACACTGGGTTACCTGATATCATACGGTCCGAAGGGACACGAAGTGACAGAGGGTCAAACGATTTTGAGTGTAGGTAACTCAGTAACTACGGTAGGTTGGTAGAGTAGGAGACGACGGGAGAAGAGAAGAACGGAAGTTAGAAACACTCGTAGACCAAGAAAAGGTTATTCAGCCGAGAAACGTAGTCCATCGATTTCATAACCTCTAAGTCAAAGTCGTAGTGAGGAAGGTTGCTTATAAGTCCCAACTAACGGTAATCCTAACTGATCAAACTAGATGAACGACAGGTCCCTTAAGAGTTCTGAGCATTGGTTAAATAAATAAATTAAGGAGAGAACGAAACCAAAGTTGTGAATATTTTACCCCAAAGTTGATGTGTCCAAATGAATGTGAACCTTTTAAAATTTATTTATGTCTATAAATGACATTTACAGAAAAGGGATACTAAAAGGATTGTAAAGGAAGAGAGATCGAATGAGAAAATATTATGGACATCGTACATTTTACACACAATCATCTAAAAATACGATTCAAAGAATAGTTGTCATCCAATAACTATTAATTCGAGTCAAGTCAAGTCAGTGAGTCAGTACAGATTGAGAAACGTTGTGGTACCTGACGTCATGTGGTCCAAAGTGACAGGAAGTGGTTACGGGTCTCGAACGAGTTTGAGTACAGGTAACTGAGTCTCTACGGAAGGTGGGAGAATCGGAACCAGTAGGGGAAGAGGAGGACGGAAGTTAGAACGGGTCGTAGTCCCAGAAAAGGTCACTCAGTCAAGAAGTGTAGTCCACGGTTTTTATAACCTCAAAGTCGAAGTTGTAGTCAGGAAGGTTACTTATAAGTCCTGACTAAAGGAAACCTAGCTTACCAACCTAGAGGAACGTCAGGTTCCCTGAGAGTTCTCAGAAGAGGTTGTGGTGTCGAGTTTTCGTATTTAAGGAGGCACGAGTTGAAAGAAATGTCAGGTTGAGAATGTAGGTATGTACTGATGACTTTTTTGGTATCGAAACTGATCTGTCTGGAAACAACCATTTCATTACAGAGACGAAAAATTATACGGTAGATTTAACCAGTACCGAAAAGAAGGTTTCTCATTTGCAGAAAATTAAAGTACCGACGTTAGTGGTAGACGTCACTAAAACCCCGGGGTTCTTTATTTCAGACTGTGACAACGATGACAAAGTAGATGATAAACGGTACTTCACTACCCTGGTCTACTGTACTAGAATCAAAAGACTCACAAGTTAAAATTCGGTTGAAAAAGTGAAAGGAGAAAGTCAAAGTAGTTCTCCGAAAAATCAAGAAGAAGTGAAAGACGGTATTCCTACCACAGTAAACGTATAGACTCCAATAACTATAAAGAGGACCGTTAGAACTAGGGTCGAACACGAAGGAGGTCGGGTCGTAAAGTGTACTACATGAGAAGTCTATTCAATTTATTCGACCCACTGTTATATGTCGGAACCGTATGAGGAAAGAACTAAACCTTGGTCAGAAAACAAGGTACAGGTCAAGATTGACAACGAAGGACTGGACGTATGTCTAAAGAGTTCTCCGTCTAGTCCATTAGACCGTAAGGGTAGAGAAAGTCTTAAAAGGTCAAACAACACTAGGTGTGTCAGTTTCCGAAACCGTATTAGTTATTTCGTCTTCATCTATAAAAAGACCTTGAGAGAACGGAAAAGTTACTAGGTTGTCTACCTCCGGTAAACTAGAGACCAAGGAGACGGAAAAGGTTTAGGTTGAACTTGTAGACCTTCAAGTGCCAAGTACATGATAACTTCGGACCGAACCTCTAAAAACTCGTAATGAAACGCTCACACACTTTACTCACATTAACACGTCATCAAACTGGCAAGAAACCATAACGGAAAGAAACCCTAACCTTACTTTTGACTTGAAAAGGTCAGGACATCGGTGACGACTCAGAAGGTTTAAACGACCGAATAACTCACGTGGTGAAAGTGATGTTAGTAGAAAATCCTAAATTTTATGGAGTTGACCTTAAGGTAGTGGAAGCGATCGAAACAAGTGTCACTAGGAAGGATTCCGGGTGAACTAAAACACAAGGTCCTACGGACCGAGAAACACCCACTAGTGTGGTAGTACCAATAGACCCTGTACTTCTAGAAAAAACATATTAAGAAGACACATAAGAACAGTGGAGAAGAATTATAACAGAGGAAGACAATCCAGGTATGGTAAAGACAGGAAATAGCACGGGGAAACGTACTTTACACGGGAAATATAGAGATTAAAAAAATTCTCTAGAGATCAGAAAGGTTAATATAACAAAAGGAGATAAAGAAACGTAACTAGTGACTCCTTCCGAAAGAATAAAAGGAACGATAAGAAACCTTGAGGCGTAAGTCTACCTATATAAAAAGGAAAAGAGGAAACGGAAAGTGAAGAGAAGAAAAGAGTTAATAAACATTTCGGAGGAGTCTGTTGGTAAAACGGAAAAACGTAAAGAAAAGGAACCCTTACCAGAACTAGTAAAGGAGGACATGTTATAGTACTTGGAGATACGTATCAAGAAGTCTCTGAAACAGATAGTCTAGATTAGGGAACTTAGATAAAAAGTGAAGGTGCCATACTAGCATTCCCTAAACTAAATCCAGTATGGACTTACCAGATCACTAAAAGGGATGAAAGAAGTTAAATTCAGACTTAAACCGTTACTCCTCAAGGACTAGACTCAGTGTCAGGTGAGGGCCAGAACAAAAACGACTGACTGACATATCTCTAAGAAGTAGAAACCGACGTTTCCTATATCAGTTAGACTAAAGTCATAACTGGTAGACCACTACAGGTACTCATCTCAGAAGAGAGCACAATAACCTTCTCCCACAAACGATAATAGTTTCGTCAGAGAACTGTTTTGAGACGACCGGAAACGGGACGAAGTAAGACATGAGGTTCCGGTTTAAACGGACAATGAGGTCCATCGAGAACTGAAGGATTAAAACGTAAGGTCAGGGGATATTACTTTTCCTGTAGAAAAAACCCACAATCAAGATTTTCCAGAACATCCAGAAGTATATTGACAAGTTGAAGTCGAAGAAGTCGTAATGACCAACCCCGTATCTGAGCGTAATGACACTATAACTTACCAAACTGAACCTTTACTTGTCTCTAGTAAGATAGTAAAAACTCTAACGTAATCCATGACGTAAAGTCTGAGAAAACAACTGACACCACCGACGAGGTAAAGAAGAGTCACTAAGAACGTGAGTCATCATCTATCTTACCAGTAGACTCAAATTAAGCGGGTAAAGTCAAGTAAAATTAAGTGACTAAGAATTTTACTGTTACAAGTGAGAACGGTAGAGGACAAACTGGTGAAGATTAAATTGAACGAAGTACCTGAATTGTAAGGTCCAAGGATACGTTATAACAAGAATGTCGTAGTTTAAAATGAAGGTAGTGGTCAGTGTAGATGTTGACCCGTAACAAAAAAGAAACTAAGACAAAGAAGTAAAAAGGACCTCAATAAAGAGGTAAGAAGAGGTCATCGTACAACTCGTGGACGACTGGACCCCTCAAGTAGAAAGTCACAGTATAGAAAAACGGAAAAGTATGACAAGTACCCCAAGAGTTTCATTCTTATGACTTCACCAATCGGTAAGGGAAGAGGTCGCCTGGTGTCAAAAAGTCTGGAGAGGTGGTACTGAATAGATAGAAGTCACCGGGAAGTACTGTACCAAGTATCAAAGTGACTCGATCCGTTCCGACACCAGGTACACTAGTCAAACTAATCAAAAGATACTAACACCAAAAGTAAAACAGACGGGAGACTACCTATCCTTATTCTCCGAATACCTTCGAAGAACTACCCTCTCTGATTGACTCTCCCTTTGACCCAAGACAAGACTACCCGCCCCGGTACAAGTCATTTAGAAAGTACGTTAAAAGACAACTACCCACCCCGACACAAGGGAGGGACAACGAACTGGACTCCGGTTTGATACCACCTTCATTACTTCTATTACCCCTGGAGGAAGTTATCCAGGACACATACGTGGCGGTGTGAGTCACCGGGGTTGGGGCGTCGTCCGGTGGTGACTGGGTGCGGAGACGGTCTCTGAGGACCGGTGAGTGTCCGTTCAGAGCCAGTCAGAGAACACCCCGGTGACGAGGAAAGAGGACCCAGAACCACGCGTATTCCAAAACAAACGCGGGAGATACTCAGACGAAGGGGTCAGGATACATTCAAGACCGTCGAGACACCTCCCCAATTATTAATTTAACCCGTCTCAGTTTCCGATGTGTATCTAGAAAGTAGTGTCCCCCCAACTGTGAGGAATGTAGGGACGACATGTGTCCAGTTGAATGACAGAACAAAGTAAGAGAGATGGTCTTCCACCAATTTCACTATAGCGAGTCAGTACGGGCTGAGACACTTGGGTACCTGACATTGGATGGTCCGAGGAACAGGTACCCCAAAAGGTCCGTTCTCATGACCTAACCCAACGGTAAAGGAAGAGGTCCCCTGGAAGGGTTGGGTCCCTAGTTTGGGTCCAGAGGGTGTAACGTCCGTCCACGAAATGGTAGACTCGGTAGACCTTTCTTCCACCAATTCGTCTCCATTTTGTTTCTCGTTGTTCACGAGTAAAGAGAGTACCTCAAATGTTAGATCATTAGAGTTTTCGGAGGGGCGGAACACCGAGTCTACCACTTCGCAGACGGATGTGACACCCTCTGGGCCCAAGTTCGGGACCCAGTCCTTCTGGGAGACCTCTTCCTTTACCGTTGGGTGAGGTCATGAGAACGGACCCTTTAGGGTACCTTCCTCGGACCATCCGATGTCAGGTACCCCAGTGTTTCTCAGTCTGTCCTGACTCGCTGAAGTGAAGTGAAGTGAAGTGAAGTTAGAGTTTTCGTCTATACGTGGAAACGGTCGACCTTGAGAGATGAGGTGAGACTAAGACTAGTTAAAGATGAATAGGAAATTCTTAGTAAAATCCCCTTAAAGGAACCATTACCTCACCTATACTTAGCTAAACAGTTACGTCCCCTGTACCCAACTTAGGGACCAGACCCTTCTAAGGTGCACGGTGTCTCGTTCATTCAAGTACGTGTGTTGTGACTTCGGATGAACGAGATTCCGGACGGACGGTGTTGATTGTTCGGGGACACGGTGTCGATGACTTCGGGAGTTTGGGGTTTCTGTTGTCAGTGTTGATGACTCCGACGTACGACGTTGTGACTTCGCGTACACGGATCTCGGATACGAGACGTTATTCTCTTCGGTGGTGTTACTCTTCGGGCACGTGGAGTCGATCTCTCGTCGGGGACGGACGACGTTGATCTCTTTCGGACGTACGCCGCTACTTCTGGTTCGGACCGGTTTTTATTTATTTATTTATGTCGTTACACAATTACAGTTTTTATTACGTGTGTGTATATATATGTATATATATATACTTAGTAAAATCTTTGTTTAATAAGGTAATTTGAAAAGGTTTAATATACGATACTACGAGTCTAAATACCTAATTAAACCAAGTCGATGTCAGGAGGCGATAAACTAGTTTGTCATAAAATCCACGATGACACTTCCATAAAACAACTATATACTAATTTCAAGTATTAGTTAACTGGGATTCGTTCCTTCTCAAAGACTTTATTAGACCCTCCCAGACGAAGTTAGTTAACTTTCCTTACATGTCGTCTCGACCCCGAAGGGACACTTTGTCATTTAAGGTGAAAACTTGTCGTCACAGTCGGAAACGGACTTTCCAGGTTGGTCGAGAATATTACCGGTCGAGACGTCTAAAGGTTGACCGGAACTGTTAGCACATGCAGACAAGGACCGTTATGTATGTGAGTATGTATGTGGTCACTTTATTACTGACATGGTTAATTACATTATTAGTTACTTAATTACTTTTAATTGTGAAGAGACCAACTTGTGACTAGTTATGTCTACGAAGACAGAATAAAGATTGTATTGTGAATAATGAGGGGATAATATTAACAGAGATAATATTGATCAAAAACCGTTGTATTATCTATTTAAGAGGAACGATCCTCTTATGGACAGTGTATTACTTAAGACATATCTAAACAGATTAAATTAATTAAAAACTATTGACAGTAATCATTTATAGGAGATTCCTAATTCGGAAACCCACAATCCTTCTGGAGTCAAACTCAAAACAGAGAGTAATTGTCACTCCAAAGCCCGTTCAATCGATTATGAAAATTCAAAACAAGAGGACGAAATCAGACCCTACGATACTGTTTTTACACTATCTGACTCACCGAATATGTTGTTTGTAAGTGTCGAGACCACCAACCTTCCACCTCCTAGTTCCACGACTGTCTAAGTTGCAGTCCGTTCTCGGACGAAGGACCAGTATCCAACGATAGAAGAGTGACTTAGGAACATATCACTTTCGTCCTTCCCTCGCGAGATCCTAGAAAAGACACTCTCACGATTGTCCCGAAGAGGGAGTACTGGATTACTGGAAGGTTTCCGAGGTGTAGATTATTATAATGTGAACCCCATTTCCATAATTGTATATTTAAAACCTCCCTGTATTCGTAATGTAAGTAGAAGGAAAGTCGTTTTTTCCATCACTATTATATGGATGGTGTATCTCACTAAAATCCTCTATACTCTTATTAACGTAATTTTATCGTATGGGTGACAGTGTGTAATTCTTATACTATTTATAAACGATAAGAACAAGAATATTAGTTGACTTTACATCTTGTTGAAATACACCGGAAAGAAACTCTTTACAGGTTAATTAGTAGGTTTTCGTTAATTAGAAACATAGACACGGAATAAGGACTACGATCTACGGAGTCTCTTATCGTGGAACCGACTCCACGGACGACTGGGTTCAGAGACGTTACCTGTCGGTTATTGATTATTCCACGACTAGGTCGAAAATCCTAAGAGAGTGTGTACGCACGTATCACTTGGGTTACTTTAGAGTTTGTTATGAAAGAAAAGTATTTGTATGGTTTAGATATGTTCTTATATGTTGTGGAACGAGTGAGTTGAGACGGGACTTTTTAGGTCGTTACTATTTAGGTGGTGGTGGTTGCCGTAAGTATAGATACACCGGGATAGGGAAGTTTCGTAAAATTATAAATTGTTGGAAGGAACTTGGAATCTCGTTAGGAAATTACGTATCTTCCGTAAACGTTCAAGGGAACCCGTAAACTACTCTGTTTACTAAAAATATAACCAGACAGTTAACACACTTCCTTAAATCTGAGGTACGCCGGATCTATTTCTGTGACCCCTTGTAGAGGGTGAATGTCTGAGACAAACGATCACAGAGACGGCACTCTAGAATACATGAGTTTTGTAAAAGACCCTCGGGGTTTTATGCCCTTACTTTATAACGGAAAAGAAAAGTTCAAGGTTAAGATGGTAATACTCAACATGTGGGAACACGTTAAGTGAATTGGAAGGACTTGGAGTTAAAGAAATTGACATTACAACCGTTATCATCATAGAGGGAATCTCCTAACACTCCTAATATCAATGATTGTATCTTTCATCGAGTATCCTAGGAAGGTTCTTTACAATCGATGTTCGTGGAAAAGAAAGCTCTCCGGTAACAAACCACATCCTCTTGTCCGACTGGGGTTACGAATAAGGGGTTGGTTCGAGTTGTCTCTGTGTAATCGACTGTATAATTGGTCTTGTCGGTTTGTCACTTATTTCTTTCTAATATCGTTTACAGATATAAGTACTACATCTTTCCAGTACCGATGTCTCGTAAAAAGTAAAGTGTTTAAAGGTGGACACTAATTCCTTTCGTTTCGAATGGATACGAAAAGGAAGTAGTTATAGTCACGGATGAGTACTCTAGGTATACGATTCATGTCTCTTTAAATAGTTCTTATAATAATCTTTCTGTCACTTTTAGAATTTTAAATACTCAAAATGAATAAAGGAAGTAAAGGATTCAATATTAGAAAAAGAGTTTTCTGTCTACGAGACTATATCATAGTACTTTTGTTTATTTTATACAAATTGGGAAAGAACGATTCGTTATACTCGTTGTGACGGTGAAAGACTTAAAGAAGAGGTATAATGTAGGTAAGACTTTAGACTCGAGATTATTTAAAAAATTATATTCTATTACAATAAATAAAGGGTCTTGGTTATCCAATCAAATACAGAACGTCGACCACATGGTATAGTTTTTAAGACTATTGTAATAATCCTGGGATTTTGTAGAAGTACTCTATCTTATAACTTGCGAAGATAACCAGTAAAAGACTCCGTTAAACTATAATAGGGTAAACCCCTTTTTATCTCGTGAATATATTCCCGAGGGTCTTCGTCTAGAAATGAAGAAAGCGAGTCGACGTTTTTTTCTTGAATGATAGACTGTAGATGGTTGAGACAAATAAAGACACTGATATCGTTCGGAGTCGTGGAACAGGTCGAGAGAAAGTAGTGGAAGTGGGAATAAGGGTGTAGACAGACGTGTAAAGTGATTGATTGGATTAGAAAGGGTGTAGGAAGGTGAGATAGGAGGTTTTATATGTCTGACGGAATAATTTTTGTTTTTTTTCCTTTTGGAAATATAGGAATTAAACAAGTAACTACAAAGACAATTGGAAAGAGAGGGGTAAATTAACTTACACTAGAAAGGTGTTCCTATGGTGAACGGAATTCGGGAGAGTTCATCTTTCAGTCAAAAAAAAGAGGATGTGAGGTTTGTGGAGTTCCGATTCTTTATCCGTCTCATAAGGAGTATGATAAAAGTGAGGGTTCGATTAAAAATAGGAAGGGGGGTGGGTGTGTGTCTGTGTTTTTTAGAATCTTGTATCCAAAACTTCAAAATTAGTAACACTGATTATTGGTGATAGGGAAGGGAAAAAACCATCTACAGTAAAGGATTAGAGAGGAACGGTAAGGAGAGTAAAGAAAATTTTACGATTCCACGAGTATTATAGACAGAAGTGGACAATAGACTAGTCCACATAGGAACTTTTGTGAAATCTATGAGAACGTATTAGGTGAGTACTAAGACTAGAGAGAAAAAGAATTGAAAGAGTAAATGTCAATAGAAAAGGTAGTAGAGTTAAGTCGGTGATCAATGATAGTGGTCAGGGTAAGAGTTATAAACGTCGAAGAAGATCGTAAGTTTGAATAACTAAGATCTTTGGGGTACACTTTTTTTTTTTAGTATAACAAAAATGTAACGGGTAAATAATTGAGATTAAAGTTGATTCCATATTAAAGTATATAATGTTACTTGACTCATAATCTATAGACGAACGAGGGGTATGATTGTTTATAAATTACTGTCGACCATAAAAAAATGAAGATAGGTAAGATCACCTATAGATCATTGTAAAGTATATTCAAATTTAATCGTAAAGAAACTAATGATTACTACAACTCGTAGCGAAGTACACGAATAACTCGTAACCGTACAAATTATAATACTTCTTGGACAATTTAGAAAATTATAAACACATACACTTTTACACATGTGTATTTCTGAACATGATTTCACAGGTATCTTCAAAATTGATGTTAACGTACTTTTGTCTTTCACTTTGACTTCAGAGAGTCAGTACAGACTGAGACGTTGGGGTACCTGACATCGGACTGTCCGAGGAGGTAGGTGCCCTAAAAGGTCCGTTCTTATGACCTCACCCAACGGTAAAGGAAGAGGTCCCCTAGAAGGGTTGGGACCTAATCTTGGGTCCAGAAGACGTAAAATCCGTCTGAGAAATGGTAGACTCCGTGGTCCCTTTGGGATGTCAACGTACGAGGACGACGACGACGATTCAGCGAAGTCAACACAGGCTGAGACACGCTGGGGTCTCTACCGTCGGGTGGTCCGAGGGGGCAGGGACCCTAAGAGGTCCGTTCTTGTGACCTCACCCAACGGTAAAGGAAGAGGTTACGTACTTTCACTTTTCATTTTCACTTCAGGGAGTCAGTACAGGCTGGGAATCGCTGGGGTACCTGTCGTTGGATGGTCCGAGGAGGCAGGTACTCTCAAAGGTCCGTTCTCACGTATGTCCTTTTGTGTATATTTTTGGTAATACAACTTACTTTTTTTTTTGTCTGTTTTATCTCAAGTATGACATACTGATAAACAAACTTCAAGGTTTTGTCCTCTTTGTTCGGTATCACTGTCTTTTGGATAGTCACAAACGAACCTAGATCTTCGTCCACCCACATCCATATCAAACGTTTCATGTGTCCTTTGGAAACCCAACTACTTTTACGATATAGAATTCAATCTTCATTAAAGTACTTATACGTGTATAATTTGGAGACTTAGTCAAGTTAAGTACCATACGTTTTATATGAGATTATATATAAAAAAATTACTTTTGTATAATTAAAGTTGGACCCGGATTATCCTTTGTGAGTTATTTCATTACAAATGGGGAGTGACGTGAGTCACACTAATTTTTAAGTTTATAATATTACTTTTATTCCGATAATAAACCTCTCAAGATATATACTGAGACATATAGTCCCATTATACACTGAGTTAGTAACAGTGAAACTTACTCCTTTTAAACCCGGCACTACGTTAATACTCAAATATTGAGACCACTTATTCTTACTTACTCTTTAACTTGAAACGATGGATTACTTCATACGTACTTCTAATAAACAGGTCTACTTTTTTATTGTTTTTTTCTTGTAAAAGGTCTTCTCATTATGAAAATCTTTGAACTTCGGTTAAGTTTTGATAAGTTATTGTTTTATGTTTTTCCATCTCATTGTCAAACACAACTTCCTTTTGATGATTCATCATATTATGTATTATTTTATATATCAGTATATGTATAATATATTTTACAAAATATTGGTGATATTTCATAATAAAACCTACAAAGTTTATAGGTATTCTCGTAGTGTGAGAATAACACAAATAAGATGAAAACCCTATATTTTCAACAAATTCCTTTTTTGAGATTCCGTTTCTCGACTTCAACCTTCCTAGGAGGTGTGAATCATAGTAATTGTTGAGATACAGACAATCACTCTATAACGTGTTCCCACAAAAATGAATACATATAGGATCTGTCATAACTACCAAAGAGACTTTACACTTTGGACTAATAACTTAAACGAAGTGATAAAACACTGTAACGAAGTTCAACAAAAACACGGACTAGATAGTTAGAGAAAGTTGATGACAGTAAACTTTTACCCTAAAGGTCTGTGGTCGGTTTCCTGAACTTTCGTTTTGTTGAGTGATCATACACTTTGATCCATGACCACAAAAGAATTTTTTTTTTTTTTTTACAGTAAATAGTCGACGGAAAAGAAAAGGTTCTTTCTTTTAGTACTCTTAAGGTCACGGAAAGAATAGGAGTTAGGACCGGAGAAACCCTCGACAATAGAAGTATCATGACCCTAAGACTGTAAAGTTTTACTAAACGGATTCACGTTCAGAAAAAGTAGGTAACACCGTCAGTGAATGATAGGAGAAAGTGATAATTCTGGGTACAAGAAGTTAGTACCCTTGAAAGTATGATAAAGAAACCATATTTCAGGAGAGAAAATTAGACAAGATGTAAATACTTTATTATCCATAAGATTATGACGAAAAGGACCTAATTAGGAGTTAAAAGTTTTGTAAGAGGGGTTTCGGCTACATTAAATTAGACGAAAACTTTTTAGAAGGTACCAAAAATAGTAGATTGTGTTTCTTAAACACCCTTTTTATCTATATTTCAATTACGAGGACCTTCGAGTCGAAAAGATTGTTACTCATCTAACTATTGATTGACAGAGTATTCCTTTTCGGGGTACGAGTTCCAACGAAAGAGTACGACGACGACGACGACGACGACGATTCAGCGAAGTCAGGACAGGCTGAGACACGCTGGGGTATCTGCTGTCGGGTAGTCCGAGATGACAGGGATCCTAAGAGGTCCGTTCTTCTGACCTCGCCCAACGGTAAAGGAAGAGGTTACGTACTTTCACTTTTCACTTTCACTTCAGTCAGTCAGCACAGGTTGAGAATCGCTGGGGTACTTGATGTCGGATGGTCCGAGGAGACAGGTATCCTAAAAGGTCCGTTCTCATGACCTCACCCCACGGTAACGGAAGAGGTACAGAAGAGTATTCTTCCTGACTAGGTGTTTTTCTTAAATTCTTTGTTGTCTTAAATTCCCTTTTACATTTTTTAACATTGTGTTAACCTTAACCTAAGAGTCTTGTTTTACATTGTATCTTGTACAATCTTCATGAAAAGGTACAAATTACGGTTTCTTAAAAGGTCTTGACTACTTTCTGTGATAAAGTATCTAAGTTTTGGGGTCTTTTGGGACTCGTCCTATTTAAGATTTTGATTATTTTAAATTAAATGTTTTATTGTTCACCTACGTAAAAGTTTGACGATTAGTAGAATTTACTCGTTTCCAGTATCTCTATTTAGTAGAAGTTTCCTCTTTCTTCTAACCATAAAGAATTATCTTTGATCTTTTGGGTTGACTGTTCTGTTATCGTAACGAATTCACAACTTTCTTTTTATAACAGCATAATCTTAGAATATAGAATGTTTTCATAGGTAGTTTTGTACTTCAAATTTGTAAAAGTCTGTTTGCTTTAGTGTCTCTTTAACAGTGGACTCACAGACTTGGTTTTCATTGTTATTTTTATTAAAGAACCCGAGTTCCTTTTACTACAGTCTACCTACGTGTCTTTACAATTTTCCTTTTCCAGGTGACATTTCACATTTACAACTGTGTGATGTCACAAGTCATGTCAAATCTAGATACATAAGTAACTACAATGGACCACCAAAGTTTTGGTGTCATCGGTTTCTAAAAATGAGAAAATACAAAAAGTACTATCTTATATAGACCTGGTAGGACTATAGAGAAAGGTTTTTCGTACTCTGTATTTATTTCGACTGACAGTACACGGAATGACATTTTTTCCGAGGTAATGAGGTACCCCTACGTAGTACGAATATTTTTAGTAGATCCGGGTGAGGGTGAGGAAGGGAGGCGGAGGAACATTGACAGAAGAGACGTCGTGGTGGAAAAAGGGAAAGGATGTTTTCAGTCCCTCCCAAGGACCGTTACGGACGGTCTCTACGACGAAATTAGACCTGTCACGGGGACCCCATAACTTGGTGAATCAGTAAGGACTCATGTCTTCCTGAACCGGAGACTAGGTCCAGGGTACTGAAGAATACCATACACTGTAGACGACGACGACGACGACGATTCAGTGAAGTCAGCACAGGTTGAGACACACTGGGGTATCTGCCGTCGGGTGGTCCGAGGAGGCAGGGAACCTAAGAGGTCCGTTCCTGTGACCTCACCCAACGGTCAAGGAAGAGGTTACATACTTTCACTTTTCACTTTCACTTCAACAAGTCAACACAGACTGAGGACCGCTGGGGTACCTGACGTCGAATGGTCCGAGGAGGTAGGTACCCTAAAAAGCTCCGTTCTCATGACCTCACCCCACGGTAGCGGAAGAGACTACACTATAGATCCCTTAGTAATATGAGACTCGAAGTCTACAGGGAGAGATACTTTACCCACACCGTGTTCTAACGACACGAAACTGGTAGGGTTTCGAGACCCGAGGTCCAAGGTCTAAAAGTAGAGGGAGTATCAAGTCCCTGTGGGTTTCTTCGTACTTTCCTGAAGGGACCCAACATGGGACACTCTGGGTGTCGGGAAAGGTAGTTTCACAACTAGTGACCTTACTTTTCTCCCGGTACAAGTCCCTCATACTCTCGTAGTGCTAGGACTCACTAACCTTTTGTGCAGTTTCTTACAAAATCCCAAGGTCTGTCGAAACTACGACCTTACCTTTACTTACCGAGACACCGTAGGTTTACTCCTTTTAACTACCCTTAGTCCACAAGTAACCACTCGTGTGTCGGAATTGTTTGTGTAGTCGGTAGAGATGTCTACGATTACATACTCAGAGTCCCTTCTCTTTCTACCCTTTATACCCTCACGGTATATATAGGGATTTCTTCCCCTGTCATAAAAACGAATGTTCTTCTCCCAAAACGTGCGATAGAAATTATTTTACCTCGAAAAACCTTAGATCATTGGTGTGTGATAACATAAGTTCAGACGAAGATGTATAAGTCCATCTTACACTTCAGACTGAGTTGGGATTCAGAATACTAGAATCAAACCTTGGTGTGGTGAACGGGAATTATCTGTTTGGTATGGTTACCGGAAACCATTCTCAAAGAATAACATCCGTAAACAACTATAAACCAAGAAATATATAACATTCACCACTAAAAATTAAGAGTATTATGGTAGTACAAATTTTATAAAGATTTTCAATAAAGTGTGACTTTACTTTATATCATCACCTTACCCTCAATAAGAAGACATACTAACAGTAGTTGTTATAAGTAACCTATGGGAGACACACGACCTTTGAGACCTCCTTTAATTTATATTCTATAATGGAATACGAAGAAATCAACCCTCCGATTTTTCTCAGAAGGACATACGAAGAGATTGATTCCCTCATTTTCACTGTAAGAATATGTATGTCAGACCACGTTTCGTTATTTGTTGTTTACTCTTTCTATCAATTCACCAAAGATTTGACTGACCAGTAAATCTAGCAGACTTATCAAATTTAAAGTTTTTGGAATTCGGTTGGGGGTTTCTGACTAGACTAGTAAACCTAACTCGACTAAGAACCCGTAACCCCATACTCATATTAAAATTGTATTTAAAAATTATATATGGATGTTTCATTTTAAAATTCTAACATTTTTACATTACTCTATACAAAACGAGTAGTAGACAAGAGAACAGATGAAAGAGTGTTCGTTTGTAAAAATGTTCATAAAATTAGGACACGCGTACGTGTTTGTGTGTATGTGTGTGTGTGTGTGTGTGTGTGTAGAACAAAACTTTTTCAATCGGGGTGTATATGTGACAAGAAAATGAAAAAGTGAATTACCTTGAACTCTAACAAAATATAAGAGTCCCTTTTTAACTCTCTCTCTCTCTCTTTCTTTCTTTCTGTGTCCCTGGGTTCAAAGACTACCTTTTCCCACGTAATAATCATCTTTACGTCCGAATATATAGAAATCATTCTACTAACGAGTCGATAATGTGTCCTACTTTAAAATAGTTATCGGTGTTATACCTATCAGATTATGTATGTTCCAGAGACTGCGACTTTTCTCAGTGACGTACAGAGTAGGATACTGGAGTCAGGACTCTTGACGTACGTCGAGATAAACAAGAACCTTTTCCTTGACTATTCCTTATCTTAGGAACTCCTTATCTTTTGTCGTACGTCCTTAGGAGGACAATTTACACGGGACTGTTTTTTATTTTTAGTACACGTGTTTGACACAGTCATAACTCTGGCAAGGAAAATACGGGTTCACGACCCCTTTTCTAGTAGTCCGACTTTCTTCCTCTCCCACTCTACATACCTCTTTTATTGTACCTTTAAATGTAATGGTATACATTTAATCTATCGGTTACCCTTAAAGGACATACTGAGTCCCTTGAGTATCTCCCCGAGATATTGTTGGATCTTCCACTTCCTACCACTTTCTACCACTTCCTCTACCATCTCCCTCCAAATTCTCCCTCCCCTGTATACATATGGATACCGACTAAGTACAACTACAAACCGTCTTTGGTTGTTTTAAGACATTTAGTCAATATGAAGTTAATTTTTATTTTTTTTAAAAAAATTTATGGTCTGTTTGGTTTGATACAGTCAACCATTAAAATTGACGTTTGATGAGTCTAAGGTTTCTTTTCCTTAAAAGTTACGTTGGTGTCACTTCACGGTAACGGTCGTACGTATACTATAAAGTCAGTATTTATACTCTGATCTATACCTATGCTTCGTCCTGACTCATCTGAAGAAGGTTTCGTTCTTTAAAAGTCAAAGAATGAATAATATTAAAGATACTCTTGAAAACAATTGACATTGTGATGACGAACACCGGTCTCATTTTTACTACAGGGTTTTATACTAATATAGTTTTCACTTCCTTTGGTCTTATAAACTTTATCCTATATTTTACTTCGTATTGTTATTGTCTTTATTGACCTTTTAGCACCCGAGAGGATATTATTTCTGTTGCCAGTTACTTTCGACTTAAAGTGAAGAAAGATAAACTGTGTTAGATCAAAAGAATCAGAAAAGTTAAAACTTCATTTTCAGTTAAAGTAGACTCTCCGTTTATGACTACAATAACAATAATGGAATCTAAAATCTTGGTTAATAACGGTCTTTTAGTTCTTAACTCTTAGGGTAATTCTCTTGACCGTCCTTTAAAGACGGACTAAACACATTTGAATGGTAGTCGTAAAGTTGCCTTAGCGACCCTTCTACCTCGTTTACATTACGAAAATTATTTTGTTCGTACATATACCGTACGCCCTATTAAGTAAAAAGACGACATCGAAAGCAAAAAAGGGATATTTAAACCCTTCAACTTGATCTAGTCTTTTAATACTAAACACGGGGTTTAGGTCGGACGGTGGACGTAAGTGTATTTTTCTAAATAACCTTATGTCAGTGTGGTAAATAATCATGTAACAAACCCCGACGAAAACAGGTACTACAGTTTCAACTCATCAACGGTGACCCTAGTATATGTACCGGTATTTGGGTTTTTATAAATATCTTCAAATATTTGGTGATTTAATTTATTACTGATCGTTCTAAAGTGTAAACACCTTGTGTACGATATAAGGTGTATGATATGATTGTTGAAAGACACGAAATAAAGTAAACATAAACATTTTTACATAGTCAAGTCAAGTCAAGTCAACGAGTCAGTACAGGTTGAGAAACGCTGGGGTACTTAGCGTCGTACGGTTCGGAGGGACAGGTAGTGGTTTAGGACCTCAAGTGAGTCTAAGTGCAGGTAGCTCAGTCACTACGGTAGGTCGTTAGAGTAGGAGCCAGCAGGGGGAGAAGAGGACGGGGGTTAGGGAGGGTCGTAGTCTCAGAAAAGGTTACTTAGTTGAGAAGGGTACTCCATCGGTTTCATGACCTCGAAGTCGAAGTCGTAGTAAGGAAGGTTTCTTTAGGGCCCTGACTAGAGGAAGTCTTACCTGACCGACCTAGAGGAACGTCAGGTTCCCTGAGAGTTCTCAGAAGAGGTCGTGGTGTCAAGTTTTCGTAGGTAAGAGGAAAAGAGGAACCGAAAAGCGAACAGAAGAAAAGTGTCGATAAATATTTCTCATGATTTGAAATCATGGATTTGAGTAGACCCCCTTCACTAGGATCAAGTCCATTCTACCAAAATTCCAGGAGCAAGAAATATGTTGTGAACAGTCAGATTAATTCCTGATCCACACAAATACCTTACACATATAGTCTATTCTACACTACCTAAATTCTTCATTTTACGTACTCATTTTATTAACAATCTATCCGATAAACTCCCGTCCGTACTACAGAAAGATAAAGGGATCATTAATAGTGTCTTGACAGGACATCAACCGTGGATAATTTTCGACGTACTTACGTAGTTCAGACACTAGAATTTCGAGGAATTATAACATACTCTTCTGTTTTCTATTATATGTTGGTATTATCTTCGGTCTATATAACACCATATGAGGAGATTCTCCGTATTCTTTTCATTTTACACGATAACCTCCCTCGTTAGTTTCAACTTCGAAACATATTACGGAAACTTAGTCTCTTACTTATCCTTACCTTACTTCGAACCTGGATCGACGTCTTGGACAGAAGGTCTCGTGTCGGAATTTTAAGGTCAATTAAGAGGTTCCGTATCTCATAAGTGAGAGTGTGTAGACCTCTTATGTTCATGATCGATGGGAAAGACGTACAAAAGAACACACACTCCTCTGGAGGATCTGTGCCCCGAACGAAAGATTGATCTTTTACAATACTGAATAAGGAGACCGGTGTGGAGTAAGTTTTGTGAGTTGTCTTTTTAAAGATTGAAGAACATCATAATTATTAAGAGTTTCGTCAGAGTGTCCCGAGTCAAAGTTTAGACTTGGTCTTTTTCATAATTCACTACAATATATCTAACGTACATAATCTCATTCTCTAGGGGTTGGTTTAGATCCCCAACGGTCTCAACCAATTTACAATGAAAATACATAATAGACCAAATACACGGATAGTGAAACTTTGAGAATGTTTACTTTCCATAAACGGACAGGGGTAGACGTTGTTTTCGGGAAGTGATTGAGTTTTTGACAAATGTGAACTTACTCAGTTGAGTCGAATTGTGATCCCGTATAAACACTGGTATTACACTAACTTTCTGTGTTCGTTTCTTGTGAATTAGAGGAGACAGTTAGAGGTCATAATATAAAATATAGTTGATCAGGTACATCCTCGTTTGCGGTTATCACTAATTTGAAGACGTTCAGTATTTTCCTCCTTGACACTACTCCACGGTCGGTGGGTGACTACTAAAGGACCCTAGTAGTTTCGAACAACAGAACTTCCTTCCTTCCCAGTGCGACAAGTTTGTAGTATGTACGCTTCACTCCTATCGTCGTTGTGTTTCTTCCTTTCCTCGTTCGTTTACTCGTGTGTCTTAGTGTATTTATTAAATGAAGTGTTCGGTCTTATGGTTCACTGATTGTTGAAGGGCATACCAGTATGCACACTTACCCTTATACCTTTCAAAGGAAAAATTATAATGTTCTGTGACTTTCAGGACCTAAAGTAATTTTTTTTTTTTTTTTTTGGTGTCGGTCATTTTATGTACGTGAACTCAATTTTTATGTAGAGTGTAAGTTCCTTCAAGATCTGACTAAAATTTAGAATCGTACGTGGACTTTATGTCAGTTTTAACTGAAAGGTAGATTAAGTGGAGAGAGTTTGGATACATGGTAGGGTCACCAAAGTCTCAGGAATATTGTTTTAGGAGACGAAAATTGAACTCTTGGGTCTGGTGGACTAAGGTGTTTCTAGCGTCAGACTGGTAAACACAGTTGTACTGAGAAAGGATAAACAAGTTCTTCTAAGAACCGGTTCTTATATTCCAATATTTGGTTATTTAGTGAAGTGATAACCAAGGTCCTTAAAAGATTTTCGGGTATTTAAACTAACTTATCAAACGAGTAGACTCGTTTGTTAGGGACGAGATCCTTGTTACTCAACCAGTGAATCGGTTTTTTTGAGTGAATAGTTTGTCGATAAGTAGTTTTGAGGGATATTCTAAATGAGGGGACACAGGTGGCTTGGTTTTTATGATGGAGTACTTGAAATGGGTTTAGGGTGAGTCGTTTACACGGAACTTCCTGGACAGAATTTCGTAATCCAGAGGGTCTCGAGTTTGAGGATGGTTATAGATGGGGACTGAAGAAAAACTCTGTGACAACTCTGACCGTTACACGATGAGAGGAAAGGGTGTCATCCAAATTACTCGAATCAAAATTTATTATCAAATAGGACTACCAGAAAACTCTACAACTGTCAGTTAGAAAGTGTTGATATATGGACAGTCGACGTTAGAGGGGACGATAGATTTACTAATTTGAAGTCATTCGTACCACCCTTATATCTTCTCGTTCGATGACTCCTACATTTATACCTTTTGGATAAGATGGAAGTCGGTAAATTTGATCGAACAGTCTTTGTTTATTCTGGTGTTAATAATAGATTTTAGTTTTTCCACTAAAACAGTATATACACATATAAGTACTTAGTAGTTTATGGAAATTTTCTGATAGCACTCTAAAAGACTAAGTGTAAAGTCTAATAAATTATTCTTCATTATTATAGACTTCTCTGTCCTTTTTCTCTTTGTCTATAAGGTTTGTGTTAAACATTATATGTAAAACAATAAAATTTATCGAAGAGTTGTGAGCAAGGGTGGGGGTGGTGGAGTTAAGGGAATGAAGGAGAGGACCATTTACCAAAACAACTGTAGTCCACAGATTGTTACGATGGTACAATAAAACGTTACAATTTAGGAGGTACAACCGAGTTAAAATAGTCGGTCTTTTAAAGGAGGAAAGGTGGGAAGAAGGAGTAAAGGAAGGAAGGAAGGTAAGGAAAAGAAAGAAAAAGAAGGAAAGAAGGAGGGAAAGGGAGGGGGTGAGGAGGGAGAAAGGAAGGAGGGAAGGAAGAAGGGAAGGGAGGAGACTAAACGAAGAAGACAAAAAACATAATTATTATATTTTTATCAAGATTACTACCATACGACGACGACGACGACGACTCAGCGAAGTCATCACAAGTTGAGACACGCTGGGGTATCTGCCATCGGGTGGTCAGAGGGGGCAGGGACCCTAAGAGGTCCGTTCTTGTGACCTCACCCAACGGTAAAGGAAGAGGTTACGTACTTTCACTTTTCACTTTCACTTCAGCGAGTCAACACAGGCTGAGAATCACTGGGGTACCTGACGTCGGGTGGTCCGAGGAGGTAGGTACCCTAAAAGGTCCGTTCTCAAGACCTCACCCCACGGTAACGGAAGAGACTACGATACGATCAGATATAGTTACTTATTGACCTTTACAATACACTTTATACGAAATATTTTCTATTGAAGTACTGTCTCGATCAAAATTTTAAAAGACGAGATAATATAGATATGGTAAACTGGAAACCCTCTATCACTTCCTGTCCCTTCGGACCGTACGAAGTCAGGTACCCCAGTATCAGCCTGTACTGACTTGTTGATCTGGAGTAGTAGTCGAGAGGATCCCCAGTGCACGAGACTCAGTAAGATTCTCAAAAATAAATAATGACTAACTAATGAGTAAATTAAGAAGGACACGACACAGCACGACAGGAATCAACGAGTCAACACAGGTTGACAAACGTTGGGTAACCTGATATCGTGTGGTCCGAGGAGACAAGTCCCCTAAGAGGTCCGTTCTTGTGACCGCACCCAACGGTACGGGAGGAGGTCCCCTAGAAGGACTGGGTCCTTAGTTTGACCCAAGAGGACGTAACGTCCGTCAAGAAATGGTCGACTTGATGGTTCCTTCGGGACAGAAAGACGAGTTGGGTTTATTGTCTTAATCGATACATAATTCACAACAAAGGGACAACCGAGTCTACCATCTATTTCTTAGATGGACGTTACATCCTGTGAGTCCAAGTTAGGGACCTAGATCTTCTAGGGGACCTTTTCCCTTACCGATGAGTGAGGTCATAAGAACGGACCTCTTAGGGGTACCTGTCTCCTTTGACCCGATGTCAAGTACCCCAGTGTTTCTCAAGCTGTGCTGATTCACTGATTGTGAAAGTGATTCACACCACCAAATTCTCTTACTAAGTATTTTTATAGGATCATGATGTAAAATACAAACAAAACAACACAAAATTTTACATCCAAAAATTTAATAAAAAATCTATACCACTCCGGTTGTCTAGTTCTCTACTAATGTTGACCTTTCTGTCAAACAATGAGTGTCACGAGGTCTCTTCCCCCGTGTGGTCCGGTGTGTCCTGATGTCTCCTTTCGTCGATCCAATTAATCCTTCGTCGTCACTCCCCTTTCATACCCGTCCTCGGGGTCAACACCAAAAACGTCCTTTTCATTCTGTAGTGTCTTATTCATCTGAATCTTATTCGATCAGACTTTATAAAGACACATGTCGTGAAGACCCCCTAACTTTCCAGAAAATCCAAAATGGTACGGTCATCAGTATATCACCAAAAGTTAATACCAAAGTTAAAGGTAAAAGGACTATTTTTTACTATAACTTGTCAAAATATGTACGACCAATAATGGAGAGGTTCTGAAAAATGGTAAAAAGTGTAACTTAAGAGACACAAAAAAAGGAGTCAATTAAATATCTTAAGGAAATAGAAAAGACTTATACTCAGGAAACTGTCCATAAAATTTTTATAAAGGAGGATTAGACACTGAAGTGAAAATAGAAAGAATTGTTACACAAAACTGTTTATCTTCTGGTTACATACCACCAAGTCTACGATTTCTTACATCCTCTGGACCCAAGTTAGGGGCCCAACCCTTATAGTGGATCTCCTCCCGTACCGTTGGGTGAGGTCATAAGAACCAACCTTTTTAGGGGTACCTATCCCCTCGGACTGCCCGATGTCAGTTACCCTAGTCTCTCAGTCTGTGCTGACTCGTTGATCCGTATCGTGTACATCAAAAAATGAAAATAAATAAGAAATAGGTAAGTAGACAACTACCTGTGAATTCTACGAAGGTATAGAATCGTTATACGACGAAACTTGTACATAGAAAAAATTAATCAGAGAAGTCATTCATCTGTCAATATACATTTTGTTACTTTAATTTTGTAAGAGATTATGGTATATGTTTTTATTTGAGTTTTACCTAATCTCTGGATTTACCTTCTGGTCTTTGATACTTTGGGAACCTCCTTTTATATCCGTCTTGTGAAAAACTGTATTTAGTAACGTTATAAAAAAATTAGACAGAGAATCTCGTTTCTTTTATATTCGTTTTTATTCTTCTGTCTGGATGAACTTGAATTTTCGAAAACGTGTCGTTTCCTTAGGTAACTGTTTTACTTTTATGTCGAATGTTGTACCCTCTTTTATAAACGTTTACTATACTTGTCACTACCCAAGTCAACTTAAGTCAGTGAGTCAGTACAGGTTGACAAACGTTGGGGTACTTCGCGTCGTACGGTCCGGAGGGACAGGTAGTGGTTGACGGTCTCATGTGGGTTTGGGTATAGGTAACTCAGTCACTACGGTAGGTTGGTAGAGTAGGAGACAACAAGGGAAGAGGAGGACGGGAGTTAAAAAGGGTTGTAGTTCCAGAAAAGTTTATTGAGTCGAGAAGTGTAGTCTACCGGTTTCATAACCTCAAAGTCGAAGTTGTAGTCAGGAAGGTTACTTGTGGGTTCTGACTAGAGGAAATCCTACCTAACCAACCTAGAGTAACGTCAGGTACCCTGGAGAGTTCTCAGAAGAGGTTGTAGTGTCAAGTTTTCGTAATTAAGAAACCGAGAGTCGAAAGAAATATCAGGTTGAGAGTGTAGGTATGTACTGAGGATCTTTTTGGTATCGGAACTGATCTGTCTGAAACAACTGTTTCATTACAGAGACGAAAAATTATACGACAGATCCAGCCAGTATTGAAAGGAAAGTTCCTCATTCGTAGAAAATTAAAGTACCGATGTCAATGTTAGACGTCACTAAAACTTCGGGCTTTTTTATTTCAGATAACGACAAAGGCGACAAAGGGGTAGATAAACAGTACTTCACTACCCTGGTTTACGGTACTAGAATCAAAAGACTTACAACTCGCAATTCGGTTGAAAAAGTGAGAGGAGAAGGTGAAAGTAGTTCTCCGAGAAATCAAGAAGAAGTGAAAGACGGTATTCCCACCACAGTAGACGTATAGACTCCAGTAACTATAAAAAGGGTCGTTAGAACTAAGGTCGAACACGAAGGAGGTCGGGTTGTAAAGAGTACTACATGAGACGTATATTCAATTTATTACTCAATTATAGATTCGAAATAATTGTTGAGTATGTTTAATCGTAACTTTTTGTTTGTTGGGTTACTTTTTCACCTGTCTTCTGGACTTACCTACAAAAAGGTGTTCTCTTTACGTCCGCCAGTTATTTATGTACTTTTCTACAAACTGTAGTAGTCCCTTTACGTTTAGTTTTGGAGTGTGGACAGTCTTACCGATAGTAGTTTTTTCTTGTGTTTATTGTTTACAACCTTTGCTGCACCTCTTTCTCTTTGGGAACATATGACAACCACTCCTACATTTAACCACGTCGGTGACACCTTTTGTCATACCTCAAAAGAGTTTTTTGATTTTGGTCTTGATGGTACACTGGGTCTTTAAGGTGAGGACCCATATGTATAGGTTTTCTTTCATAAAGGATGATCAAGAGGAACTTTAGGAATCCACTCCACTTATAATACTGAAACTTAATACAATATTTGATCTAAGAAACCACTCCTGGTTTACGTTAACTAGTCTTTTTATATTGTTGGTGTATCTTTTGGGGTGTCACACTGATGAAAGGGTATTAGGAAGTAATAAATTATTTATATATAACTAAATTATATATGTAAATTATATATGAGACTCTGACATTTCGACTTGTTCTTTTTGCACCAGGACTTGGAAGTCTCTTGAAGTCCTTGAAGACAATATCATCCCATTTACCCAGTTAAGTATCTGGTCTTTTTATTATTAACGTCTTATATTACTCACTTTATTTCCTTTCAAGAAACTGTCTTTTCTTTCCCCGGTCCGGTTGGGAGTCTATTATTCACTAGTCCCTTCTAGCGACGATCCTTTATGTCTCGTAGTTGTCTTTTAATTCGATTGGATGTTAGATCGGTTTCTTAACTACGAAAACTTAACACCACAACCTTTTCTGAGAACCCTCAGGGAACCTGACGTTCTTCTAGGTTGGTCAGTTAGGATTTCCTTTAGTCAGGACTTATAAGTGACCTTCCTGACTACGACTTCGACTTTGAGGTTGACTAAGTAACCTTTTCTGGAACTACGACCCTTTTTAACTTCCACCCTCCTCTTCCCCTGTTGTCTTCTATTATACTGACCTACCGTGTGACTGAACTACCTGTACTCAAACTCGTTCGAGGCCCTCAACCACTACATGTCCCTTCGGACCGCACGATCTACCCCAGTGTTTCTCCTGTGTTGACTCACTGACTTGACTTGACTTGACGTTAGATAGGTCCGTTGAAGTGTACGTTTAACGAGTGACTCCGTCCATTCTCTCGTGTAACTGTCCTCCCTCCAGTCAACGAATTAAACGAATAAATAGACTGAAACCTTCACCTCGTCTGTTCTGATCTTTATTCTCATTCAAACATTTTATGACGTCCACTTTAGGGTTCTACCCGACAGTCACCGAGAGAGGTCCTTTTGACACAGTGATAGTGGTCCTCAGGAACTTAGGACGAACACGGGTGTGTGTATTTCCGTCTTTTATTTTATTAAGAATACCGTGTTGTATGTGGATCGGATGTCGGTCCTTTTACAGGTCTCTAGGTCTCTCTTGTAAACCAGAGTACCTGAAGCTAGACCGGTAGGATATCAATACCCTGTATTTGATAAGGTTAAAGGAGGTTAAGAGAGACCGACTTCGAATAAAATCGGAACGGTGACTATACCAAATAATAAAAATTACCACAAGTCCCGTTTTCATGTTGTATGAAGAGTTTGTCTCGGAACCAAACAAGGTGTTTTATTAAGTTGAAGAAGTCTTCTGGGACTTTGAAAGAGTTGATTATATGTTTCTCGAAACTCTAGATCGTGTAACGTAAAAGTAGATTTGTCAAGTATAAATCTCACATCTCTGTAAAAACAGATCGTTTCTTTTGAGGTTTAAAAAGAAGGAGAAAATAATCGAGATTCAATTTTTTCTTTGTAAAGAAATTTTTAAAAAACAATAGAAAACGTTAAGAAAAAAAAGATATTGGTGAGACACGACGATGAGAGTGTTAATTTATCTCTTGTGTCGTGTGATAAAAGATACTTCCGAGACCTACGAAAAGTGGCTCCTAAGAGACTTGAACTACACAAAGTCTTACAATTCTATGTATTTAATCTTATAGACCACTGGTCTAGAGTCAGAGGATACTAGGTTTGAGTTGATTTATAAATGTTTTAGACACCACTCTACCGGGGTACCACAGGTTATAAGTCCACATTGTCTTTCCTTCTTACGATCTAAAAAGGGGGTAAAGGTAGGAGTTCTCATTTTGACCTTCTTTGTAACAGTCACTCTATAACGAAAAAAAATCCTGACTATGAGACTCGTTTCTGAACTTTAGTGAGGATCTACTTTTTGTTCACGGAGTTTCTTACGTTCTTCTTTATGACGTTTTACACAAATACTCCAATTTCAATCGTGTTATTTAACAAATTAGGAGAGATCCATCTTTAATCTATCTACTCATTTTTAACATTTATATACACATACTCCCTCCCAATATACGACTTAACAAAGGATAGTCTTAAGAATACAACTCCAAGATTGGGGTAAGGGAGTCTTATACTAATATAAAACTGTATACTAGAAATGTCTCGATTAATTCCGATTTACTCTGTAATCCCACCCAGGATTAGATTATATTGACCACAGGAAGATTTTTTTCTGATCCTGTGTCTGTTTGTATCTCCTCTCTAGTTTACTTCTGCATCCCTCTTCTGTGTCGTAATAAGAGCGATTTCTATTTATCCATCTACATACCAGATTTCTGGAAGGGTCCACTGTACATCATTTCTTGGGTGGACGGTTCCGACCTGTACATTGTCTTTGTCTGAGTTAAGGACCTACCCCTTCTAGGGGACCACGGTCCCAGGTCGGGGCCACCTAGGTCCCATTAAACTTCCACCCCTGTCTTAGCCGTAGGATCCTTTTTTGAATAAATTAATGTCTATCTCTCCCTAATTTTTTAATCGTCTCTTTTTCTTCGACTTATTGAACCAAATGTACCTTATGGTTAGTGGTGGATGCATCCGGTGTCCGCAGAAAGGCAAGAGGGTTTCCTCTCCTCCGTGACTCTGGAGGGGCCAGGCTAGAATCTTCGGGTCCGTTTTAATCATCCGAAACACTCATGGGTGTATGGTCTACCCTTAAGCCGGTCTTTTATCATCCTCTCTTTTTCTCCGACTTATTGAACCAAACGTACCCTATGGTTATTTTAAGGTTCTCTTCCTTAAACGTGGTAGATGCAACCCGGTGGCCACGGTGAACTTATAGCCTTCCACGGGGAGGAACCCGAGGAAGAGCATACCTTGAATTTTTGGTTGGTCCCGTTCATTCATCTGTACCACCCGTGGTCGTGAGGTCTACCCTTAAGTCGGTCTTTTTGCCTCTCGTTCTTTCTTCGCTGTACCCCCTTAGTCAGAAAGGTCTTTGACTAGGCTAAAGAAATAAAAAATCCAAACAAATATATGGAAAACAATATACATTCCTACTTATGTCTTAGTGTGTCCCCAGTCGTCTGGACTGGGAACAGTGTTAGTCCACGAAGTATATTTTAATATGTTTCCAGAATACCCAAAATGTAGTAGAAGACCGGTACTCCGGACGACTGTAAAATACTAGGAAAGAAAGACTATTGGTTTTTTGAATAAAAAAGGTTCCCATAAAAAAGAATTTGGTCCGTGGTGGGAGACTTCCATCGTCTATTTCAACGTAAGGATATCCCACTCCCACATCGCCCAATGTTAGTTCTTTCCTTAAATAAATTGGGTTCCAATTGTACTAATTAGAATTTCCAATTATGAATAAAAAGGATATACGACCAATATAAGTAATATTCCCGTCCCTTATACCTCTAAATCGTCGTTTATAACCGAGTTGTTTACTTTTAGGAAGTGGTGACAAGGGGAATTCTAGATAAATCAGAATTCTATCACTATTTAAATGCAAAAAACGTATCGTTCCTGTGTTACTAAATATAGTTTCATGTCACTAGATATTGTTTTCTCTTTTAAGTAATTGAGTTTTTCAGATCAAAACGATTGTAGTTTTTGATGATATAAAGGAAAAGATATAAGGTTTATGTAACTAATTATATAAGGGTCCACGGATTCCTATACCTCCGGACCGACGTTAGTAACTGAGTTGTTACTCTTTTCGGGATACGATTAATTCTGAAAGTTTTATGAGGTTTGAGAGACACGAGAAATACCAACTCTCCAACAGTGTGTTCGATCAGACAGTCGTCTCTCCAAACTGGACTCTGTGGGAACAGTGTGGGTCCCGTCTCTTAATCGTCATTAATAACCGTGTTGTTTACTTTTTTGGGAAGTGGTTATATTAAAGATTAGTTGGGTGATATGATATGATTATTAAAAGATTGAAAAGTTTTGTCAGACGTATATCTTTCAAATTTCGTAGAGCACGGAGAGTACCAACCCTCCGACATTTGTTAGTGTACACCGACCTGCTTGGGCGAGTCCGTCCGATCTCTTGGAAGTCTCCTCAAACATTCAACTTTGTGAGAACAGTGCGGGTCCTTAAAAATAATTGACCTCGACGTTCAATTGAGGAAGAGGCTCTCTTTACCGCTACCCCCTCTCGGGGGGCATTTCAGTCTCCACATCCACTCTCGTATTTTGTCTGAGACCAAAATCCCCATCTACGAACCCTTGTCCCCCAAAGGACTCCGAACTAGTGCGGAAACGCATACGGTTCGGAGGAAGGAGTACTGGAAACGGTACCCACCTCAAGGAGTGCGACCGAGGACCGTGGGACCTCTTCCCGTGTCGTTGGGTGAGGTCATAAGAACGGACCTCTTAGTGTACCTGTCTTCTCGGACCGTCCGACGTCAGGTATCACCCCGTACCTCATCCTTAGTGACTTCACTGAATCATACGTCGTGCGTCTGTACATAGGAGATTTTCAGGGGACGGAAATTCTTGTGTTATGGGTCCGTACACATTTCGTCCAACCGATCAAACCAATTCAAATTTTACGTACATCTCTTCTGCGCCTGTTATGTAAACTCTTGTTCCCCATGATTTTTCCCGTGACTGACTTTCAATCCGGTAGACCCGAAAACGGAACGAAGACGATGAATTGTCTGAGCGGTTTGGACTCATTCAGTAAGGTGACTGACTCTGAAGACAAAGAAGTAGACTCTTTACCCATAGTGTTGTAAAAGTGCAAATGGGAGTCGTTTTTAATACTCTTAGTTTACTCTGACACTTATTCTTCTACGGAACTCTTAATCACGTGACATATTTATATTTAATAAAAAAGTTTTTAATGTCAAACACGGGGTTTATCTCTTTTGATTTGAGTGTTTCGTTTACGTAACAAAAATACAGTTCGGTAAACGTAAAGGAAGTCTTACCCCAGAACAAATATCGTTCTCGTAAAAGTGTGATCTTCTTCCTATGATTAATTGATAGACATTTTCGATTTCCCATTGGAAAGATAAAAATGATATCTTTGACATTAAATTTGAATACGTTCATTTAAACATAATTTAAGGTTCGTCGTAAAACAAGAGACTAAAAGACGAGTGATTAATACCTAACGTCGATAAGCTAATGCTATTTACATATGTACGCATAACAAGTCTTTATAAAATACAAGTAAATTCCATACTGAAAATAACGGAAAATAATACTGAAAATAACAGACAAACCATCTGGACAACCCATCTAATAGAGAACACAAAGACTCTCTTGTTCTACAAAAGACTATATGTCTCTCCATATAATTCGATACCTTTTTATATTGTTATATGGGTACATCGCCGTATAAGGTTTAAGGATAAAGGTAATTATATCTTAATTTATTTTTTATAGAAGAGTATATTTTAAATGACCATACAGTAGAAAATCGTACGATTCTCACAGAAATGTTTAAGACTTAAAGTGTCAAGTGCTAAACACTTAATTATCAAATTTTTACAACGACAAATAAACGATTCAGCACAGACTCAGAAAACACTGGGGTACGTGACATTGGGTGGTCAAAGGAGATAGGTACGTTAAAGGGTCCGTTCTTATAAGACTGGTTTAACCTAAATACCGTCCATACGTTCTTATCAAATATTTTAGGTCATTACATTAAAAGGTGTCATTACCAGATTTTCTTTTTTAATATATTAGTAGAGTTATCTACGTATTTACACTGTTTTACGTTTTGGATAAGTACTATTATTAGACAATCATGTAATCTTTATCTTTCCCTGTAGGAATTGGATTATTTTTTATATAGAGGAGTTTAGTATGTAATGAGATTTCGTAATCGAAATTTTAGTTCTTTCGTGTAAATAGTGAAGAAAAAACGAAACAAAAACAAAACAAAATAAAGTTGAAATTTACTAAGAAAAAAAAAGAATAACCTCATATAAACGAAATGTTACAAAATAGACGGTATTTCTCACTCCATTCAGTCTTTCTCTTTTTTTATATAACATATAATTATGTACATATACCTTAGATCTTTTTCCTATGTCTACTTAGATAAAAGTCCCGTTCTTATCTCTACGTCTGTATCTCTATAGATAGTGAAGATTAGATGTCACACAACTTGAAAGTTCGATGATCGTAATTCGTTTACTTTCTTTGATTTCAGTGTTCTTAATTTTTCCTGTTGTAATTTGACTGTATAAACGTACATGAGAGTAAGTGGATGTTTGGGGTCTTTTACGTATCTTTTTATTAACCTTTTTTATCGTCGTCAATTATTCCACTTACCTATATTTGCAATGTATTTTCAGTCTATATAAAAATAAGAGGTCGTCGTTTTTACTTCTTTCTTATTAATTTCTCTTCTAAGGTAAAACTATTCCTAGTTTATTTATAATTCACGTATTCTTATTTAGGTTTTTTTTAGTACGAGTTATAGACGTTTCCTTTTTAAGATTTTGAGACACTTCAACATGAGTTCTCATGGTTTCTCTATATTTAGTACAAATACCTGTCCATCTGAATTACAGTACCTTTACAAAAAGATTTCAATTAGATATTCTACTTGTTTTAAAGTTTTTGGAAGGGATTTTGCAACCCAAAAAAAAAAAATCACCTTGAAATGTTTCTAATAAGATTTACACATACTGTTTAAACCCCGGTTCGTATTGGTCCTTTTAAGATCATTCTCGTTCTCCCTTCATAAGAGGAATGATATATAGTTCTAACTCATATTTTATATTATTAGTACCTGTCTTTAATTCTGATGTCCAGAAACTCTAGTGTCTATATAATACATTCTACTTCTTTCGTCTCTAATCTTTATTCATTATTCAATTAAACTTGTAAGAAACCGTAACGGAAAGAAACCCTAACCTTAGTTTTGACTTGAAAAGGTCAGAACACCGGTGACGACTCAAAAGGTCTATACGACCGAATAACTCACGTGGTGGAATGGTCGTAGTAGAAAACCCTAAACTTTATCGAGTTGATCTTAAGGTAGTGGAGGTGGTCGAAACAAGTATCACTATGAAGGATACCAGGTGAACTGAAGTGTAAGGTCTTACAGACCGAGATCGACACACTGGTGTGGTAGCACCAATAGACCCAGTACTTCTAGAAGAAATATATCAAGAAGACACATAAGAACAGTGGAGAAGAATTATGGAAGAGGAAGAAAGTCCAGGTATGGTAAGGACAGGAAATAACTCGGGTAGAAACGTACTTTATAAGGGAACCATAGAGATTAAAAGAACTTCTCTAGAGATAAGGAAGGGTAAGATAACAAAAGGAGATAAAGAAACATAACTAGTGACTCCTTCCGAAAGACTAGAGAGGAACGATAAGAAACCTTGAGACGTAAGTTTACCCATATAGAAAGGAAAAGATGAAACGGAAAGTGAAGAGAAGAAAAGTGTCGATAAACATTCCGGAGGAGTCTATTGGTAAAACGGAAAAACGTAAAGAAAAGGAACCCCTACCAGAACTAGTGACGGTAAATATGTTACAGTTCTTGGAGGTAAGTATCAAGAAGTCCCTGAGACAGATAGTCTAGATTAGGGAACTTAGATAAAGAGTGAATGTGACATATTAGTATTCCCGAAACTAAATCCAGTATGGACTTACTAGATCACCAAAAGGGACGAAAGAAGTTAAATTCAGACTTAAACCGTTATTCCTCAAGGACTGGACTCGGTGTCATTCGAGGGTCAGAACAAAAACAACTGACACATCTCGAAGAGGTAGAAACCGACGTTTCTTATATTAGTTAGACTAAAACCATGACTGGTAGACCACTACAGGTACACATCTCAGAAGAGAACACAACAACCTTTTCCCACAAAGGATACTGGTCACGTCAGAGAACCGAACCGTTTTGAGACAATCGGAAACGGGACGAAGTAAGACATGAGGTTCCGGTTTAAACGGAGAATAAGGTCCATCGAGAACTGAAGGATGAAAACGTAAGGTCAGGGTATATTACTTTTCCTGTAGAAAAAACTCATAATCAAGATCTTCCAGAACATCCAGAAGTATCTTGACAAGTTGAAGTCGAAGAAGTCGTAATGACCATCCCCGTATCTGTACGTAATGACACTATAACTTACCAAACGGAACCTTTACTTGTCTCTAGTAAGACAACAAAAACTCTAACGTAGGTCCATGACGTAAAACCTGAGAACAACTGACACTACCGATGAGGTAAAGAAGATTCCATAAGAACGGGTGTCATCATCTATATTACCGATAGACTCAATTTAAGTGGGTAAGATCAGGTAAAACTAAGTGACTAAGGATTTTACAGTCACAAGTGAGAACGGTAGACAAACTAGTGAAGGTTAAACGGAACTAAGAACCTGAATTGTAAGATCTAAAGAAAGGTATAACGAGAACTATCGTAGTCTGAAAGGAAGGTAGTGGGTAGTGTAGGTGTTTCTCCACAACAAAAACGAAACCAAGGTAAAGAAGTAAGAAAGACCTCAATAAAGAGGTGAGAAGAGATCAACGTATAACCCGTGGATGACTGGACCCCTCAAGTAGAAAGTCACAGTATAGAAAAACGGAAAAGTATGACGAGTACCCCAAGAGTTCCTTTCTTATGACTTCACCAAACGGTAAGGGAGGAGGTTACCTGGTACAAAACAGTCTTGAGAGACGGTACTGGGTAGGTAAAAGACACTGGGATGTGCCGTACCGAGTATCAAAGTGACTCGATCTGTTCCGACACCAGGTACACTAGTCAAACTAATCAAAAGATACTAACACCAAAAGTAAGACAGACGGGAGACTACCTATCCCTATTCTCCGAATACCTTCAAAGAACTACCCTCACTGACGGACTCCCCCTTTGACCCAGGACAAGACTACCCGCCCCGGTACAAGTCATTTAGAAATTACGTTAAAAGACAACTACCCACCCCGACACAAGGGAGGGACAACGAACTGGACTCCGGTTTGATACCACCTCCGTTACTTCTATTACCCCTGGAGGAAGTTATCCAGGACACGTGCGCGACGACGTGAGTCACGGGGACTAGGGTGTCGTCCGATGGTACCTGGGAGCGGAGACGGTCTCTGAAGACCTGTGAGCGTCCGTTCAGACCCAGTCAAAGAACACCCCAGTGACGAGGAAAGAGGGCCCAAGGCCACGTGTGTTCCAAAGTAAACACGGGACGTTCTCAGACAAAGGGGTCAGAACACATTCAAGTCCACCAAGATGTCACCCCAATTACCGATGGAGGAGGTTCTCCCGAATACGGTATGGGTCCAGGCGACGTGGGTCTCAGGGACGTCGTCCGGTGACGACTGGGTAAGGAAGTGTCCTAAGTGAGTCTGTGTCAAGACAGAGTCAGAGACACCCAACCTGCACACAAAAACCGGGAAGGTCCAGACTCGTCGATTCCGCTGCCCACGAACCAATCACGTAAAAGGGTCCACCCGGTACGCAGAGTTAGTGGAAGGACCAGGGCCGACGAGCCAAAGAGGGTACGTGGTAAAGTCCACACGGTATACAGAGGAGACCTCTCGACTAGAGTGTGACGTTGGGAGGACCGTCCACAGTTGATAGGTACTAGAGTCCTTCTGCACCAATCGTCGACCCTCGGACGAAGGTCAAACCACCTTCTACGGTAGAGACCCCGACTCTAACATCGTCGGGGAACGGAAGGTCGAGACCTACAACATTCGTGTAGAGAGACGGAGACCCACCCCTCCCCGATCATACGTCGGTCGATGTAGAGGAAAGAATAAACAAGTTAGGAAACAAGATACTCGTCCGGTCCGACGTCCGATCCCACAATCCAATCTCGAAAAGAGTTCTTTCAAAAGAAAAGACGTCAACTCCAATCCGTACATAAGACACCCCAAAACCCCCAAAAAAAGAGGGTTGACACAACGGAAGACTCTAATGTTTTGAGGGGTGTCTGGGTGGACACTCTCCCAAAGGATGACACACCTTTGAAGAGGAAGTACTGAGGGAGGGGTCCCGTCCAGAGGTAGGGATTGATAAAACATAGAGAAAAACAGAAGATATAAAACAGGATGGAGGAAAAGTTCTCACACCCTACGAAAAGACCCACGGACCATAGGAGACGGTCACAAGTCTTAAACAAAACACCTTCAACGAGTTGTAAGTTTAGTAGAAAACTACTTAAACGCCCCCTCTTTTACCAGAGGGGTAGGATAAGGAGGAGGTAGAACTTCTAGTAAAACTGACACACCCAGTCTTGTTTAACCTTTTAAGAATTTCTCTACTCTTATGGTCTGGTGAACTGGACGGAGGACTCTTTAGACATACGTCCAGTTCTTCGTTGTCAATCTTGACCTGTACCTTGTTGTCTGACCAAGGTTTATCCCTTTCCTTATACAGTTCCGACATATAACAGTGGAACAAATAAATTGAATAGACTTCTCATGTAGTACACTTTACGACCCGACCTACTTCGTGTTCGACCCTAGTTCTAACGGTCCTCTTTATAGTTATTGGAGTCTATATATCTACTGTGGTGGGAATACCATCTTTTGTTTCTTCTTGATTTCTCGGAGAACTACTTTGACTTTCTCCTCTTACTTTTTCAACCGAATTTTGAGTTGTAAGTCTTTTGATTCTAGTACCCTAGACCAGGGTAGTGAAGTACCGTTTATCTACCCCTATGTTATCTTTGTCACTCTCTGATAAAAACACCCTGAGGTTTTAGTGACGTCTACCACTGATGTCGGTACTTTAATTTTCTGTGAACAGAAGGAACCTTCTTTTCGATACTCGTTGGATTTCTCGTATAATTTTTCGTCTCTTTAATGAAATGGTCACTTCCAGGTAGATCAGTTTCGATACCAAAAAGGTTATCAGTATATACCACATTCTAAACCTGATACTTCTTTCAACTCACGACTTTTCAACTACGAAAATACGACACCACAACCTCTTCTGAGAACTCTCAGGGAACCTGATGTTCCTCTAGGTTGGTCAGTTAGGATTTCCTTTAGTCAGGACTTATAAGTAACCTTCCTGACTACGACTTCGTCTTTGAGGTTATGAAACCGGTGGACTACACTTCTTAGTTGAGTGACCTTTTCTGGGATTACGACCCTTTTTGACTTCCACCCTCCTCTTCCCCTATTGTCTCCTATTCTACCGACCTACCGTAGTGGTTACGTTACCTGTACTCAAACTCATCCGAGGTCCTCAACACTACCTGTCACTTGGACTATACGATGTCAGGTACCCCAACTTTTCTCAACCTGTACTGACTCACTGACTTGACTTGAGTTGACTTGACTTATTCAGTTATTCATTGTCCGAAGAGACATCGAGTCGACCATTTCTTAGAGGGACATTACGTCCTCTGGGACCGAACTAAGGATCTAACCCTTTTAGACGACCTCTTCTCTATCCGATGGGTGAGGTCATAAGAACCAAAAGAGACCACCGAGTGGACTAATTCTTAGGAGGACTTTACACTCTCTGGACCGAAGGTAGGGACCCAACCCTTCTAGGGGACCTCTTCCCTTTCCGATGGGTGAGATCACAAGACCGGATCTCTCAAGGTACCTGAAGTATCACCTTCAGGTGAAGTACCCCAACGTTTATCAGTTTGTGTTGACTCGTTGAAAGTCAAAGTGAAAAGTCAGTTGTTCATTTCATCCCCTTTTACCGATAAGTATATCTTTTTCTACTTCAACCTAGGGATGGACTATTTAATACGTTTTAGATGAGGTATACTTGATCCTGAATTTATAGTGTTTATTTTTAATTTTGAGAATCTTTTATATCCAATATTAAAAAATCATAAACTCTATAATTTTTTAAAAATATACAAATGACATTTTTTTTAAAAATTAGCTATTTAATACGACACGATGTAATCTCAATCCTTCTAGGGGATCTCATCCTTTACCGTTAGGTGAGGGTATAAGAACGGACCTTTTTAGGTGCCTGTCTCTTCGGACCACCCGATGTCAACGTTTCTTAGTCTGTGTTGACTCGTGTGTGTGTCATTTTAATTAGTAAAACAAGTCGTTTTATTTAGAGATTCCTGAAAATTCTTTCACTTTTGTGTCCGGGGTACGAACGTACTATATACATATAATGTGTATCACCTGTTTTCTAATTATAGTTCTTCTATATTATGTTATATTTAATCGTAGGTTTTGTTTATATCTTTTTACCCTTTTCTTTACAATCTCAAGAAGTGTCTCGTTCTTTGTATACTGGTTATTTACACTTCTCGATAAGTAATATACTCTCTCTTTTTAATTCTGGTATTACTTTATGGTAAAGTGTAGGAAAGTTAAGTGTTTTGAATTTCATAGACTTGTAAGGTTCACAATCTTTCCTAGGTGTTCTAACGATTTTAAAAAGACTATTCCTATTTTTATTCGTGTTAGTGAAACTTTTTCAAACTAAAATATCAGTTAATAACTGAAGAGTATATAGACTTCCGAGTCATTAAGTTGAGTAAAACATGAGTTCTCTTAGAGAACTCCTCCAAATTATCTTCAAAGTTAGTCTTATAAGTATCGTCACGAGAGACACTATCGTTTTTGAACCCTTATTGGGTCGTCGGGTGACTTCTGACATATTTGTTTTACACAAAATAAGTGTACTATCTTGTAAGGTAACGTCAATTTTACTTAATTGATGTCATAGTACGTTGTTCGATTCACTTATAATCAGTATATAATTCACTTTAAGATTTAGAGTTTACTAATGTACTTCGTACGAGATAAAATTTTCGACTTTTATTGAAATTCTTTTTCTGTGTCACGAAATCCTTACTAATATCTACGTTACTTTTACTCTCGTTCCCCTATTAGTATCCTCAATCTCCTAGTCCCTAAGGAGACCTCCTGTCTTACTTTTCCGTTTCGTATATCGACATACATCTAATAAAAGTTCCAGAACCAACGTCAAAACGTACTGTCCAAGTGTCTACGAATAGTTCAATAACAAATCGATTATATATCATCACACTGATACAATTGACGTTGGAGGATTAAATAGGGGAAAAGGGGAAATAGTGTAATAATTTTTGTTGGTCGACTTATATATTTATTCATACCCCGTAAGTAACTGGTATCTCTTTTCACATAGTTTCCTATTGTTTTCTTTTGACGTACACAAACAAGGATTTATGAGTTATCTTTGAGAGGAAATATAATGACACACTTGTCGGTTCCAACCTTGTCACGTCGTTTTTTGTTAATGTCCAGTAATTAGTACTAGATCTAGACAAGGTTTTGCTAAAGTTAAAGATTCCTTAAAACGGGATTTTCAATAAGAGGAACCCACGTAGTCAGGGAGTCAACGATGTGCGTGAAGTTTCCTAGGGTCAAATACTGTTAAATTTATTAAATATGAGTTGTTCATTTCTTTTCGTACTTTTAATTTCTGTAGAATTTAGTAAAATTCCAACGGATTCGTATTATCTTATTAGACTCTTAATTAATGTACTATGGTACCCACACTTATGTCAGATCGAGTACTTAATCCAACGGACATAAGAAAGAATCAAGAGATGTTTACTCAGACGTAAAATCTTTAAATTTCTGTCAAATTCGATTCTGGAGTCACTTTAAGAGAAATCCCCGTTTGTCCGACCGAGGACTCATCTACAGACTATATACTTTGTTTTTTATTTTTCCGTAAAAAGTTCTGTAAAGAAAAAAGAGCATCTATCTCCTTTGTAGGGACAAATAGTTCAAGTAGTCGTAGATTTTATGCAACGTCTTACTGTCATTTCGACAGCACCTCTTTTATTAGGATTGGTTAAATGAAGTCTACTCAGTTGGGTGGTACAATAGAAGAGGTTCCCTCACTTTGCCATTGTGGTGTCCTCGTTTGCGTCGTCCAAATCTCCTTCCTCCTGATAATAAAGTCACCACTTCACTTGGACGAATCGTCACAGTCGCTCGTTAACTCTCGAGGGAAATAGTGTCATATGACTATTTTCTATTCAAATTTGACGGAAAGTTTAATCGTTTGGCGTATATTATACAATTCAAACGTAAACCACCTTTTACGAGTCTCTAGGTGGAACCCATACTCTGGGTTTAAATTATCGAAATTTGATGAGACATACCCATCTTTCTCATTGAAGGGTTCAAAGACATCTCTCTTTTTATTTTGGTTTCTTAGTGTCAGACTATGGACACCGACATTTGACTACAGTAACTGTTACTTCTCATTTATCCTACTAAACTCAGTTCTGGTTGGTGGGTTTGTATAAGAATATCACGAACTAAGTGGATCCCGACGGTAGTGTTTGCCGGTGTCTAAGTCTCTGTACTTTGTTGTCTTCACATAAGAAAGTGTCAGGACCTTCGGTAATTCATGACCTAGTTCTACAATCGGGTACCAATAAGGACGACCTCTGAGACTTCTTCTTAGACGAGGTACGAAGAGAAGATCTAAGATTACTAACGACTACTAGGACCATTTGAGGAGAAAGGTAAGAGAGAGGTGAAAAATTACCTCAAAGGGAGACCTAGTGTAGTGTATTACAAGTGGATTATACAGACAGAGACTCAGAGAAGAGAAAAATGTTCTATCGTCCATATGATCTACTCCCAGGTGGGATTAGTTCGTCTAGAGTAGAATTGTACTAATGAAGGTGTTTCTACGATAAAGGTTTATTCCAATGAAAGTACCGGGACCTACAACCGAGAAATTACATAAACTCCACCCCCCTTAAGTTGGGTGTCGTCGTTAGTCACCCTTTCAAAGTCCTCTTTCTCTCTCTTAATACCAGTATTTTTTACTTTAAAGGAAGGGACGGGAAAATAAGACTCTTATAGTAGACTAATTTGTAAGACCCTTAATTATTAAAAGTTTGTCGTTTCTAGTCATTGTGTGAGTATACAGAGTATCCGATTCTTCCATTGTGATGACTCATTTTATCTGCCGAATTATACTCAACTAAATGAGTGAAATAAATGAAATTTTTTTTTTTTCGGAATTATCTTTCAAATTAGGGGTGGAGGAAAAAGTTTAGTGGTACATGGAAAAGGTATATATAAAAGGAACGTTAAAAGTATTAAGAGTAATATTAAACAAAATGTATCCGTAGAACGTAACTTGAAAACTGTCTCTGTGAAGTGACTTTTACATCTTTATGAAGATTAAAGGTGTTTCTTTATACAAAACAGAGTTAAAAGAACTTTATGTCAGAATCAGATCGTATATAGGAGATTGAAAACTATCTTAATATCCGTCTTTTAGTAAAGAGATGAGTTTCTGTTTGGTATCATTTTCGTATTACTGTACGTCACCGACTGTGTGTTGAAGTCATTCCCCATAGTCATCCCTTCTGACCCCAAACGGTGTGGACAGGTTTTCTCCTTCTTCGATCAGTTGAAGTTGGTCAATCGTGGTCTTCTCGTCCGTACCTGTCAGGGCTTACGTCCTACAGGTCCATTCTGTAAAATTCTCTTTGGTGTTTAGGTCAAGACTTAGGAGTTCTCTTTGGTGTAAAAATACTTTTTGAGGTCTAAAAAAATTTTTGCATTTTTATAATAAAATACTTGCGGTTCCTTTTGTGTTGACACTTAATATAAGCCAATATCTGGTGAACCTGACGTTCCTCTAGTTTGGTCAATCAGGACATATACAATCAAGGAGTTAACACAGACTGGGACACTGGGGTACCTAACACCACATGGTCCGAGGAGACAGGTACTTTAAGAGGTCCGTTCTTATGACCTCACCCAACGGTACAGGAGGTTCCCTAGAAGGGCTGGGTCCCTAGCTTGGGTCCAGAGTACGTAATGCCCGTCTACGAAATGATAGACTCGATGATCCCTTCGGGTCAGGATTTCCTTTAGTTGTATAGTTGGAAATTATAAGTAACTTCCTGACTACGATCCGACTTTAAGGTTACGAAACCGGTGGACTACGTTTCTCAACTGAGCAACCATTTTTGGGACTACGACACTTTCTACCTTCCGTTTTCCTCCTCCCCCTTCCCTCCACCGTCTCCTACTCTATCAATCTATCGTAGTGACTGAGTTATCTGTAATTAAACTCGTTTGAGACCCTCAATGACTTCCTGTCTCCTCAGTCCACACGACGTCAGGTACCCTAGTGTGTCTCAGTCTGTGATGAAGCGCCGACTTCTTTATCCGATGATCAACATAGGAACTCTGGTGGTCCTGTCGGTAAACTTACTTATCAAAAGGGAAACCTTTCTGACTGAAGGGACGGAGGAAAGGGTAAAGTGGTGAAGGACAGTGACGGAGAAGGAGAAAGAGGAATAGGAGAGAAAGAGGGAGGTACTGATTCAAGACCGAGAGATTTATACGAGAGAAGTTTGTCTTAAACTTTTTGACTTGGATCCATTAGTCGATTATTTTAATTTGATAACAACGGATTAAAAATCTTCTTTTTAATTAGATACTTATCTTCTTAGAGCTAAAATTTCAAAAGAAGGTGTTTGGTGGGGTACAAAAAATGGTGACTGTCCTCTGGAATAATATATGTCAAATTGTCGAAATCGAGAGACGTCGGGTACAAATAACCTCCAATAAAAAGTAACGTATGTACTTTAATCCGTGAAACAAAACGATTATATATCTAAAAAAACTATCTATAAGTAGTAAGAGTAATCGATGTGTTATTCTTTTAGAAAGAAGAAAATAGAAGACTTTAGAGTTAAAGTTTTTTGTTTCCTTTTCCCAAGAGAATGATCTTTCAAGTTCTTACTGAGTTCACGGGGTCTTCTTCAACTTTTGCGGTTTACGAGTACGAAGTGATAGTCTACGTGGTCGATCTTAAAACTTTGGGTTCAATCCTGGTTTTTCGTCGTCCTAGACACGTGTTAGGAAAGACCACTCTCACGACATTCTTAACTGGTCGAATATCTTTAGGTGGAACTCTCCGTCGTCCCTGTCATTGCCAAGATCGATATTACTTACTATAAGTCGTAGACTCTTGACCACCACAGTCGGACTTGTAGATAGGGGTCCTCGTTACAAGTCACCGTCACGGGTCTTCCAGAAGTACAGGGTACCGTATTGAATCCGTGACAACGACCGACACCTTAGAGACTCGAGTTAAAAGGTGCATAGGTCTTCTAATACCTACTACAACCCTTTCTGACTTCCGTCCTCCTCTTCCCCTACTGTCTCCTACTCTACCAATCTATCGTAATGACTGAGTTACCTGTACTCAAACTCATTTGAGGTCCTCAGCCACTACCTGTCCCTCCGGACAGGACGACACCAAGTACCCCAACGTTTCTCATCCTGTGTTGACTCACTGACTTGACTTTGACTTTTTACTTAAAGTTTATTGGTCTATTAAAAACAATGAACATTGGTTCAACGAACTAAATATATTTTTAATTTACAATTACGAATATCATAAACAGAGTACTACGGATTCTTAAAACGGAGTACTTATCGAAGGTCTTGGTGACAAAATCTCTATCTTCGTTTCGTATCACCAATGATAATACCTGAGGTGGAATTTAGGGTCGAGACGGTTGAGAAACACGAAGTATACATTTTTTTCCTCACCCAAGTCATTATTACTTGTTAATACTCTAAAAACACTCCTAATTAATCCACGAACTTGTATTACTCGTGAGTTATTTACAACGGATATCTGTAATAAAAGAGGACTCGATACGGTGAGTTAATCTACCCTGTGTGCGAACCGTATCGTAAGGTAGACCTACCTACCATCCAAAGTTAGAGAAAACTTTCGTCAGTCGACTACGTCCTCAACCTAATGCGGTTTCAGATTTTCGGATTCTCTTTTTAACGTTTGTCATAGACAACGAAATTACGAAGGGAGGTTTAAGATTTTTATTTTTAGGATCCTTCAGAGTGGTAAAGGTGAGGATGTCAAAAAGGAGTTCAGACTATAAGAACGTTCCGAGAACCCTAGATAGTCTCTTATTTTAACCTCTAGAGACGGTCACCTCGAATATAATATCTTGTTTTATATATTTATTTAATTACTATTTCATCATCCTTCCATTAAGTCTACCATAAACGTGACATCATTCACAATCCTTTATATTGACTCGTTCTATTCCCTTTTAGATTTCACAGACCTCAGTCTTCAGTGTCGTTAAATGTTAAAATCTTCTCCAACTATAAACTCATCTCAATTCCTTTAATTCCTTGATGGATGTACACTTATCGAGACTTTTCTCGAAAGGTCCTTCTCCCTTGTCGGTGACGTTTCCGGGATTCTTTCAATGTACGGATCAGAAAACTTTCTTCTCTTTCCTCAAAATCTACCTCGTCTTAGTCATCCCCTTTAAGTGACCTACCCTAGTGTCTCTGTTGATCCCTAATAAAACACCTCCGTAAACATCAATAATGTTACTAAAACTGAAGAAGACTCACTCTACTCTTCGGTGACCTCTTAAAACTTCTCTTGGTTGGAGTATGTCAAATACAAGATTATCGTAGTAAGATCGATGTTACAACTGTTATTTGACATTTGTCTCTGTTTCGTTTCTGTCTTTGACCCTCTGGACACTCCGTTGGTGAAGTCCTTAGGTCGTCTCGTTACTGTTACAGAATAGGGTTCTACCAAGATCACATGTACCATTCTTGACCAGTATGAGGTGAATGTCAGACTTGCATCTTAGCCATCCTCAAGACCTATGACTACAAATTAAGAAGAGACACAGAACAGGTAGTGTGAAGAGATAAAACAGAATAGAGTGTGGTTACCGGGAGAGAGGACGATGTGACTGTAATAGTGAAGTCTGTAATAGTAGGACGAAAGGACTTAATAGAGGGTACCGGGAAGTATATAGAATGTTATATTTGAGGAATTATATTGAGAGTTCTGGAAAATACTTGACCGTGGACAGGTATGGGTCTGAAATGGATGGAGATAGGGACGTTCTCGCATCAACTGAAGTCAGTTTCCTATGACTTACTGAACGGGAGATGAGCATAACGGTGAAGTGTGCAGACACGGTAGTCTGGATGTAAGGAGCAGGCTATTGTAGAGAGAGGTCGTGAAGTAGAACGACTGAAAGTGATCTCTAGTGAATTAGGTCACAAATTACTTCTTTTCTCTAAAGTCCCTTCCTTTTTTTTTTTACAGTTGTCTGTTGATGTCTTATAACTGGTGTAAATACTTTTCGACCCTCGTATTAATCTAAAGATTCAAGTAACCTATACTAATTCTCTCTACTTCTAAAGTATACACGTCTTCAAACTCAATTCATGTGTAGTCGTTTTCGTAATGTCGTCTTCCTTTAAGTCTTTTTTGCAAGAAAAACACACAATTTCATGTGAGAAGCATAGTAAATCAGTTCCTCCCTGGAATTCGTAAGAGTTTCCTGAGAAAGGTAACCTTTTTTTCATCTGGGAGATGGGTATTGGACGTAGGTTCTCTTAAACTCCTTTACTAGACTATATTTTCATTCATTCCCTCACTATATTGGACGAATACAAAAATTTTCTAATATGTGCAAGGCAACATATCCTACCGTTCCTTCATTTTAAACTCTGTTCCTGTGGTCAATCCTTCGATAATGTCATCACTAAGTTCGTTATTTACCACTCCGAAATCTGATCCTAACACCGAGACTTCTACCACTCGTCGTCGGTCTAAGTTCTACATACAGTTTTTATCCCATCCATATCGGGTGAACACTTCCGAATAAGTACGAGTCTATATTGTCGTACTCTCCTTAGTTCTCATTGACATACGAAAACAAACTTCGTTACTACAGTCCTGTCACCAAACATGTCACAACATGTTCCACAACCTTCCAGAGACACTTCAGTCTATGTGTGACTACATGGACCTACACTCACTGGTTGTAGAGGCAAAGACCGTTGGGAAACCTGTCGAGGTAGTGGACCGTTCTTAGTCACGGACAATGGACACCGATACTGTAAATTCTCATTCTACGGTCTAATCGGTAGAAGAGTTGGAACCTTCGAACAGGACAATCAAGGGTGGTACGCACCAATGACCCCTGCAGAGAAGTTTACATGGGTCTGTAATAGACGTGGTCCGACCAAATATTATATTGTGTCTTTTTTGTAATTTTGTTCTTTCTTAAGATCACAAGTCTTGTGGTTTGGTAGATGTTTACAAGAGGTTTGAATGTATTAATAGTATTGAACGATTGTTACGTCTAAGGTCCTGAGTAGGACCTAGGTGACCCAGTCTTAAAGGGTCTTTCCATTGACATTTGAGTAATAAAAAGAAAAAATCGTTCAAGCGGGTTCAATCTGGTTACTACTCGAGTCAAACCCTTTGTGACCAGCTGTGGGTTTGGAAGTAATGTTCTCCTTTACTTTTCGGGGTTCCTCAATTCATTAAAGTTTTTCTTTGTCAAGGGGAGGACGTTGACTCTCAAAATGAAAAAACGAAAGAAGAAAATTGAAAGGAGTGAGGGACACGTTATATATCTTCAATGTACAAAAACTAGTTAAAGCCTCTCCTGAACGATTGTGAAGGATTAGTACAGAGGGTCCTCTTCACTGACCTTTGGACTTTACCAGAGCCCTTGACGAGATAGGAAAGGAGTATTTTTCGAGTGGAACTTTGTCTCCGTCAGAGATGAGATCCTTTTAATAAAGAAGAATTAACCTTGGTAGATCTCTCTAAACCTGGGTATCTCCGAGAGACGGTTCAGATTTTTTTTTTTTTCTTTCCACAGGGAAACAGGAATAATAAAAGCTCTACTATGTACACTAGATTGTCAAAAACGTGTGGTACTCCGAGAGCACCTGTAGTTATCCGTAATACGTACATTTTCCCGTCGTCCTCATCGAGTAATAGAGGTCGGGTTCGTCTCTCTTTACGTTATTAGTAGCAAGAGACGAAAAGAAGTTCGAAAATTGACCCTTACCTTTGTATTCATTGGAATACCCAATCCCACGCCACCCAATCCCACTCATTGTGGACAAAGTCAACCGTCTACCCTAAGTTATGGACGAACTTCTCGTGTCTCCTGAGTCACTTCCTCGGTATCTTACCTTCCTTGATAAGAATAGAGATTTTACCTTGTTAAACTAACTGAAACTCTTCTTGTCACCTTGGGGGTTATTATGAAAGGTTATGCGGGTTTGAGAATTCATTTACTCCTGAAACACACAGATAGTTTCGAATTTCAATAGATGTAGTTTTTATTTTCAACTGACCTCTTTTACGGTTTGGCTGAAGTTTTTTGTAATAATTCAGTTTGGTGAAACGAAGAGCTCAGAAGACAAGAAAAAGACCAGATCTGTGACGACAACTTAACTATCTCGAAATGTAGTATGTTTCGGTCAATCCAGAGTCAATGGACAAGGTTACTCTCTTCGGACCGTGTCTAGTAAATTTTATCTTTTCCGTGTAGAGACCTAGTTTCAGAACCGAAAAGAAGGGAGACTCTTCGTTGTAATAGGAGTGAAACTCAGAAAGAGAAAAGGACAAATGTAAGACTTCGAAGGTCCTCTTCTCTCAGTAAGTTAGTAGAGAAGTTACGACTTAGTTTTTAATATTCTTTTTTTTGTGATAAAAAAAGGATTATTACTACCAAGGGAGGAGAGGTGAACACATCCGAGAGTTTGACGGATGAGACAACATAGAGTGAGAAAAGGGTTTCCTTTTTTAGGAAAATCTAAGAAAACCAGTCGTAGGAAAGTCTTTCCACTAGAAAATTAACTCTTGACCTAAAGTCCTAATTCTAAACGGGACTTATAGACAGTTATGACAAAGTCAGTGGGTTGGTAATTACAGTCGTCATGAGGAAAGTTCGGTTCGATTAAGTCCGGTCAGTACCGTAGTTCGTACTATTTGTTGTTTTAGCTATAATACTTTTAACTCTACTGTTTCTAGAGTTAAAGAGATTCATTAAGTAACTCTTGTCTCGAAATAAAAACAGAAACGTAAGACTCGATGTCATTTATAAGACAAGAAAAAAGAACGACGGTTATTTTTTTTGGAGAAAAAACAACAACAAAATCAAAAACTTTATGTAAAACCGGTGTCGGAAAAGTTTACGTCACCTTGTATCCTCCTCCGGCCGGACTAGGAACGAGAGGATCCCGATAAAGGTCTCGTAACTAAATAGGAACTTAGTGGTACAAGGGACTCCCAGAAAGAAGACCTCTGGTCCGGTGAGTTGAAGTGTGGGTGAGGTACATGAGTCTCGACTATGGAGAGTGAGGGACGAACGACATTTATGTGTACACGTGTGGGGGTTGTGTTCTAACGTATGGACCCATACTTCCTTCTCGATTTTCGGTTCATGGGACCGAAGAGTCTACCATTACCCGTTCTTTTTTTCGGTTCTTACTTACATTCATAAGAAAAGTACGAAGTCCGATACAGCGTTCGTATAATAACAATAGTTTGGTGGAAAGAAAGATATTTTGGTGGGACCGGGGACTCGATCTACTAAGGAATTCTCCTTCCTGACACTAACTACTAAGGAATTCTCCTTCCTGAGGAAACGTACTGAGAGTTGAGTTACGGTTAGTGTGACATTACCAGTTCTTTAAGAATAATTACCCGTCTTTTACACTATCCAAAAAATTTAGTATATTAGATTTGGGAGTAAAATTTTTATCATTTTACAAAAGTCTTTATACTTTACATTAGAGACTTCCGTGTACATATTGGTTGTCCTCGGATTCCGTCCTGATCTTAGGTCCTTAACTTAGGTACTTGTAGGTCCGAAAGACACAAAGTTCTTGGGTCAGTTTATCTAGGAGTCTTACTAAGTCTGTACTCTCTACGTCTCAACGTGTGAAGGTCTGTGAGTTGATTCCACAGGACAGTCTCTTCGTCCGGTCTTTAAGTTAAACTATCCCTACTTAACCCGTAGAAGATGTATGTTTTGAGTCACGACCCGTGAACCTTCTTTTATGTCATTTCATATAACCAAATAAATATGAAGTGTTTTTGATACTGGGTTAACAGAAATATATCTAGTGTATGAATTACTCATATTTACACATCATTTGTTCATATAGAACTTACTAAAAATACTTTTTATTACATCAATAAGTTTCCTGTTTCATAAAAATAAGTAAGTGAGTACATAAGTGAATAAGTTTTTACGTACAACTCTTAGTTTGTAAAAGGTCCGGTAGAGAGTCTGTTAAACTTATGTTTTTACTTATTAAGGTTCGGTAACAAGAAACACTGAAATGTGTCTTCTTCTTTTCATTCCTGCTGTCTCATTCTTTTTACAATGCCGTCGTTGAGACAAGACATTGTCTGGTAACCGTGTCTCTACCATCAAGTACTCTTTCTTCAGTCAAGTATTTCGTAAAATTGAACCTTCTGTGAGTGACTCGTCAATTTCCACTCTATACAAGGTCTACCTTCCTTTTCTAATTCCGTGTTTCTAAACCGTGGTGGAACTACTTCCGACGCCTTCTTCTTTCCCTACTTCAGTCCCTCTTGTCCTTTCTTACCCCTTTTTTTCTAGTTTTAGAAATCCTTAACTATTCCTAAAACCTAAAGTAAGACACTCGTCATCTTTGGTTACTTTCAAAAGGTCGTTTCTTTCTTAAACTAGTCTAAACTCCACTTGACCCCTCTATGTGGACTGTTTTGTATCTGTCGATTTACTACGAACTTCAAACCCAATCTCTGTTGACTGAAAGCTTATGTGTCATCTCCAGACTATACGTTCGTCCTTCCCACATTTCTTAAACTATTGTTCAATCTAAAACCTGAGACGCTCCGTCTTCTTCCTGAGGGGTGTTACAGAGACGAAATTAGAGGTATTGGACACTTGTGTAATGGATTGTACCGTTTTCTATGAAACGTCTATAATTATTTCAATATTTGGAATTTTACCTCTCTCAATATCCTACTAAGTCCACTCGGGTTAGAATAGGATAATCAGGAATTTTCGTGTCTATGAAAGGATCGAAGGGTCGATACCAGTCTCTCTCCACTTTACTTTCCTGCCTCTCTAGGTTTCACATTCTCCCTATGTTGAGAGGTAGAGACCGAAATTTATATTTCTTTTCCTCGGTTCTCAATACCTTATACCTACCGGAGATCTTAGACCCTTACCCGGAGTCGACTATCGGTTGTTTCCTCTCTAGAGTCAGGATATTTTTGTTCCTTGATTTAAGACAGGTTTTTGTATTTATTCGTTCCTTTGTCTAGGAGAAGATTTTCGAAGTCTTTCTTTGTATCAGAATGACTGTAGAACTGATCCACTCTAGACCACTCTGGATATAGTTTGAAGATTGGATTTCTTGATACTGTATGATTTAAATTCAACAACTTGGGTGGTTCAAACACCATTAGACAACACCGTCGTAATCTTTTGATTATGTCTAAACTTCTGGTTTTTTTTATTTTTATTTTTACTCAGATTTCTTAAACGTCCACCATTCTCTCTCTATTTTCTTCTTAGAAGGTCTCTAAAACATTTCCTTCCTAGCCTCTCCATTTCTCTTTAGTCTCCTTTATTGTCTTGGTTTTCTCTTTTCTTGAGACTCTTCCTTACTAGGGTTGACTATTGACGTTCTACAGTTTATTATAACCTGACCAGAAGGACCTTTTAGGGTACCTGCCTCCTCGGACCATCCGACGTCAGGTACCCCAGCGATTCTCAGCCTGTGCTGACTCGTTTAAGTGAAAGTGAAAAGTGAGAGTACGTAACCTCTTCCTTTACCGTTGGGTGAGGTCACGAGAACGGACCTCTTAGGGTCCCTGGGTCCCGACCCCCTCGGACCACCCGACGGTAGATACCCTAGCGTGTCTCAGCCTATGTTGACTTCGCTGAATCGTCGTCGTCGTCGGAAACGGTTTCTATCAGAAGTTTAGACACTTGTCTGAGAAACTTCCTAATTTGGTTTTCGATCTTTGTTTCGGACACGGACCATCTGACCGTAGGGTATTTACTCAACCATTAAACGATCCCTCCTAAACTGACATTAAACTTAGTTCTCTCCTTTTTAGGTGTCTTGGTCATTTCCATACTTTACACCAAAGACAGAAGGAAGACCGAAATACAAAGTACTTGTATGTGGGATTATCCAATTTGGTCAATCAAAATTTCGTGAATTTGATGATGAACTTTCGACTTTTCCTATTACTAAAAGAGATAAGGAACCCCAAGGTTACCGTACTTTACGTCGACGGTTGTTCGATTTTTTTGGGAGATCAACTAGTGGGATAAGAGGGTGTCCGAAAGTTTGAAGACTTACTGAAATTAAATTTATGTCGACAAATCTGGATATGGCCACCCCGGATAGAATGAGCCGAAACATAGAGGTCGTGGATTAGTTACCACCCTTGTAGCATCCAGACCTTCTAAAGAAAGGACTGTAGTAACCACTTATTTTTTCGGAGTATTATTCAACCACTTCAGTATTATTATAGGTTTTGTGCTTAATAGTGTACTGCAAGTTTCTGAGGGTAATGGTACGTATTATAAGTATTATAGACTTGAATCAAGATAATTTTGGGTATGTTTTGTTTCAATTGTAATCGTATCTCTATTATAAGTTTCATGATGTGCAAGGGTGTACGGAGTGCCTCGAAACAAGGTCTCTTCTTAACAAGGGTCCTTCATGGAATAGGACTGTTCCGACCAAACCGTGTGTTAACACTACATACAGGAACTGATTTAAGTCCAAGTGTCTTGTGTTATGTATAAAAGAAAGGACTTTATTGTCTCGTAACAGAACGGGGTTCGTAGGGACCCTTATGAACCCATAATAAACTTTTAGTGAAACTCTAAGAGACCCGTCGAAAAAAGTTATAAAGCGGTTCATCCAGAAGTCAAGACAAACGGGTGTGATAGGAATCGACCGAAGAGAGAAATTTCGAACGGAGTCGATCTCGGAGGTCCTGAGAGAGTGTCGGGTGGAGGTGTTCTCCAATTTGAGTAGTTGAATGAATATACCTTAAATATCTGACGACCCCCTAAATCTCTGATAAGTCAGGGTCGTTCTTCTCTTTTACCTTAGTGTCCTTGACTCCACTCTACAAGTCCTCTATTCCGAATAACCACCGTTTCGGTCCGACGTCAGGAACAAACGACTGAGTCTCCACTTACAAGAAGGGTGTTGTATGTTTTTCTACGGGTGACAAAGAATATCCTAAGTTGGTTGAATCTGTTTCAAATATAAGGAACAGGGGAAACGTTTTACTAAGAAGACTAAGAAAGAGTTTCATAATCCGACTAATTATGACGGGTCACCGTGGGGTGAGGTCATGAGAACGGACCTTTTAGGGTATCTACCTCCTAGGACCATCCGACGTCAGGTACCCCAGCGCTTCTTAGTCTGTGCTGACTCACTGAAGTGAAAGTGAAAAGTGAAAGTACGAGACCTCCACCTTTACCGTTGGGTGAGGTCACAAGAACGGACCTCTTAGGGTCCCTACCCCCTCGGACCACCCGACGACAGATACCCCAGTGTGTCTTAGCCTGTGTCGACTTCACTGAATCGTCGGCGTCGTCGTTCCGAGTTTACCATCTCAGGTGGACGTCACACCCTCTGGACCTAAGATAAGGACTCAACCCTTCTAGGTTCTCCTGTTTCGGTGGGTGAGGTCATAAGAACGGACCTCTTAGGGGCACCTGTCTCCTCGGACTGTCCGATGTCAGGTACCCCAGTGTTTCTCAGCCTGTGTTGACTTACTGATTCGCGTGTTACACATCTAACAATTTGGTTAGTATTTTGGGGAACCCTTAGTTAGGTACTAAAGGAGCCAACACCTCAACACTGTAGAAAACCTTAAGTACAATAAAGGGAGAGGTTGAGTGAAGAAAAATGAATTTAATTTAATGTAGTAAATCAGAAAATAAATAGGTAAGTAAATAAGTAAGTAATAAATAAAGATGCATAAGTACGTAAGTTATGAAATATAAATATTCGTAAATACATAGTAAATTATAATACTGTTAGATAAGGATTCGTGATTTTTATGTCTCTACTTTTATCTTTACGTACACACACACTCTCTCTCTCTCTCTCTCTTTCTCATACACACACAAACGAACGAACTACACTTTCCAGTGGTTCTCTAAACCAAAATAGAAGAAATACACAATACGAAAACGATCACTATACCTGTTCAAATATCCGGGTACGTTTACCCTTTCCCCTTCCTCTAAAGTTTTATCCTTTTAGACTTGTTCTTTAAATGGGGGAGTCTTATCGAAAATAAAGAAGTCACGTTCACTAAATGTTTATCGAATTAAACACTGACAGTCCATATAAGACAATAAAGAAACATCACTATTTTCAAAGGAACCTCTGACCGTTTTAGGTCCGACCCTTTGTGTGAAAAATCTGTCTATTTTTCGGTAGAAGATAAAGTTCGAGTCGTAAACCAGAGGAGGAACATGATATATACACGAGTCAGTGCAGACTAAGAAACACTGGGGTACCCGATCGGACGGTCTGAAGGGACAGGTACCCTAATAGGTCCGTTCTTATGACGTCATCCAACGGTAAAGTAGGAGGTCCCCGAGAAGAACTGGGTCCCTAACTTGGGTACAGAGGACGTAGAGGACTTAACTGTCTACTAAGAAATGATGACTCTTTAGATCCGTCGTGAAGAAGATGATCTATTGATGAATTTGAATTCTTTCTAATCTATCTATCTACTATTTATCCATACATGTATGTATACCAACATTGATATTAAGAAAGTCCCTAAAGACCGGGTCCTAGATCTACCTACGGAAAGGGAAACGGTACGAGGTCAATTAGTTGCCTAAGAAAAATATAAATCTTGTACTTTCTAAGGATGTCAAAGGTACTAAGGAGTCTAAGGTTCTAAGGAGTCTACAGAGAAGTCCACTTGCACGAGACTCCTCGGACTCGTCGACTGTCGGGGGTAGACGGTGTACGTCCGTCGATACAGATCTCATCCGAGGGGACCCCCGACGACCCCTCGGACGAGAGAGAATGATTGACTCGTGTCGTCCCCTGCTCTCGACCTGTCAAAGACGGGTCGTATCGAATAGACGATCCGTTAGAGACGAGACTCTGAGAACAGGGGGACCGGTTCTGAGGGTCTCGACGGACCTTTAGACTTTGAGGAAGAAGCATTGATAAATGGGAAGGAAGAGAAGAAAGTATTTTCAGTAAGTCCGTGACACCTACTCTCAGGGAATACGGATAAGGGTCAGAGTCTCCGTCTTAAGTTCCTCTATTTATAATCAGTTGCCTACAAAATATGAAGAAAATACCGAAGATTCTCGAGAGAACTGTTCAAAAGAAAAATTAAAGTTTTAAGATACGGTGTTTTTTTAGGAGTAGGTATAAGATGGGTAGAATCCTTTCTTCTCTTTTACCAGATGTCCGTTGGGAACACTCATACGGTACTAATGACGAAGGATTCTCGCCTCCACAAACCTACTACCTGGTACTAACATAACTCAATGTCCAAAAGAACTAGACCCCCTGTCCCTCCTCAGAACTTCGGTCCTAAAAAGACAACACATTGTTTTTACAACGTTTCCTCGTTTCGACTGATTAAGTAGATTTATTTCTTACTCTACACTCAAGTTTTCGGACAACCACAAAGACAAAGAAGGGAGAGAGTATTAATGTATTTGGTAGAAAACATTACTTTAACGGTTCCAGAAAGTCCTTAGTCCTTTGTGAACACTACAAGATCCCCTGTCTGAGACCTGACTTAGTACGAGAGGGTTTTAAGCGTACAATTGTTGAATTGGGTCGTATACTGATATAACCCTTAACTTGGAAATTTCTTCACTAATTTCAAGTTACTTTAGAATTCTCACCCTGAAATTAGACTATCCTTACCACGGGAAAATAAAAAAAACAGAACGTCGTACACTCTATAATCAAGGGGTTGGCTCCTAACTTGACCTCGGGGGAAGTGACTTTCGTGTCTTAGAAATGGAGACCTGGGAGTCCCTTCAGGGTCACGGAAATATTCTTCCCCATTTTTGTGGTCTGGAGGACTCGAGAGAAATAGTACACTTCTGTGTCATACTTCCATCGGTGGATGTTCGGTTTTCGTCTACGAAGTCTTACTTTGGATGGAACGACTATGAAATTAGAATCTGACAGGTTAAAGGTGTTAATACACTTTATTTAAAGACGACAATTCGATAGGTCGGGTTAAAATTCTACTGATTATGTCCGTAATCCTGTTAATAACAGACATAGAAAGGTTTATAACAGTATCCCGTCTACCGGTTCTCAGAGGATTATGTCACTGTATGTTTCTATAGAAAATTGTTGTTGTTGTTTTTTTTTTTGTAATTAAAAGAGGAAACCAATTAAAGGATAATCTATTAAAAATGACGAAAATGTATAATCAATTTTATATATTGAGTCATGGTAAATAAGAAACTAATTAAGTCTTTGTAGACGTTTCAAAACGATCCTGGGTTTATCATAGAGTTTTCTTTTTATAATATTTTTCTCAATTTGAAAGTGTTAGTTCCGATACCAACCATGTTTTCATATACACACAACCCCACCCCCTCTTTGTACATTATCTACTCTGTCTCGTTATATCTGTCTTTTTTTTTCCTACGGAAATTTTTAAGACGATTAACGACAAACGAAAGGAAAATTATCTTTTTACAACCTTTTATTGTTTCTTATTTTTCAATTACCCTTCGGGGTAAAGATTGTCTGTAAAAAGAGAATGTTAGTCAATTTTGTCACTAAAATAGGGATTATTTCGTTCCAGTACAAAACAAACAAGAGACGTCATTCAAGTCTACCTCAAGGAATCTTTTACCGCTTACCCTTCCGACTTACTATCAACGGTTCAGTTGATAACCTTTCGGTCCGTTCTATGTGATTTACTTCTTACTAGTCTAAGGGGAGTACCTGAGAACTTCTTCGTATCTGGGATCCTGTCGAAAAGAATCTGGTACGAGGAGTCCCAGGGACCTAAAGGATCTCTGTATAGTCCCCTGAGGACCTCACCCTACCCCTGGGATTAGTTAACTATGAATTACAAGGGAAGGAGTCGTGGAGAAAAAAAGTATTTTTACAAAATTTTGGCTAGTACTATCCACGGAGGGGTTTTTACAAGTTAAGGACCAGAGGTGTAATACACTTATATAACGGAATGTACCGTTTTTCCTGAAACGACTAACTAAGGACTAAGACTCTGTTTTTATAGTAGAACCTATTGTATTAGTGATTCTAGGAATATTCTTTTTTCCCTTCATCCTTTCTCGGTCTCTTCCTCTACACTGTCGTCTTCGTCTCCCGGTTCACTACCTTCCCTCCTATTCGGTTCCTTACACCCGTTTTCGTTCCTTGGTCTGGGGGTGCTCCCGCAGGGACCGCCGAGTCATAGTTCTTAGCCGGACGTCACGTCCTCTGGATAAAAGTTAGCGACCCAGTCCCCTTAGAGGACCCTTTCCCTTACCGATGAGTGAGGTCATAAGAACAGACCTCTTAAGGTACCTGTCTCCTCCGACCGTCCGATATCAGGTACCTCAAACTTTCTCAACCTGTGTTGACTCACTGATTGTAAAAGTGAAAGAAAGTCTAGAGGAGATCTCGGAGGTCCTCCTTACCTCGGGACAACTGTGGAACTACAATCAGGTCACTTTGGGTAAGACGTAAAGACTACAGGTGAGACCTGAAGACTGAGAGGGTCGATATTACATTATTCGTACATAATTCACTGAGTTAAACATCATTAAGTGATATCGTCGTCATTCTTTGATTGTGTGACTACTTGATTGTGTTTGTAAAGAGATTGAAATTATATATATTCGGAGTAGATCATAAAAAGATTTTATAATTAAAGGTCTGAGGTGAGGGGTCTTAAGACTACATTCAACCAATCAGACTCTTGTACGTAAAAATTCCTTATGAAGAGGTAGGGGTGTACTAAGACTAAGGTTCAAAAGTTGTGACTTACTTTAGTCTAAGTGGTATTTATTAGAGTATTCTATGTCCTTTGGTACTATGATCGATCTTATCACAACGGTGTTTATAGGGTAGGTGGGAGATCATGAAAGTCGTTTGTAGGGATTCTTTCTACGTAGTTTGTGACTTGAGACGGAACACAATGTGTCGTTCGAAGGCCACATTCGAAGGGAGAATGTTGACAAGTAACACAGTCATGTAACGTTATCTTCTCAATAATAAATGAAGTGGTTTCTGTATTATTCACATTTCTTTATATTAAATTTTCTAGACTCAGAATGTTAGTCATCTCTAACTATTGTGTGAGAAAACTCAGGGATAGATCTACATATCGTGACCTGAAGAGTAGAAATTGGACAAAGGGGTGTACATTCCACTCTCAAAAATTGTTAGAGTATTCATGAAGTCCGTTCTTACAGGAGATTGAATACCAGGTGAACTCAGATGAACTTTCGTTCGTTTTCTATGGTCGTTTGAGGTAAAAAAAAGGAAAACAGAGATTAGTTGAAACGAAGGATTCCTGTAAGTTCTTACATACCTTACATACCTTTTCCCAAAGAAAAGGTGAAAGTCCACAGATGTAAGAATCCTTTTAATATAGGAAAGTTCCCCTTTGTATACATGTGGGTCTTATACGGATCAAAGTTACTGACAAAGAAATGTCCGTGTGAAAGGGAGGTTTCTTCCAGTACTGTATACATCCCGAACGGACAAGTGGACCGTCTGGATGGTAGAAGTTAATGAGACTCTGAGTATGTCGTAGGATAATTAGTAGAGTAAGGAAACAAAGTGATGATGAAAGAGGACGATCTGAGTAGGAATAGTCAGGAAACTAAACCGTATTAAGGATCTTGTTCCATTCACTGAAGAGGTGAGACTTGACGAATTTTGTCTTCCTTGTAATTCGAATGAGATATCTCACCCACTCCCCAACAATAGTGTAGAGTGTTTTCCTAATATTACATGTTAATTCTTGTGGATGAGATCTTATTCTTTTCCGAGTTCATTCTTTTCCAAGTTTAGGTCCGAGACGGTTAATGATTATGATCTATACGTAGAAACCCTTTCGATGAGTTGAAGAGGAATGAAACCAAAGGAATTGATGTCTATATCTCTCTATGTCTAAATACAGACTTAGATATCTTACTTCTACTGTTATCGATTAAGTGTAGTAACACCTGTAATTTCCATTACAAACATTCCATGGACCGTGGGTAATTTTCGAGTCATACCATCTAAAATAAAAGGGATAATAAGAACAGTCACTTGAAACCGTACAAGTCTCGAATCCCTAGATACTACTGATCTGAGTTTCGGTATAGTATTTTAAGATTTATAGTCCTTATAAACCGTATTCCTCTGTCTTATGTCCTCTGTTTTATTAACAGAAATTTATATACTTTTTTGTTTAATGAATACAAAACAGGTAAATGACTCTTGTCTCGTTTTAAACTATCCCCCTAAAGAAAAGTCGGATTGTTTATTAAATAACTGAAGATCCTGACACACCCTTACCTTTCCTGAGGGAACTCTCCATTACTCATAAGGTACCGACTTCCTTAAGTTCCCTTCGGGTCGATCGGGAAACCACCCGTACATTATATTTTCTAAGTTCGTACCTTACTTGATAACCTAAAAGTACTGTAAATTTTATGGAAGATTCTGACTTTAAGATACCAAGACACTAATAATGGTCGGGGTTTTCTCCTTCGTCCTCTTTTCCAAATTTTCCACTTTCTTTTTGGTTAGTTAAACCGATAGATGTTCTTTAAGAACTCTCTCTGTCTACCCGATGTTTACAACCGTCGTAATCATTTTGATTCCTAACCCCTAACTTTGTAAGACGTAGAAGGGTAAATGGTACCGAGAATTTACACGAAAAGAGTCAACATCAGGACATTATGGTTTATGTAATACATTTTGAATTCACATACCTATCTAACACTCTCTGAGAAATTTTACATTTGAGTTACCGTTTCGGGTAATGTACTTTAATACAAATGAATTGATCGATTCCCAAAGTTTCGTCAATTTTGTGTATTTGGTGGAAAAGAGGTCGACTCTCTAGTACTTTTACCTATATTTCTCACAATTGTTCATAGGTTCCTAAACATTTTACAGTCCGGGTCACTTGAGAACTCAAAATTCCTGCCCATGTAGGTTCACAAAACTTCAGAATTATTTCCGACGTATAACGAGAGAGTGATCTAGTGATAGAAACCGAGAGAGAAGAAGTTTTACTAAGTTCGTACAGAGTATCTTTGTTCTTTAATCATCAGAGTATTAACTTCTCTTTAATACCATCTATGAAACCTGTAATAAATATTCCTTTTAAGTAATCTTCGTAAACTTTTTTCGACTACTATGTACATGCATGTACATGGATGTGTGTGCGTGCACACGTGTGTGTGTGTAATGTCTGATTATCTGATTATAGGAAGATATTATGATTGTTTCAATCCACAACTAGAATCCCGGACTGTATTCACGATCCTACCCAAAAGTGATACATTAAGTTTAGTGAAAAATTTTTTGTTGTAAGAACTTGACACCATAACCTCTTCTGAGAACTCCGGGAACCTGACGTTCGTCTTGGTTCTTCAGGTAGGATTTCCTTTAGTCAGGACTTATCAGTAACCTTCTTGACTACGACTTCGACTTTGAGGTTATGAAACCGGTGGACTAACTAAGTTTCTTGACTGAGTAAACTTTTCTGGGACTACAACCCTTTCTAACTTCCACCCTCCTCTTCCCCTACTGTCTCCTCCTCTACGAACCTACCGTAGTGGCTGAGTTACCTGTACTCAAACTCACTTGAGGCCCTCAACCACTACCTGTCCTTCCGGACCACACGACGTCAGGTGCCCCAGCGTTTCTCAACCTGTGCTGACTCGCTGACTTGACTTGACTTGACTTTCAAACGTTTCCCGAAAGTGCAGATAGAAATAAGAATGAGGTCAGAGACAACTTGGTCCGCCCTTCTTTTAAACTCCTAGTTGACATAAGAATTATACGTACCATAGACATTGGTCGTGTGTGTGTACCATTTTGTACGTGGAGTCTGTTTTGTAAGTTTCACCTTAGTAGGTTTCTACGACTGCTAAAAAACAAAGTATGTCATTAATAATAGTTTCACGATAAGTGTAAATCTTATAAGTAACTTTCTGTTCTTTATCCAATACTCAGGTCTTATAGAACGTTACAAGTTCCCGAAAAGACAGTGAGTTCTTACATATATACGAAAACTTCTCTCTTAAAATAAGAAAAGTCAAAGATAAATTCGTTTAATCTTACTGAGGTCACAATTCGAAACCACTGTTCAACATGTAAATCAAAGATTTTCGGAAATTTTTCTTACGTATCCATTAGTTGTTCTTTACTTTTAGATAGGTAATACGGGACTAAGATAGTCGTTTACCATGATATTTATCCTGGATTATTTTCCTGGTCTTGTTTCGGGAGACCAGTCCTCGACCCGGGGTTTAGTAGACTTTAAGATAAATCCTCTAATCTAACTTTGGTTAAGTTAGGAATTTGTCTCCTTGATTGTAATCTGGAATTGTCTCTATTGTTCTATGTCACTATTTACTATAGTCTCCACTGGTTATTCGGATTGTCCTGACCTTTTCGGATGTTCAGTAAGTTAAACGACGAAAAGGTTCATTTAGTGATTACCGGTGTTCGACCGAGGTGTCCTCGACACCCACACTGAATACTGGTTTGGACTCTCCGACTTGCCACATTAATTACCTTGTATCTTTTCTAGATTGTGACGGGTGCGGAGATTAGGTTGGTGGCGACTTACGGGTACCTTACTTGACTTTAGAGTTCAAAAAGAGGTTCCACGAAAGGAAAAGTTTACTCTAAATTATACTGTATCGAAATTTGGAAATGATACTTATTTTTAGTATTATTATTGATTGTAAATAACTCGTGTATCGTACACACCCATAGTTTTAAGTCTTGTGGTACTTTTCCTTTCTTAAGCTCTAAATCCGTCCACAGAACCCAATATTTTTCGTTTTTACCGTTCCGTACTTGTTACTTCTGTTCTCGTCATAGAAAAATCCTAATTTCTTTTTTGATGACTTTCGTTGGGACCCAGACCCTCTCGAGACTCTTCATCGACAAGTAGTTGTCGACGACTTACGTCCCGTCTCGTCTCCGGTACGTCGTTTCGTCCGACGGTCGATTATCCATACTACGAGGTCTTACGAGACACAAATACACTTCCTTAAATGTTGGGTCGTTAGTGATGGCGTTTCGAATATGAATAGAGAAATGTTACGCACGGACGAGGACCTTAAAAGGACAAGGGTTTGAGTCTACAACTCTCTTTCCCGCCTATTTCAGGGTCATTATTCTTGACCTTCTGTTTGGTGATATAAACCTATATCTAAATTGGGAGACAGATATATTCATCACAGGCACTCCGTGTTTCGACCAATTAGAAGGAGAGAAACATACGAAGGTTTAGGGCAGAGTAAAACGTAGGACACACGAGACATGTTTACGGTTAGGGGAAGCTAAGTTGGGACTACAGTTTACTGTTTCCCTTTGTAAGGGTGAACTTGAGGAAGGGAAAGTCGGAAAAACGAAGTTCAGAGGAAGTTTCTTACGGAGATTAAGGGCCGAACTCTGATGCAAGAATGTACTGTCCATCGGACCACACCGGTCCGTGAATTCCCTTTTTTTCCGTTACGGAATCTAAAAGGGGTACTACATTTAATCTCTCAACGTTGGGGTAGTCCCAGGAGGTTACTTCGACGGGCGACTCACTCTTTCATAACCTAAAGGTAGACACACGGAGTATGGTAACCACCGATAACAAATTTATTTGTAATGAAACATAACGTAAAAAATTTTTAAGTTATGTACAACTACGGACCAATTTTCCTTTCTTTTAACGTCATAATTTTCTGATCATAAAAGTCTCAGAACACTACATTTAACGATTAAATTTTGGGTTTTATAACAATTTCACAGAAATAAATTATCGTCCACTAACGTTCGACATTAAACGTTCGACATCAACGTCTACCATTACAAAAAGGAGAGAAAAGTCGTGACGTCATGTCATAAATAACGTCTAGATACGTCTGTGTCTTGTCGGTTGACACTTTCTTTTGTAAGACGTTCTTCTAATTGGTGTTTCAAGTATTCTGGTTGTACCGAAAACTCTGGACTAGGTGAGACAGTTCCGTCCTAGGAGAGGAAGGTTCGAATCTCTTACAAACGAGTGGTCTTCTTCGACTTCCACTACAGTAACCAGACGGTCCAGGGGCGATTCCAATTTTATGTACTCACTCTCTCACTATAAATTAAACCCGAAGTAAATAAATAAGAGACCGTCCTCTCTTAGGTCCCTACTCCACCTTACATCTCTATCCCAACCTTCTATTTTATATCCTGAGAGAGTTTCAAGTCTGTCTGTTTGTTATTAAATAGTCCTATTCACATAGGGTTTCGCGAACCCTGTAGAAATGTGATTATTCAATAGTTAGGAAATAGACTTGAAGTTTAAATTGACCCTCTGTACATAAAATTAACCCTCTGTAGATATCCTCCCGTACCGTTGGATGAGGTCGTAGGAACGGACCTCTTAGGGTCCCTGTCTCCTCGGACATCCGGTGCCAGGTATCCCAGAGTTTCTCACCCTGTGTTGACTTCACTGAATCTTGCGTATGTATGTGTATAAAAATAAACGAATTAGAACATTGAGATACATCGCTCTTTCCCATTCATTTATTTAGAGTTACAGTAAAAGTCTGTAGTCTGTACCGTGAACCACAAATGACTTGTGACTCGATCCCTGAACGGAAGACGACGGGTACATTAGTACCACTTCTAAATAGTTAATCGGAATAAAACTTCTAAGTGTAAACGTCAAGTCTTTGGAAACCATTGGAAGACGTATCTCAAGTGTCATTCAGACCTGAACCACTCGTTCCAGAGACACTGAAGTCTCGGACTCAAGAAAGGTATTTTACTACGACTCCGGAGTGGAAACAAGTAAGAGAGGGTGTTATGAGTCCCGTAGACTGTCTTTTAGTCACGGCAAGTGGTCGAGGACCACCGGAGGATTGAGAGAGTTGGGACGTTGTTTTGTTTGGTTGGTTGTTTGGACAGATATAGGGTGGGACACCCACGTACGATTCAACGAAGTAAGCATATGCTGAGAAACACTGGGGTACCTGACATCGAACGGTCCGAGGAGACAGGTACCCTTAGAGGTGAGGTTTACCTCACCCAACGGTGCGGGAGGAGGGCTCCTAGAAGGGTTTGGTCTGTAACTAGGGTTCATAGAATGTAGAGGACTTAACCGTCCGTCTAAGAAATGGTGATCACTACGGACCCTTCGGGTGGGGTCACTGTTGTTTTCGTGATAAACGAAAGTAAAAATAAAAGTTCTTCCTATTGTCGACAAAGAGGTACGCACAGTAGGTTCACTTGAAGACTAAGAGAAACTAACCTAACATTGACTAATGGTTTTCTGGACCCTTCAGACCGGAAGAAACTCGTGAACTGGAATTTGTAAACATACCTTAAGGTTTTCACCACTACGTCCCGATCTCGTTCTTGTTCTTCCCCCGACAACCGGCGACTGGGTCATCGGTGTGGAGGGAAGAAAGGACAACTAAGCCACAGGTGATGGAATCGCTACTGAGGTATCGTCCAGTACTAACTCACCATCCCGAAGAGTTGTCCGCATAACAACCGTAAACCCACTGTATTAAGAAGTAGGGTTCCCTGAGGAGACTTATAGTGTAAAGAGGAAGACATAGGGTCTAGGATTCATGACGTCAGTCCGTAAAGCAGTGAAACACTTGGATCTTGTCGGGATGAGTAAAGATTTAGGAAGACAACCCCGTCCCTGTGGAGGTAGTCCGTTAGACCAATAGAGAAATGGAATCATCAGTACCAAACCCCCGGTCTCAGTAGGTCCAGCCCGGTTACATCTGGCCTTCCCTTCAGGTGAACCTCGAAGATTCTTTCCAAAGGGGTGATTTTCTTTCTCTCAGTCCCTGTCTTCTCACAGAGAAAGTAGTGACCTACACGAACACAGACACACTTTACAGCTCGATGGTGTCGTGAAAAAGTGGGAACCCCCGTTTTTGACTTTTACCCTTTTACCGTTTCACGTTTTTACCTTTTTAGGACCCGGGTACTACTGTAGTGACTCGACGTTTAATCGTTTGGAACCCCGACGGACTGAACTTCGCACGATAGGAACAATTTCCGAGAACTTACACCCCCTCCCCCCTCGTGAGTTCGGTGAACGTCGAGCCTCCTGGGTTGACAGTGTACTAGGTTCCCGGGACCTCGAGTCTCCTGGGTTGACAGTGTACTAGGTTCCCGGGACCTGCAAACTTCCCTCCCGTTCCTTTCTTGATGCTACACCCCACGGTCTCTGTTGAAACCGTCTACTACCATGTTAATATCCTCCTCTCCCCTTCCCCATTTTAGTCTCATCACCTTAACCTTCGGATTGAGATGGCGATTTGTTGAAACGTTAGAACTCATTCCAGTCAGTAATAGAGTCGGAATGTAAAGGTTAGACTTTTGATAGTCCTACTTTAAATGTTTTCAAAAATCGAGTGGATACCCGGTGGGATGTGGATGTCCTGACGACAAAAAGTAACCAGGGAGGAGGACTGTTGACACACCAAATCGGTATGTCTGACGATTGGGGTGTCAGAATGTCTGTCCGGAGAAGTGAGTAGAGTGGACACGTAAAAGACTCGGTGAACTTAAGTCCCTGGGTTGACTTTGGGTGAGGGAAGTAGGTCGAGGGATAGACGGATGTGACTTCGGTACCGAGGATACTTTTTCGAACACCGTTTCCCTAGTTACTTTTCTTCGTTCAGGACTGTAAAGCAGAACTGTCACAGGTAGGATAGTTTCTAACTTAGTACCTACGACAGTCAAAACTCGTCAAAGAAATCCTTTCTTACTTTCACTTACCTTTTCGACCTTTAGAATTACCTCTACGACATTGTTACCTTTCTTCGTTTTCACTCTAATGGTATTGAAGACTCCACGGAAAAACGTTTTCCATAAAGTTTATAGAGTGGTTTTTATAAACCTCTTTGTATTAGATACACTAACCAACGTTCAGCAACGTTTCAATGTTTAACGTAATGAGGTCAAATTAGTTCTATTTCTTCTCCTCCTTCTACTTATAAAACATACTATAGAACTTATTTTAAACCCGAAGGGTCCACCGAGTCACCATTTTTCAGGTGGACGGTTACGTCCTCTGTTCCCAATTTTTGGGTGGGGGAAGGTAGGATCCTCTACATCTATAACATAAAATACCGAGATTATACTTACAGTAAACCCAGTTCGTAGTCGGAGTTCTAGAGACGATAAAGATGCGTAGAAATACAGACGTGGTCTACTTAAAGTACGATTAATTTTATGGTTTTGGGTCAAGACTCTGTGGGTGTCAAATTTTTAATGATTAAAAATGAAAGTTCCTCGTGGATCATATGTCGTATGTATTTGCAATTGTAACGTAGGGTAGGACAAGTTGAAGAATAATTGCAAATAAACGTCTTTTTATTTTTAATGAAGAGAAGTACATGAATCCTCATAATATATTCGGTGAATCTATGTCCTAAGAGATCACGGTAGATCCCCTAAAGTCTGGTTTTTTTTTCTTTTTTTTTTTTGCCTCTTAGTAGCCGAGTTGACTTTCTCTTTTTGTTCTTGACTTTTTAGTCGATACTGAGCGTTACATTAAAGAATATGTAGGGGTTATTACAAAGTCATTAGAAAATAAAATGTCAAACCTACCGACTCGTTCTAGTGTGTACTACGTCGTAGACCCCTTGTGTATTTACTCGTTTTACATACTGTAACGTGGGCACGAGACATCGGACTATAAAGTTTTTGTATTGGAACTCTTTTTTACAAAGGGATAATTTTAGTTACGAAGAAAGATTTTGGTTTAGTTCGTCCGAAACGATTATAAAATTTTACACAAAAGATGTAAGGACCAAGGATGTATAATTAGTACACGTCAATTCTTAGGGTCTTTCGAGGGATATTTCAATTTCTCTTTTTGGTTTTTACTACGTGAAACGTTTCTGGAGTAGAAGTAGGAGTCCGGACTCGTGTCACGGTTCGTCTAACTCCAGTGTCGATTCTAAAGTAAAATAACTTGACTCCAGTCACTTCACTTTCACTTTCATTGAGGTAATACAGACTGAGAAACGTTGGGGTAACCGATGTGTCGGGTACCTTAAGAGGTCCGGTCTTACGAGGGAAGAGGTGTCCTAGACGGGTCAACTCCCTACCTTGGGTCCAGAGGGTGTAACGTCCGTCTAAGAAATGGTGGACTCGGTGGATCCTTCGGGTTCTTATGACCTCATCCATCCGATAGAGAAGAGGTCCCTTAGAAGGACTGGGCCCTTAGTTTGGTCCCAGACGACGTAACGTCCGTCTAAGAAATGATCGACTTGATGATCCCTTCGGGTTTGACCCGAGTCATCGAAGATTTACCACAACTAACTGTTACACGTCAGGTAGTGAAGATTGTACGATACCCACTGGGTTTACGTCATCAGAGGTACCTGGATTTATCGTGTAAAGACCCCTCCAAATGACGTAAATTAGGAAGGGAGGTTTGGAGACTAAGAATATTTATGGATCAAGGATAAAATATGTATTCTTTTGACTCCGTTTCTCTCACCTTATCGGAGAAGTTCCATTGTGTCATTTTTTTACATATTCGTTCCAAAGTTTAGGTGTAGTCTGAAGTCGGAGTTCGTCACACGAAGAAGGTTATTCACCTTAAAGTTTATAGCATAAATTTATACTGATGGTTTATAGAATGTTTGATAAAGTTGGTTTCCCTTTTACGAGCAGTCCGACTTGGGACACTTTAAGGACTGTAAGTTAGTAAAACACGATGACTTTCTCGTGAATGTACGTTAAGTCGTGTACCCTTCCGTGTGAGTTCAGACCCCTCCTTTCTCTGGACATAGATTCTCACACGTCATGGGACCCGAGACGACACTCTCGTGGTGGGGGTCTGAGGTTGGGGTGTGTAGAAAATGTACGTCGTCTTAAGGGTGTATGAGTTTCTCTACCAGAAGGACCTCTTCGGATCCTCCCCTTCTCTAAAAACACAGGTCCAGTTCTTACCCCGTGTACTTCTCAGACTGGAGGACCTGTTCCCCCGTTGTAGACCGGACCCAAAGGCCGTGGGTGTACACTTTACTGGGGGTGAGGTCCGGAATCAAGTGTGCACGCCCCTCGGGTCGTCCCGGGGTCACGACCACAGGGTTCGACTCCTGACGACCGGAAGGGAGGGACGACGAATTCCGCTGTTCGACTGCAAGATCGTTGTTAAGGTAGACCATTCACATCGGGACTATTTGTCCAGGGTCCAAGGACAGTGAGACGACCAAAAGACCTGACTCCAGTATAGGAGAGACAGAAGAAGAGGGAGGAGGTCTGTGACACGACACGTAGGATGTGTGGAGGACGGACGTCGACCGTTCGAGGAGTTCGGAAGCTAGAATTGAAGGTATAAGGAAAGGGATCCTTCCCAAGTGGAGTGGAGGTTTCGATTTAGGTACAGGGAAAATACACTAGGAAATTCCGACCATCCTCCTTTTCCATCGAAAACAATACATACTAAACGGTATTCGAAAAGTTAAGAAGTGATAGCGTCTGAAAGAAGTAATTTGACTTAATGGAGGTTACTACGTTACTATGGAAGGAGTACATATGAGTACACGGACAGTTTTACTTCCAAGGATTTGAAGTGGAGGTTCTACATGACTAAAATAAATAGGGTGTTCATAAGACACTATCATCCACGACCGTTCCGTCGAGAGTGTATTAAAGAAGTCTAATTGAAACGATTATAGACCGAATTTGTTTATAAGAAAGAGTCAACGAAGTAAACCGACCTTATTCAGAGGTACTTTCTCACTTACATAACTCAAACTACCCCACTAGTCCTTATCTACTACCCACCATCTATAAAATAGATCATTACCCAGTCTCGTAGAATAATAAAATGTTTTGACTTTTCGTAACTGACAAATTACCACTGAAAGTTCGTTGGGACTACCTCGGCGTTACCCGGAATGTTTCCGGTATATGAACTTTCGTCTTTACTAGTTCCGAATAACCAAGAGTAAGGTTATTTCGATTACTGAAGACAAATTATTCGTCAGTTTCCGATTAACCAAAATTCGTTTCTAAAGTATTGAATGAATATGAAACAAAGTTTTATGAAAAAGAGGTAGGAATGGGAAGTTTATATCGTCCCCTTTTATATTAAATGTATACTTATATATATTGGAGAAAGAAAACAAGTTGGGTAGAGGTAGATTAGTACTTCCTTTATAAAACGTCTCAACAGTTTCCTTTACGCCTATCCCTGTCTTTGACCCCGGGTGTCTTTACCGACACGTCTTCGTAAAGTACCTTTTGATTTTCTGTCCTTTCTTTTGTTTTTAACTCGTACCTGTCTACAACACCGTTTGTCCATCCTTTTGCTCTTCTCACACTCGTTTCTTAAATCCTTTATGACAGTACCTACTACTTCGCTTCGTAGAAACTGAAATAACTTTTAATAGTTTATTTTATTATAAAGAGATAATAAAGTCTCACGACTTGATATTGGTCAATTGATACTGGGACGTCACTCTGATCCGATACACCTCGGGATTCTAAATGAGGACTATTGGACTCTGTTTCTTGACTGAGTAAACTCTTCTGGGACTACGACCCTTTCTGACTTCCGACCTCTTCCCTTGCTGTCTCCTACTCTACCAACCTACCGTAGTGACTGAGTTACCTGTACTCAAACTCACTTGAGGCCCTCAACCACTACCTGTCCCTTCGGACCCCACGACGTCAGGTACCCTAGAGTTTCTCAGTCTGTGCTGACACGCTGACTTGACTTGACTTGACTTCTAAATGAGTCTAATGTGATTACACTGCATGTTATTCTTTCAGATCATCTTAACACTGAAACGCATCTTAGTAGGACGGGTTAATCGGACGGGATAAAGGAGATCCCGGCGTCCTAAATAACGTAATAAACCAAAAGACTAAAAATAACAGTCGAGATGTGTCGTAGGACTTTTGGTCACAGAGACGACAAGGGGAACGGAGTTTATAAGGAGTGGACTTTTTAGAGGAGTGTCATAGTTAAGACTCAAGGAGACTTTCTCTTCTCCTAATATCTATCTCTTACTTTATTGTGAACTCTAATCTGGAAATCACCCTTAGATGGGTTGGTAAATCGTCCCGAAGTCGTTCAGACGTTTGGTAGTCCTACGAGTGATTTTGGGTTTAGGGTCTCAAGGTAGGAGTTTTTACTACTGTAGGTCTGTAAGTTATAAACTTCCGGGTCACCAAAAGAAATGTCGGAATAATTGTTTCTCTTGTGATTCTTTCAAGAGAAACAACTGAAGAAAGAACCGACAAAAAAAAAAAAAAAAAAAANCGCAAAAAAAAAAAAAAAAAAAAAACGGACTAACAAACGGCAACTGTACTAGACAGTTGTCTTCCCGTGGCTTCTATCATTCGGAGTAAAATTAACAAGTGTTATGGAAGATAGTGGAATATGGTGACCGAATAGTGTTAGAACCAGTGATTAAACCCTGAAGTGATTCGGACAAAATGATCAGATACCTTATTCTACAACGTCGAAAGGAAAGAAGTTATACATAAAAAAATTATAGGATAACCTACCAAACTCTACGTGCAATTGATAAGGACTGGTACTTTCCGAATAATGTAAAATCCGTAAATCGACAAATCGTTTTAAATACCGTAATGTAATATTCAAAAACTATATTATAAGTAATCACTGTAGACTTTACACAAGTGTTCATGTGACCGTAACTAACCTTAAATTTTTTGATTCACCCAAATGGAAAATCTAACAGACGTTGACGTATAAAGACTGAGACACTCGAATTTATCCATTGAAATGGAGAAACTAGGAGTAATAAAGTACTTATTTTATTGATAATCTTTTAATACAATTATTTCTATTCTTTACTGATTTTATTTGTGTAATCTTAGAATCCCCGAACTATGTTGTCTTCCAGAAAGAATAAGTGTATCACAGGTAATACCCACAAATCGTGACAGAAGGTAAGTCCCTAAGTCCCTACGTACGAGGAAAGTAGAACGTCTAGACGGTAGGGGAAGTGATACCGAGTCTCCCATTTCACAGACGGACGTTGCTCCCTCTGGGTACAAGCTAGGGACCCAGCCCTTCTAGGGGACCTCTTCCGTTACCGTGGGGTGAGGTCATGAGAACGGACCTCTTAGGGTACCTCCCTCCTCGGACCACCCGACGTCAGGTGCCCCAGCGTCTCAGCCTGTCCTGACTCGCTGAAGTGAAGTGAGATAGACATCCAGAAGAGACTAGCGAGTCTACCATTTCTAGGCGAACGTTGTGTTCTCTAGGTCCAAGTTAGAGACCCAGTCCTTCTCGGGGACCTCTTTCTTTACCGTTGGGTAAGATCATGAGAACGGACCCTTTAGGGTACCTGTCTCCTCGTACCACCCGATGTCAGGTGCCCCAGAGTCAGTCTGTGTTTAATCGTTGATTCGTTGTTTACCCGTATATACTGAGATTCCTTGGGACCTTTTATTGAACACAACCGGGTCCTCTTTTTCTTTGATCCCAGAATATTTAAGTATTGTAAGAGAAGGTTTTTGTGAAAAAAGTTACCAACACCTCTCCCAGCATACTCTATTACTCGTACGTTTTAATGAAACATTCAATATTAGACGATACGTTGATGTCTTACGACAAAAGTAATATTAATGATATACATTGTAGAGACACTTATGGAATGGTCGTCCGTCGCCATCGGGGGAACCTTTCTTCTCTCAAATACCTATATTTTTTGTGTTTTAAACCCCTAATTCGTTTGAGATTTTTAATACAAAATACTTTGTCTTGTTAGTCTCGGGAAAGGAGGTTGAACCCACGGAACCTGACGGGACTTTAAAGAAGAAGGAGCCACCATCATTGTTCAAAACATACGTCTCTTTGTTAATGACTTCGTGAAAGATCCAATAGAGCCATCAGTCTAATAAACGACATTTTAACTTCAAATAAATACCACGGGAAGTTACGGTCTTTGTTACTCAACCTTTATATTTTTACTTAGATGGGTATCATAATTGATTAATTGATTTTTAGGCACGAATTATAAGAGATTCTCATTTCGTGACACGACCCTTCTATCCCGTGTAGTCTTTAGTGTATTTGGTTCTATTTTTGTTAAGAGTCACACTAGGGAAGTTAGTCTAAAAACTTCCAGAGTGAAGATTTGGTAAATTACAAACTCTAGCCCAGTACCATAAAAAAAGCTGTCGGAAGAGTGTTTCATCGTACTCGTCGTGTTAATAAGGTGATTAAAATTTTCTCAAGTGAAGACAAGCACAGAAAATTTACTACCTTGTACCTCTTTTACTTTTACGTTTTCTAACTTAATTAATATAACTTATCCCTATTTCGTCCTTACTAAGTAAATAAATAAATTAAAAATCGATTCTCTTTGTAACTTCCCTGAAGGATACTCCGTTAATCGGTAAGTTGGAAACATTAAAGTGTGTTTCGTTCACTTAGTCTGTAAATTTCCCCAAATGTTTCTAGAGTGTTTGATATCCTCCATCTCATGTCTGCGTAAGCGTCTGGTGACACAACTGATCACCCCTACTACCGCGGACCAACTCTCACCACTGCACCCACCCAGAGATACAGAGGTATAATGTATATTAGAGGCTGGAACATTTATCGGACACAGGTTACCTATCCCAGACTCAGTTCGTCAAACAAGTTCGGTCAGGTTCAAATGGGTATAAGGGGTCGTATTGACTACCGAGTCACCCATTTCTTCGACGGACGTCACGTCCTCTGTGTCCTCTACGCCCAAGCTAAGAACCCGACCTTTCTACGGGACCTCCTCCCGTACTGTTGAGTGAGGTTATAAGAACGGACCTCTTCGGGTACCTGACTCCTCGGACTGCCAGATACCAGGTTTCCCAGTACTTCCCAGTCTGTGCTGACTTGTTGGTTCGCACGTGTGAGTGAGACATCGTACAAGGGTCAAACCTGTTAAGTAATATACCTGTCCGACAGTTACCCATACACAAGTACCGAACTATTCGTATTGAACCCTTCGACCGTGAGTACGGTGGAGTGTTGTCGAAGTTTTACTAATTTTGTAGTTTTACGTGTTTATTGACTCGTGTCTCTTTCATTATCATAGAGGTCGAGTGTTGATTTTAAGAATGAAAGGAAGGGTAATTGTACCGGTCTCTCTGACGTCGTTGTTCTTCTACCGGTCAGTCGTGACTAAACACTTGACGGTGGGGTCTTTATCCTCCACTCACCAATAAACTCTTAGACATACTTGAACATAGTGGTAACGATTTTCGGATTTGAAACCGTGGGTTTCATTGAACAAGTTAAAATAATTTTACGTCATAAGGAGTGAAACTAGGTCATTTTTATTACTGAGAAATAGTTAATTCGGGAAATGAATAGAAAAGGTCCCCACTTAGAACCCACATAAATAAATAACGGAGTATTAACTAAGACTTGAAATAATTAGTATTACTATTGTAAAGTATACTGTTCTCCAGTCTCTCTTGAACCCGTCGTAGGTCAAGATGTGTGAAGTTCAATATCATGGGTCTGTCTTGATTTCGTAATCGAATAACCTTTGGACCCCCCTGAGAGAGGGTCAGGGGTTGAGGAATGGACCACAAGGACGTAGGATATAGGTTCAGTAGTGTTGTGGTTTTGAACTGAAGACGACCATAGGTCGAGGACGTAACACAAACCTTCGTAATTATGATCTTTACATAAAGAAAGAGATCTTCTTAATCCTTTCTCTTTTACTCAAACCGTAAGTCTGTTCTAGTTCGTTCAAGTCCCACCATACTGGTATCTGATTCGATCGTAAGTCTATCTCTTTCTAATCAAGTAAAAAAGATTAAACCACTTATTGACATTTTAAGAACTAAGGAGAACTCTATCGTAGAACGAACTTGCACACGATTCAGCGAAGACAGTACAGACTAAGAAACGTTGGGATACCTGACATTGAGTGGTTCGAGAAGACAGGTACCCTATGAGGTCCGTTCTTATGACCTCACCCAACGGTACGGGAGGAGGTCCCTAGAAGGACTGGGTCCCCAGCTTAGACACAGAGAAGATAAAGGACGTACCGTCCGTCCAAGAAATGGTGATCGTGGTGGACCTTTCGGGACGCTATCGTAGTCAGTTGTCGTTTACTGTACGAAAGAGGAGAATTTACAAGAGTCTCGGGTACGAGAAGGTGCTAACCGGTATTTCTAAGAGTGTTGGGAGGTACATCCCTAGAAAGGAAACAAGTGACAACACAGGGGTTCCGGACTGGATCACAGATGGGCCCTCGACACGTCTGTATAAACATTTGAGTACTTCTTTACTACTTCAAGGGTTTCCCTTTTACGTTGGTCTTATACTCAGACGACCCGTCATTCGTCGGTACACAGGGGGAGTGACAGTCCTGAGACATCTCTACTCCTTGGCGGTCTCAGGGACCCTTTTGACGTGTGACGGAATCTCGGGTCTCTTTGGTTCATTCTTTCTCCAAACGTCTTTTCAATAATCGTGACGTTTTTCTTTTCTCAGCAAGGACCTACTCTTATAATTGTAACGTCTCTGAGTCGTTTTTTATATACGTTCTCCATTTAACGAATAACGCCTCCTATTACTTTCACTTTCACAATCAGCGAGTCAATACAGGTTAATAAAGGTTGGGGTACCTGTCATTGGAGACAGGCACCTTAAGAAGCCTGTTCTTATGACCTTACCCAACGGTAAGGAAAGTAAGTCCCCGAGAAGGGTTGGGTCCCCAGTTTGGGTGTAGGGGACATAACGTCCGTCTAAGAAATAGTACACTTGGTAGCCCCCTCCTATTATCGTAAACCCCATACTTACCTCCACCGACAACTATTGACATCTGTTGTCTTTATTCTCGAGTCGGACCGAATTTATTAGGGTTACAGCATAAAAGACTGTATTAACGATCGGGTCCCATCGATCCGAACGCCCGACCCCTTAAGTCTCAGTTTTACAGTAGTACCCAGGTCCAAGGGAGGTTGGGGACCGAAGAGTCTTAGGAGTGATAGTTGTACTGGAGACTTACCGTAGTGGTACCGATTCCGTTCACAGTCTAGATCTATTGTTACGGGTGTCCTTCTTCTCTCTGTGTGTGAGGGACACCGAGAGAAACAAAATAAATACATACACAACAAGTAAATAAAAACTTCTTACGTACGAGAAATAATGATAATTACTCCGAACATTAGGGGACTGATATCAAAAGAGGGACTTGGTCTCGTTTGTATTAAGAATCTCAGTCTTTGACGTCGGAGGAAATGGTCGTTACTTTGAAAAGGTTCTTCGAGAGTCTTAGAAAGGTGAGTGTAGGGTAACTAACCTAAGGTGAAGAAAAGGATTGTGTAAGGAGTTTCATTTACCTTTAGGGGAACGACGAGAATATCCCCGACACTATTCGAATCCGATTTCGGATACTGACGTATCCCACTTGTGGATTTTTTTCTCAAGACGATCTCTCTTATTTTTCTTTGACGACACAGTCGTGGGTAATCCTGAGGTCTCGTTCTCGTAGTTACTAATTAATCGTTGGACCCAATTGAGACACTGTACACTTCTGACATCGTTAGGGGTTTCTTTATAGAGTGTGTCCGTTCCATGAATCAAATTTTTTAGAAAGGTCTAGAGACTTCTCCTACTGATGACAATAGGAGGATAGGAGAAAGGTCTATTTCTTTGTTTCCAAGTTGACTAACTGTGTAGTTCAATATATTAGTCCTTCATCGTCGACGCATACTCCTCAGTTTGTCGAGCACTTTTACACAGACCAAGGGACGTTAGTTTTAAGCTTCAGTGTCTCAAAACTTTCTTTTGAACGTTCGTTTACGGGCTCTGGGATACTTCGGTATACAATCTACATAAAGTTCTTAGTACTAGTGTAAGAAAACCATGTAGTAAATAAGTAAATAAGTCACTGAATAATACACGTTCTGTTTGACGGTTTATGAACTCTGATTTTTCTACTTTTTATGAGGCGGAGACACATTGCAGGACTCAAGTGGATTGTCCATTCTCATTTTCCTTTAGTAGTTGGCACAAAGGATTAGGATTTTACAGTAGTTAACCTTTTGTGCGTTTTGGTGTGACTCTTTCCTTTCCCCTCTCTTTTCCGTTGCAATTCACGTGTATAACTAACATTTGACGCATATTCAAAGTCTTACCAAGATTGGACCTCCCTTCCTGACAGTCTTCTCCTCACGAGACGGTCGGTGCCGTGTCCGTCTGTACGTTACGAAGCACGTCCGTGTCTCGACTCACAAGAGGTTCCTCCCACACCCCCACTAGCTACCCCTTCAATTGTAAAATTTATGCTCGTGTCCTTTTACTCAACTCGAAAGGTCTATCTCTCTTAGGTCCTTCTTCCTTGTGTTATTCTTTTGACCACGTCTACTTGGATCAAGGTCCTATCCTTGTCTCTACGTCTACGTCTCTCACCTATTCACCTGTGTCGCTCCTTCCCCTCCCCCCTCACTTAACCCCATACTCCAAACTGGATTTGTGTGATGGTACACATTTTATCGACCACCCTCAGACGTCACATCAGGTCCCTCGAGTCGAACCACGAGACACTACTGAATCTCCCCACCCTACCCCCGTTACCCTCCCTCCGAGTTCTCCCTCCCCTATATACATATGTTATATCGACTAAGTGCAACAACATGATGTCTTTGAAGGGACCATCGAGTCGACCATTTCTTGGGTGGGCGTCATGTCCTCTGGGACCAAGCTAAGGACCCAGTCCTTCTAGATGGACCCTTCCCTATCCGTTGGGTGAGGTCGCAAGAACCTGAAGGGACTATCGAGTCGACCATTTCTTAGACGGACGTTACACCTTCTGGACCCAAGCTAAGGACCTAAACATTCTAGGGGACCTCTTCCCTTACCCAGGGGTGAGGTCATAAGACCGGACCTCTTAAGGTACCTCACACATCGGGTACCCCAACGTTTCTCAGTCTGTACTGACTCGTTGAAAGTGAAAGTGAAAAGTGACGTCTCTGTTTATGTTGTAACATTTTCTTAATACGAGGTTATTTTACAAAAAATTTTTTATACCGCACCGTTTGTTGTCACTTATTAGTCAAGTAACACCGAAGTTCCGTTTTAGAAGGAGTAATTCCGTTCCCCTTTTTCTGTGTCACTCTTTCTGTCACTCTGTTTCTCTCTCCCTCCCTCTCTCTGTCTCGACCCATGTGTATATTAGATCCCGAAAAGTCGTACTTTTTAAGTCGATGGGTTAATAAGTAACTCGATGATCTCGGTTTACGGAGAACTACTCTCAGGAATCGGGGGGATGAATGACCGGACCGGGACATTGAAACAAAAGGACTCGGAGTAAGGATAGGACACATTATCACCGTCTCAGGGGTTCGGACGAAGAGTCCTCCTTGAGAGTCCCGAATGACGGTTCGATGGGCCCTCCGGTTCTAGAGTTTCGAACCACGTACCGTTCGTAGGTTATTTACTATCGTCCGATTCTTTTTACTCCTTTTCTCAGGTAATGAGTCGAACTGTAAGTTTCTTTGTGGAGAGAACCCACGGTGAGTGTGGGGAAGTCCTCTCGTTCTCCCAAATCTGTCTCCCTGACACTGGGATTCACATTTTCATCGGGTTACGTGGAGTAAAGACGGTGGTGGACCTTTTTTTTTTACCGTCCCGACTTAGATCCCTTCTCGTCTCACCTCTACCGTCTCTCTTAATATTCGACATGGTGGACCATTAAAGACCTCTACCGTACCCACCGCCTCCTAATCTCTTAGAGGGGAGTCCACACCTACTAAAGTTTTATTCCTCTGACCACAGGGTAAAGTGAACTTCTACCAACTTTTTACCCTCCAAATGTTTACTTAGTCACCCCACACTGTCTTGGTCTAACTTCCCAAAGAACAGTTTTCTTATCGAGAATCGGTAAGAAATACGAGACTTCCGTGACTTCCCGTGAATCATACTAAGATCCGGTGACTTACCTCTCCGTGTCTCCGACCACCCGGTAGTACGACCGTGTGATAAGACCTGTCGCCAGGTGCCACACCCGACCGTCTTCGGGGTCACTGTTGGGGAGGTGGGGTTCTTCGTCTTCATTTCGACTTACGATTACCTTGTACCCACCTCTACCCCTGCACACACGGGGGTGTATTGTGTTCGAGTGGTGGGATCGACACTTGGGTTGTAACTTGTTCAGACCTATCTCTGTCACATACATACGGTGCGTCGGGGGGCGGTCTAGGGTCCAGAAGGGCGACACACGGAACTTGTCGAGGGGATCACCCCTGGTTGGGTCACTACTAGACCTTTTGACAGTTGTCGTCTTTGAGTCCTGTGCTTTGTGTGTCCGATTGGAGGAAAGGTTATTGGGTCTACGGTAGGACCCTCCTGCTCTTCTCCTCGGAGTAACTTATAGATGGGGTTCCTGTGATTCGAAATTTGGTCATCTTGAGACCCTAATACAAAAGACGGTACACAATCAGACAAGTCTATCGACGTTGGTCTGTCGTACCTGAGTCATTGAATATTTATTGTGTGTAAACAAAGAGTGTCAAGACCTCCGACCCTTCAAGTCCTAGGTCTACACCTATTTGGGTCACAGACCATTTCCGGGCGAAGGACCGAAGAACATAGAAGTTCACCTCTCATCTCTCTTAGGGTCCCTACCCCCTCGGACCACCCGACGGCAGATACCTCAGCGTATCTCAACCTGTGCTGACTTCGCTGAATCGTCGTCGTCGTCTCTCACTCGTTCGTCCGAGTGGACAGAGAAGAAATTCCTGTGATCAATGAAAGAATTCCCGAGGTGGGAGTACTGGATTAGTTGAAAGTTTCCGGGGTGGAGGATTGTGGTAGTGAAACCCCCAATTACAAAGTTTTTTACTTGAACTCCCCTGTATATGTAAGTCGGGCGTTATATAATATTCTCCGGTACTCTCCTAAGTACTCAATTTTACTCAAATTAGTATTCTTTGGGTTCAAAACACGTAAGATCAACAAGGGTCCTCAACTCTTTTAAAGTCGATTGTAATGACTTGGAAACTAAAACAGTCCCCAATCCAATGTGTAAACGTACCTAACGGTTTAAATTAGGAGGATTCATCTATCGACGATGTTAATAAAGATAAGGTGTCCACCCTTTTGACTACATTCTTAAGACACGAGAATACATACACAACTTATCTTTGTTCTCAATTTTCTCATTGTTCGGTATAATAAGATAGACATTTTGTGTCGTCGTTTGTAGTGGAAGTACCCCCTCCTCATGTCTATGGTGGATTGTGGGAACTTTATGATAGATCATTTTTGCACACAAGGGTCGTGTACCCCAGAGGGGAGGGTATAGTCTACCCTTCCTGTCGTTATAGGTTCGTTTACACACTACCCCAAAACTGGTCACGGAGGACAAGAGTCACCTTTCGGACCTGAGACCTAGACTCGACTGGTCGGAACATTAGGATACAGACACATTTGACCCATTGTATTGAAGAGACACGGAGGGAACGGTATACGTAGGTTCTTCCACTTTTTAGGGTTATACAGTCATAGCATTGTTCCTGGTCCTTGTTCTATATGCGTTACTAAACACATTGTGGACCGTGCCACGACAATGAAAACGGTAGAGGTGTCGGAATAAGAGTCTATGGACAAGTAAATAATTATCCCTCGTTTAAAGAGGAGAGACTGAGTATTTTCCATATAAATTCTTAAATTTTCAAAAGAGGGAGGGTCCCGTAAAGTGATAGTCGCAGTACTTTTAGTGTCGTGGAAATTTCTGTGTTTTCCTAGTTAAATATTTTCTTTCTGAATTTTAAGGGGAAATCCTACTCCGAAAATAATCTAAAATTTCTAAAAGGTACCCAGTTTACTTCTAATTCTAAAAGGTACCCAGTTTAGGGAAAGGATTTTGTTATTCTTGTAGTAAAATTGAAAAAGAAATAAAGACTTGAGTAAGAGAAGTCTTTTGTACACTCTACCAGTTCTTTACTCCCATTATATAAAACACTTTATAATCAATAATTTTTTCTCTTTATTTTGTAGTTCTTTCCTCTATCTCAACTGGACAAGAAGGTTTTCCAGTGCGGTTCGATACCTCAGATTTTTGTTGTCTGGAACTAGACTCACAGAATACTCGATTTTGCTTTCACGAACACAACGAGGACCCTTAAATGTGGACATTCCGTAGAAGTGGATGTACAAAATAAACAAGGAGAGTTCTTAGGTCACTTCTTCTTTAATATAAGGGGTAAGTCATCTATTCCTTTGACTCTAAGGTCTTTCGTTTCGGTAGTCTGGATCTGCAGAATTTAGAAATAAGTTACCGAGAAACTGAGAAGACAATGGGGTCTCGGTGGATGAAAGGTCCTGTTCCATCTTAAAACTTCGTCTTCTCCTGAAAGCTCCAATATATCAGGTCAAAAATCTCTCGACAAAACTTAATACGTACACAAAGTCATGAGTGTATTCATCATAATTTAGATTATTTTATTATAACTTTAAACACCAATAGTCACCATGTACGAACTGGTGTGTGGACCGGTGAAGGAAATCCAAACTCTAACAGATAAAATACTGTGTCTTCATCGATCTTCCAGTTTAATATATTGTCCCGCACTAGGTCCAGGGAAACCAAAAGAGTAAAACCCGTAGTTTACAGATTGTTCTAAGTATAGTAATAGGGACTATTCAGTACTTAATCCGTACAAAAATTTTTGAGAGGTACCAATTTATTATGAATCGTTGTAGTAGGAGGTCTTCGTGAAGAGAGGTCAGTACTAATCGAGAAAGATTACTAAGGCGAGTCGATCCTAAAAATCACAAAAAATTAACGTATAAAATACTATAAAATTAAAATACAAATAAGTAATAATTAGTAGAAATAATATAAAATTAACAGTTACGTCGTAGGATTCGTCACTCTCCCTTGTGAAGTGTTTATTCTTATAATTAAATAAACGGAATTTTATTGTCAATCCTAAAATTATTTTAATGAAGAGAATTATCCAGAGACACCTTACGATTAAGGGGTGGGAAATTACTTGATTACTCTATGCTCAACTTAAAGTAATTCGTGACACGAGTGAAGATTGGTTTTTTAACATTCGTTGTTATCATTTGGAAGTTTTATAAATGTCCATTCAATGACTAAGGGAGATTTTCCTTTAGATTCTCAACACGTGTTTCTTGATTTGGATTTACGTAGGAGGGAGTAAGACCACTGATAACTCTCGTCACTTATATACCTGTGACGGGTAGGGTAACACCAGAGGTTTGGTGAAACGTCAAATGAACGAGGGGGTAGTCCTTTCCCGAGGGATACTCGTGTTAAGTCAAGTCAAGTCAGTGAGTCAGTACAGACTGAGAGACACTGGGGTGCCTGTCGAGGTTGGTAGAGTAGGAGACAGTAGGGAAAGAGGAGGACGAGAGTTAGAAAGGGTTGTAGTCCCAGAAAAGTTTACTCAGTTGAGAAACGTAGTCCACCGGTTTCATAACCTCAAAGTCGAAGTTGTGGTCAAGAAGGTTACTTGTGGGTCCTGACTAGAAGAGATCCTACCTGACGAACCTAGAAGAACGTCAGGTTCCCTGAAAGTTCTCAGAAGAGGTTGTGGTGTCAAGTTTTCGTAGTTAAGAATCCACGAGTCGAAAGAAATATCAGGTTGAGAGTGTAGGTATGTACTGATGACCTTTTTGGTATCGGAACTGATCTGCCTGGAAACAACCGTTTCATTACAGAGACGAAAACTTATACGACAGATCTAACCAGTATTGAAAAGAAAGGTTCCTCATTCACAGAAAATTAAAGTGCCGACGTCAGTGGTAGACGTCACTAAAACCTCGGGTTTTTTTATTTCAGACTGTGACAAAGGTGACAAAGGGGTAGATAAAGGGTGCCTCACTACCCTGGTATACGATACTAGAAACAAAAGACTTACAACTCGAAATTCGGTTGAAAAAGTGAGAGGAGAAAGTTAAAGTAGTTCTCCGAGAAATCAAGAAGAAGTGAAAGACGGTATTCCCACCATAGTAGACGTATAGACTCCAACAATTATAAGGAGGGTCTTTAGAACTAACGTCGAACACGAAGTAGGTCGGGTCGTAAAGGGTACTACATGAGACGTATATTCAATTAATTCGTACCACTGTTATATGTCGGAACTACATGAGGAAAAGGATAAATCTAGGTCAGACAATAAGGTACAGGTCAAGATTGACAACGAAGAACTAGACGTATGTCTCGTGTGTTGAGACGTTTTGTAGGAATCAACGTCCTGGTAAGTTCCATGTGTGGATTACATTATTATAACTGATAATTACTACGATAGAACGTGGGTTTCTACAGTGTCCCGAGATCTTTGTAGTTCATTCACGGTGTTCAAGAGTTGTGGTCCTCTTCTGACGACCAGGTCAGAATATTTGTCCCTTTGACTTCCCGTCCCTCTGCTTCGGTGAAGACACTACGAGGGGCCTGTACCACCTTTCAGTGTACCTTCTTGTTCGACCGGTGTTCGTCCGACTTGAACGGACCGGGAAGTAATTTGTACCTGACAGAATTACCGAGAACTTAAACGGTAATTCAAGAGGATGAATACAACAGTTGTGTCCTTTCTTCAACACACACAAGAAAACTTACTTACATAAAAAACATAATTTTTCGTCTCTGTAATGAAACGGTTGTTTCCAGACATATCAGTTTCAATATCAAAAATGTCATTGGTACATACTTACACTCCTAACCAGATATTTTTTCCGAAAGATTGACCCCACGACTTCTTCTGAGAACTCTCAGGGAATCTGACGTTCCTCTAGTTTAGTCAGTCAGAATTTCCCTTAGTTGGGTCTTATAAGTATCCTTTATAACAACGACTTCGACTTTAGGTTATGAAACCGGTGAAGGGTCTATCGAGTCAACCATTTCTTAGACGAACGTTACGACCTCTGGGATCAAACTAAGGACCCAGCCTCTTCCTTATCCGATGGGTGAGGTCATAAGGACCGGAAGGGAACACCGAGTCGACCATTTTTCAGGAGGACGTTACACCCTCTGGACCCAAACTAGGGACCCAACCCTTCTAGGGGACCTCTTCCCTTCCGATGGATGACGTCATAAGTCCGGATCTCTTAAGGTACCTGATGTCGGGTACCCCAGTGTTTTTAAGTCTGTGTCGACTCCCTGAAAGTGAAATGAGTGACTGTACTTCTTGACTTAGTGACCTTTTCTGGGACTACGACTCTTTAACTTCCTTTTTCCTCTTCCCCAACCGTCTCCTACTCTACAAATCTATCGTGGTGACAGAGTCACCTGTACTCAAAGTCGTTTAAGACCTTCTATCACCTCCTGTCTTCTCGGAAAGTCCGATGGTAGGTATGTACGTACGATTCGACGTAGTCAGTATAGGTTGAGAAACACTGGGGTACCTGACATCGGGTGTCCGAGGAGACAGGACCCTAAGAGGTCCGTTCTTATGATCTCACCCAATGATACGGGAGAAGGTCCTCTAGAAGGACTGGATCACTGACTTAGGTTCACAGTACAGAGAACGAACCGTCCACTCAAGAAATGGTCATTGTGGTGAACCCACCGGATCCGATGTCAGGTACCCCAGTGTTCCTCAACCTGTGTCAAATCCCTGACTTGTTGTGGATGTTGAAAAAACATAACGACAGTTCCAAACAAAATTATGGTGGGTAACTAGAAGTCGAAAGAACAGTGAACTGTCAAAATTACTAGACGAAGGTACAACGTCGTCATTAAAAAGTTCAACTATAAAGGACAAAACCGTCTGTTACGATGTTGATAATACCTTAATTGGATTATAAGAAGGTCATAGTAAAATTTTTATTACGGTACTATTACCGAAAAAACCAGTATAGACAATAGCATCCTAACACTATACAAGTATATAACAATTAAAAAACTTACGTGTTAAATATTTTTAGGAAGGGGTCTTTTCTTTGTGTTTACAATCATTTAGAAGGGTACATCCATGTTCAAAAAAACAAAACAAAACAAAGTCAGTCACCAATTTTATTAAGGGAAGTATACTGAAATAACAAAAGGAAACTCCAGAGACTCTCATTTGATTAAGTGAAGTTACCTTAGTGACGGTAATCGGATAAATAGTGTGACTTCAAATAGTCTTGTACTGATGATTTACGTTGATCGTCCTTTTTTCTTTTCTTGAGGTACTTGAGAGTTCATTGTCATACAAAACACGGGACTGTGGGTGAGGATATCTGTGTGTGTGTGTGTGTGTGTGTGTGTGTGTAGAAAACGTCACATCAAAGTCGAGGTCTGTAGAAAATTTTTGGTAAACCATTGACTAATCCTCTTACTCAGGGAGAGTAAGAAATTTACTGGGTAATTTTATGGTGACATTTTGGAAGATGATATTTCAGGTTAAGGGTACTATAGTACTTTGGGTCGGGTTTCTCTTCTTGGTGTCTTTACAATAAACAACTCTGATCTTTATTCTTCCGAAAGTCTCGAGAGTAGAGGTTCAAGGGAAAACTAGTTAGTTCTTCACTTCAGATTGTTTTTACAGTATTTAGATTTCTATAAATTGTGGTATCGTTGGATTCATTATTTAGATCGTTATCGTCCTGGGTGAAGTTTCTCGTCTCCCATTTACGCCCTTCATTTTAGCAGAAGTCGTTTCACTGTCTTCTCTCCATGTCAAGGTTTTGTGTGAACCCAATTAAAATAATTAGTTAGTACTTAAGAATCTCCTTTCAAAACTAGTTTTATAGAAATGTTTATTGTCTTTAGTTATTCCTACTGTGGTTGTTATATCACATTAAAAACTCTTAATTTGTTATTTCAGTTGTAATTCTTTACATTTTATATGTTGTCTACGGACTTTCTGTGTTACCAAAACATATTTGTTCGTTCATTTAGTATTACCGGAAAGGTATTACTTTTCATCTTCGAATAGATTTCTTACTCTCCTGGTTCCCGTTCCCTACCTCTTCCCCGAGGAACTTCAAATCCTTTCGTCTCAGTCTCTCGGACCACAACCGTCTTCTCCCCCCGGGACCGAGTGCCCGAAGTCAGGAGGACGAGGACTTACAGTGAAAGCACCTCTTATCTGAACTCAATGGAATCGAGTAATAGTGATCTGTAATTTGTGGTGAGATTGTGTTTGCGGGAACCAACATCACGACACGATTGGTCCGTCAGAAGATTAAGAGTCGAGTGAAGGTATTATCCACACGGTGGTAAGATCAGATCGATACAACCATCAATTTAAATAGAGTCCTTTAGTGGGTTTCACCGTAAAGTTAACTATGAAAGAGTTAACACTCAAACAAATTAGACCGAATATCTTTGTTGACCTTTTTTATTATTTTGTATAGACTTCTCAAATCCAGACTTTGGCAGAAAAGGTAGAAGGAGAGAATCCGACATAGAGAAGGAGTCTCAGTGACTTAAAGACAACGGCCGGGTGGAGGTGGTGTAGAGCCACGGGTAACGATTAACCGGGGAGATCAACTAGAGACTTCGAAGTCTGATCGGGGGATCTGATCCAATAGGAGTGAAGGGGTCGAATCTCCAAAATCTAGACGTCTAATGTTAACACTGATTCTGGGGACTGTAGACCCGTGGGATGGGTCGAAATTAGGTTATTCTTCTTATGTAGTCTATTGCCTCCTGAGTCAGAAGTCCGTTTTCTATAATTTTCACTGATTAATCTCACACTGAGGTACGGGGTGCCGTGGTCGGGCGAGTGAAGTCCTGTCGACGGTAGAGACCAGACGTAGGTGCCCTACCGAAACCCCAGGAGAATGGTAACTCTGTTATTTTATTGGGGGTGTTTACAGGTTTTACAGGGGACCTCAACCACTGTAACTAACTCTTCGTGACAAAATTCTAAAGAGTATTCGTGTCTAATGACGGGAGGTAGTTTTTTTATTTGTTTATTTATTTCGTCGTCGGGTAATTTTTATATAAATATATCTTACTCTGGGATTACGGAGGAATTGTTAAAACAATATAAAAGAAGAGTAGTAACAAAAAAGGGGTCTGAACCGACTTTGCGTCTCTCTTTAGAAGACTGAAGTCGGGGATGACTTTGGGTAGTCGTCTGAAGGGTAATAAGAATCGATTCGTACGAATCCTAAGACACAGAGCATACTTTGACCCTGGGTTTCCAGCTCCCTTGTCAAACTTTACGAAAGTAGTTTATCGGTACTGTGAAATGCTTTCGGTAGACCATATCTCAGTTCCTTGAATGCTCGATCTTTCCTGGACTCTCTAGCATATTAGAGTAGGTAGATAATGCTGAGGTACATGTATGGTTCTGAAAAGGTTTCAGTGCATATATTCTTTACTTTCCCTTTGGATATGAGTGGGAGTTTAGGTTTACAAAAGGGTAAGGTGTTTCGGAGAAGAATTAAAGTAAGTCAAGTCAAGTCAAGTAAAGCTAGTGAGTTAGTACAGACTGAGTAACGATGGGGTACCTGACGTCGTACGGTCCGGAGGGACAGGTAGTGGTTGAGGGTCTCAAATGAGTTTGGACACAGGTAGCTCAGTCACTACGGTAGGTTGGTAGAGTAGGAAACAACAGGGGAAGAGGAGGATGGAAGTTAGAAGGGGTCGTAGTCCCAGAAAAGTTTATTCAGTAAAGAAACGTAGTCCACCGGTTTGATAACCTCAAAGTCGAAGTCGTAGTCAGGAAGGTTACTTATAAGTCCTAACTAAAGGAAATCCTACCTGACCAACCTAGAGGAACGTCAGGTTCTCTGAGAGTTCTCAAAAGAAGTTGTGGTGTCAAGTTTTCGTAGTTGGAAAACCGCGAGTCGAAAGAAATATCAGTATGTACTGATGACCTTTTTGGTATCGAAACTGATCTGTCTAGAAACAACGATTTCATTACAGAGACGAAAAATTATACGACAGATCCAACCGGTATCGAAAAGAAAGTTCCTCGTTCGTAGAAAATTAAAGTACCGATGTCAGTGGTAGACGTCACTAAAACCTCGGGTTCTTTTATTTCATAGAGTGACAAAGGTAACAAAGGGGTAGATAAACGGTGAAAAATTATGAAACTATTAATTAAAGTAACGGGCGTTTATTTACCCAACTTAAAAAAATTTAACAATGTTGGAGAAGTGTCAACATTTCTGACATTGTTAGAAAGATTGTCTAACTTCGTTAGACAATATCAGAGTTGTTGGAACGACTCAACTCTGATATTGTTGGAGCCGTTACAAAGATCATAGTCTAAGGATAGGGATAAAGTCAACTTTAACATCTCCCTTCCTTGATAATTCTGTGATAATTAAACGTCTTTCAAGGCCATCGTAACGAGTCGACCCCCTTACCTTCTATATAGGTGGTGGATGCTTTGTGTACGACGGACTCTTACTTCGGCTGTGTCTCTTCCATCCAGACTCTCGATCTCTGTCGTAGAACTGTTACAGGGACCGTGTAGACCTTTGTCCATTCGAATTTCAATCCGGGCTAAAGTGTGGACTATTAACGTCAAGATACTTAAATACCCCTTTTTTTAGAGTAAAAATGAAGTTCATCAAACCCAAGACAGAGAAAGCGAACTTTAGTCCTTTTTTGGATTATGTTACTATTGTAAAAGTACGTTGAACTTCTTTTCGCCACCAGTCACTATTCCAAGACTTAATATCTTGTTTCATAATTTTTCACCTGACCCACAAGGTCTTTCGGAACTCAGTCTTGACACTAAACCCTCCCTTTGATAGAAGAGATCTTAGGTCAAAAGAGTAGACATTCTGTTCTATCATGGAGGGAGTGTCGTGATACCACTCTCGATTTAATCAAACATTTACATTTTACTAATCTAGTCGGAGACCGTGTATAGATATGTGGTCACACGTAAAATATAACGACAACGACAAGTCAACGGCAGTGCAGGCTGAGAAACGTTGGGCTACCTTATATCGGACGGACGGAGGAGCAGGTACCTAAAGGTTCCGTTCTTATGACCTCACCCAAGGGTAAAGGAAAATGCAATCTGTAATTAATCTTTACTTTCGATTTAACATTCAATACCGTTTCCGGTGAACCCGATGTGAGGTCAACCCTCTGGAGTAAGGAGGACCGGGTCGTGGGTTCCTTGGACCCCCTCGGGGTCTATCGTCCCCAATTATGTTTTCGAGCAAAGGTGTCGAAACTCTTAGTGTATACTCAAGGTTTTCACTGGGACGGTACGCTCACGAAGTAATCATACTCACGTAAACACACATGTAAAATCGAAGTGAAAAGTGTAAGACCTTCTCAGTTCTAGAATAAAATACGACACCGTCGATACCAGTAGTATGACAGTTGACTTAAGAAGTTGGGTCCAGGTTTCTCTACCACTGAACACAGAGAGTAGTAAAAATAATGTCACTAGAACGGTTCGAGAATCCAAAACTCCTTTAGGGAACGGGTAGAGTAAAGGTCCGTCTCGTGTTCAGTCCTTTTGACTCATTGTTTGAAGAGGGGAATCTTTTTGTGAAAGAGTAGCGTTGCTTGACTGTCGTAAGAAAACTTGAGACGGAAAAGGTACAAACACTACACTTATCTGGAACGTTAATTAATAGTTGTACTTATTATATACTGACACTCGGGTTCTTTATTCAGTTTCCAAGGTTTGTAAAAAGGAGATCAAAGTGGGCACTCACAAGAACGTTTAGGTACAAGGTAAAATTTGTACAGTTGTGTAAACCCCTATCTTTGTAAAACCACGACCAGAAGAGTTTCCACCGAGTAATCACTTGTCGAGTACGTTGACTATTCAATGGCTGACTCCTACGTCTCTGATCGTAAAGAATAGAGACGGAAACGTAGAAGTTCACAGAGTCTACATGGATACTTTGAAATAAAAGACGGAGACTGAGACAGAGAGAGGAGAAAGAGCAAAAGAGAGAGAGGTGACACGTAGTGTTATTAATCAATCTTGTCTGACCTCAAAACGGTTGTACATTAAGAACAAGTCGAGGTTCACACAGAAAACCAGTGGAAAGAAAAAGGAGAAGGTGGGAGGGTGTTCAACCACTCACCACTAAATCAGCGAGTCAGCACAGGTTGAGAATACTGGGGTACCTGAAATCTGGTGGTCAGTGAGACAGATACCCTAAAGGGTCCGTCCTTTTGACCTCACCCTACGGTAAAGAAAGAGGTCCTCTAGAAGGTCTGGGTTCTTAGCTTGGGTCCAGAGGACGTAACTTCCGACTAAGAAATACCTGACTCGGTCGTCCCTCACTGTCCGGAAAAACTATTATTTAACTCCGAAACGTCGTTGACGTTCTAAAGTCAATGTTACAGACTATAGAATTCTGTATTATTTACAAGTCACTTCCTATATCAAACTTCAAGGTGTCCTTTTTCTCTAACCCGATTTTGTTATCACAAAAAAACAAACAAAAAATGTAAGACCGACGTTCCGTACACCCTAGAATCAAGGGGTTGGTCACTAGTTTGGGTACGAAGGACACCAGAAGCGTCAGAAGTAGTGACCTGGTGGTCCGTTGAGGGTTACTGTCTGTAAGAAATACTGCTGTGATCTCGATTCAATTTTACCACTACGAGTGAAAAATACTCACTTTACCCGTACGAAAGGTCCATAGGAAAAGAGAGAGAGAGAGAGAGAGAGAGTAATTACTGACACTTTTGGTTATACCTTCATCGTACGTGTCCGATTAAACCAACTGGCTGATTTAGTTTACCCGACAATCACTTAATGATCGTCCCGACATCTAAACGTACTTATTAGAACCGACTAAAGGTATTGTAGTGTTAGTGTGAAGACGATCAGAGACAAAGTACTCCCGACTGACCCGTGTTAACGAAGGAGAGACCAACACGGTCACTTGATGGTAAGGACCACGACTGACAAGTCCCGTAGTTTCTCGGGGTGAGGAGACTCGGATTGTCTCCACCCTCTTTTGGTCCCGTAAGACAACGAAAGAACTGTTTCCTTTTCAATGGTAGGAAGGAGGGAGAAATTATAGAGATCCGTTCGTAATTCGTCTGTTGTCTCGAGTTGGAGACCTTCGTCTCTGGATCCGAAGTCAAGGTTGGACTAGTCCATGATCACGGTTCCTAAAATCGTTTAGTAAAGTTCAGACACGGTGAGTAAAGGAGTAGACGTTTTACTTGAATGATTACAGATAGAAAGTTCCAAGGACCCTCTTAGACTACTGTCTATTTTTCGTCCTCGGATTCTTTATCATCAAGACCCATTTTTAAAGTTTCTTTCATTTACTTTTTTAATTCTTTGTTTTAAAATATATATATATATATATATATGAAGGGTCCACCGAGTCACTATTTCTTCTACGGACGGTTACGTCCCCTACACCCAAGCTAGGGACCCAGTTCTTTTAGGGGACCTCTTCCTTTGTCGTTGGGTGAGGGTCATAAGGACGGACTCTTTAGGGTACCTGTCTCCTTGGACCTTCCGATGTCAGGTACCCCAGTGTCTTCTCACCCTATACTAAGCCGTCGATTCGTTGTTGTTATCGTTATACATATATATAAAACGTCATGTGAACTTTGATTACATTGTAACATTTAATTGGTGTGAAGTTAATTTTTTTATTTCTCTTTTCCTTTTATAATTGTCATAGTTTCGTTGTTATCATGATAACAATAATAATTTGATTAAGATACTCTATAATAGTTGTTCTAATAGATTTTTACTAAGGTCCCCAAGAGAGGTCTAACACACTTATCCTCGATCGATCGTGACACCAAATGAGGAAGGGAGTCATTTTTTTCGAAGAGGAATTGAGTCGACAGTCACCCTCCCTCCACAAGAAAGGTCGTCCTCCTGGACGTTACTGGGTGTGTAGGGTTTTAGATACCCAGGACCCCTTCGACCAAAAGGATCTGTTGGGGACATTTATCGTCGTGGATTCAGGGCTCTTAGACCCAAGGTTCGTCGTATAGACAGAAAAGGGAGGTGTAGTATGGGTGAACTGTTCCGGGGACAGGGAACAATCTAAAAGACAGAAACAGACAAACTCGACAACATTGTTTTATGGGATCTGACCCACTGTATATTTTGTTATCTTTAAAGAAAGAGTGTCAGACCTCTAACCTTCAAATTCTAGTTCCCCGGTCGCTCCGGTCCAAGACCACCTTGGGAGAGGTTCCCAGAAGTGTACCATCTTCCCTAGAGACACGCCAAAGGAATATTTTCGTAGTTAATGTAAGTACTCCCGAGGTAGGAGTACTGGTATAATGTAGGGTTTTAAGATGGAGAATTGGAGTTGGGTGACCACAGTACTGAAGTTGTACCCCTAAAACGCCCCTGTGTGTGGAGGTCTATATCGGGTAATATTCTTTCGTGTCCCTGTCCCCTGTCCAAAGGAGAAGACTATAAATAGGGGCTCCAAACGAGTCGTCTCATGGACCAGGAGTTCGTGTGAAGAACCCCTAGTACGTTCTATAGTCCCGACACATGAAATAAAGGAACGATTAAGAACAACGCATTTAAAGGGTTTACTTTGGACAAGGAATTGGTGTGGGACACTATGACTCCTTAAAAAGACCTCGGATAACACGAATCAGCCATCTACACAGCCTGAGAAACGCTGGGAAACCTGACATCGGGTAGTCCGAGGAGACAGGTACCCTAAAAACTTCATTCTTATGACCTCACCCAACAGTAAAGGAAGAGGTCCCCTAAAAGGGTTGATCCTAATTAGTGTGGAGAGAACGCAGAGGATGTGACTTCCGTCTAAGAAATGGGTGACTCGTTGACCTCCGTGGGACCTGGGATAACGTGTTCAGATTTTGAGACCTTAGAAAAATGGGTAGTCAAGATTTCTAGGTAGTTACTTAAGACCAATGAATAGACAGTAATAACCGTGTCTAAAAGAAGAGACCGGTCTCGTGAGATGATTGAAGTCCTCCCGGTTAATTAATTTCGGAGGAGTTTCACAAACGAAAAATAGTAATAGTACACCAGTAAAGTATATAAATCACCCTTCCTTTCTCTATGTTATCTAAATCGTCCTGTCTTGTTTTTACGTAGGAGTCTCCATGGACACAGCGGGTAACTAAGTCTTATTTAATACTTGGTCCGTGATATGTTCAGTGAATTATCTATCACAAAATGTTTTAAGACTGAATATGAGACTATTCTCTTGACCCTAAGTCTCACCAATTTATTGAACGGACTCCAGTGTGTCGATCACTCACTACTTTTCTCAAACTTGAGTCAAGCCAAGAACATTATTATTAAATAGGACGAAGGATTTGTTGAACTTATCGGTTTCCCTTTGAGTCTCGTCTACTTAACCCGACCCGAGTTGTGGGTGTGTAAATCAGAGAAAGAAAGGTCAGTGATTTTTCCACGGGGTTCCCGGACTCTCAGACGTACACAGAGACATTCACTAGTAAATAAAGGTCTCTCGCTGAATCAGTAATTCCTTCTTTTGTTCATCTTATCAAGATCTGTGTGTTTAGTGTAACGTTTTATAGAAACATGTTACTAGTCGAGAGTATTTCGAGTATAAATTTCGGGACAGTATAAGTTCAACAACCTTCATATTCAACTCGAAAATGTCACTTATTCTTCTTATTCTTGTCTCAAAGATTTCAATATCGTTTCAGATGTTTTGTACGTTTACTTTATTTTACTATAAAAAGTTCGGAGTGTTCGAAGTATCAGAAAGTTTATAAATGTCAAAAATCCCCGATTTTCATGTTAGGGGAATCTTGTCGTTTTTTTATTATTTACTCGTTCAGTCGTGATGTTCAGTGAAGTTATACGAAATACTTAAGGTAATTATAATGGTATTTAACATTTGTACAACTAGGTTTCCTTCCATTTTTACTTTGAGTGTAAACAAATCCTGGTTAACACACGATCTAAGACAAGTCCTGATATTAGGGTGAATTAGAAGTCTCTCATTTATAAACATAAATAAAAACCGAAGGGTAGTAGAATAAGGGAGGGGATGTAAACTCACTAAGAGGAGGACTACTCAGAACGACGTTCCGACTTTGACGGAAAGTGAAACCTTCAACGTTGGGAATGTCGGTTTCAGTTGTTATACGAGGTTGAAGTCTTTTGGTCAATACGGACGGGGTCTCATACTTGTTCCTTGGTCCCTCTTTTTCTTCGTCGTTAAGGTGGTGAGAGGCACTGTCACAGGGAACTGTCTCAGAGAACTGAAACCGGTAATAAGAAACACGGAGGTACGGACTAAGGAGTAGTGAAGTCCACTAAGTCACTTAGGGCGAAGACGAATTGAGTCGGTCTAATCCAAAGACAACGAACGGTGGGTCTTGGGTCGGACTAGGTGGAATGTTGTTAGATAGGAAACCATCCTCATAATAATAGGAATAATATATTGGTTCTGTTACGTCGAAACTCTAGAGGTCACTAGAAAGGTTCTAGTACGTCCAACATTCCTGTCTTAACACGTGTTATCTAAGAGAGACACAAGACTATTCTTGATGTTTCACCATGGGTTTCGAACACGATCGTGACGGTAGTGACTTACTTTCGATGGGTTCCTCTGTCGACGGCTTACCGAGGAAGAGACCTCAACCTCAAACGTTCCAAGTTAACAATTCGTTTAACTGAATAAAATTTTCTGGTCCTAGTATACGACAGAAAACACTCCTTCGTGAGACTGATAGGGTTCATCTTCACTTGAAGGGTCCATTATGACACACAAAACTATAACTGTAACGGTAAGACCACAACGTTTCGGTAGGAGGATCCTGGAACACGTCTCAAATTGGAGTCCTCTACGTCCTTCGAAGTAAACTTGAAGTCGGGACGAGTGAGGTGCTGTTCCCTCCCCTTCCTACCCTTCTTCGTCCTCTCTTCCAAGAAGGAAATACGGGGTCGTTTTCTCCTGAAATCCCCAACCTCACCTCTCCCACCCAGACGTCGAAGAGGTTTACCTTCGACTCACAGCATTCCGACCTTAGACAGACAAAAGACTGAGTTCCTTCCTCGTCACTTCTTTTCAGTAACGTCTTGCACTCGAACAGTGGAGACACAAATATTTTACGAGGAATAAACATGTTCCGTCAATGACCCTCATGTAAATTTCCTTCGACCTCCTTAGGTCAAAAAACTTCAAGTTCAAAAAGATAGAAGGTAACTAGCGTATACAGTTATTTATCTGAACGACCCATCTCTCACCGGAGTACTGTGAGGTTCGTCACTACTGACCCTGAAGAAATGGTCGACCGTCTTCTGGGACGGAGTTTACTTTTACCTGTGACCAAGAACACAAATTTATGGTTCTTGTGACGTTACACAGGAGGTCCCAGACTGTCTAGAGACAACCTTACTTTGTCCTGGGTGGTCACCGAGACATCTCCGGGAACGAAAAGTCTACCCTTTCCGACTAAGTAGGGTGACGGGGAATTTTGGAAACTTGACCGGACTTGTAGGAACAACAGAAGTCTTACACCCGAAGTCCTGCACGAACCCAAGTACAGAAGACTTACACGGACCCAAGTTTGAGACGACGACACAAACAATGAGGATTAAAAACGGGTTCGAGAAACGAAAAATACATAGAGTGAAATCAATAGATATTTTACCCTTAATATTGTCCTGGATGGTGTGACCAAACAGTACTTCTTATTTACTTTAGGAAGGAAATTTTCAAGACTTGTATTTGAGTTTTACTACAGACAGATATTTATAGGTACATGGTGAACCGAAGATCTCTTTCTACTCAATTTTAAAATACTAATCGAGTCACGAAGGTTTGAGGGTTCGTGGGGTCGTACCGGTTCAATGGGGAGGTGAAGGGGTTCGGAGTGAAGGTGTACACACTTTTATTGTTCACCATCTAACAACAAGTCAGCGATTCAACACAGGCTGAGAAGCGTTGGGGTTCTTGGCGTCGTACGGTCCGAAGGGATAGGAAGTGATAGAGGACCTCGAACGAGTTTAAGTACAGGTAACTCAGTCACTACGGTAGGTTGGTGGAATAGGAGACAGTGGAGGAAGAGAACGGGAGTCGGAAAGGGTCGTAGTCCCAGAAAAGGTTACTCAGTCGAGAATCGTAGTCCGTCGGTTCCATGACCTCCAAGTCGAAGTCGTGGTCACAAAAGCTAATTATAAGACCCAATTAAAGTAAATCCTAACTGACCAAACTAGAGGAACGAGAGGTTCCCTGGGAGTTCTCAGAAGAAGTCATGATGTCAGGTTTTCGTAGTTAAGAAGTCACGAGTCGGAAGAAATACCAGGTTGAGAGTGTAGACATGGTACTGATGACTTTTTGGGTATCGAAACTGATACGTCTGAAAACAGGCAGTTCACTCCAGAGACGAACAATTATGCAATAGATCTGCACAGTATCTTAAGGAAGGTTCTTCTTTCGGAGAAAATCAAGATACCGACGTCAGTGACAGACGTCACTAAAACCTCAGGTCCTTTTAATTTAGACAGTGACAAAAGTGAAAAATGGGTAGATAAACGGTACTTCACTACCCTGGCCTACGGTACTAGAAACAAAACAAAAAACTTTTACCTCAAAATTCGGTCCAAAAAGTGAGAGGAGAAAGAAGACGTAGTTATCAGAGAAATCGAGGAGAAGTGAGAGACGGTAATTTCACCATAGTAGACGTATAGACTCCAATAACTATAAAGAGGACCGTCAGAACTAAGGTGGAACACTCAGTAGGTCGGGTCGCAAAACGTACTACAGGAAACTTATGTTAAATTTATTCGTTCCACTGTTATATGTCGGAACTATATAAGGAAAGGGTCAAAACTTGGTCAGGTAACAAGGTACAGGTCAAGACAAGAAAGAACAGGACGTATATTCAAAGAGTTCTCTGTCCATTCCATTAGGTCATCTTATGTCCTTCTGGTTGCCCGAACTCCGTTCGTAGTTTACGTTTTTTATATCTTCGACAGTTTAGTTGACTTTTAAACGTCCCTACTAATTTGTAAAAGGATCTGTATTTAGTCCGAAAAACGATAAAACCCCCGTACCTCTAATATAAGAGTGGAGTCTGGAAGTGGGCGTGACCCGAGAGATAGACCTTGAGAGAAGGTGGTAGTGAAAGATACCAATCGAGGTCGAGTTTCTGGTTTCCGGTGAAGGAGTCTTATCAGACGGGCTGAGGAGATAGAATTAATTCGTTGTGTGTGTGTGTGTGTTTGATCAGTGAACGGGACGTAACAAAATACTTCGGGTGACTAATATATAAACTGTACGAATAAACACTAGAGAAACAAGGGACAGGGGGAGGGTGAGGGTGGGGTGACCTTGTATTTGAGGAACTTCTCGGGACAGAGAGGACGTCGATCTCCTCGTCGACCATGTAACATCCACAGGTCCTTATGAATGAACTACGTAATTTCTTACTTAAGAGACAACGAGGTAACAAACGATATAGTCAATTGTGACACCGACATCAGAAGATAAATGAAGCCAGAGTTCCGTAAACTCACCGGTCCGAAACAGTTCCAGTGGGTTCCTGTTAATAAAAGTACGGTACGAGAGACCGTGTCGAAGGGTTCGTCCTTTAATGACTGTGTAAGTCGAGAGTCCCGGAAGTGGAGGGAGGATCTCGTCTCAAGAAGGGTATAAGACTTACCCCAAACTACTCCTTTTCGAACTCTTCGTGACGAGGACCTTCGGACACACTAAGGTCTCTCCACGGGGGTCTAGGGATGGAATCGGACCACACCGGACCACACCACACCAGACCGTCCTTAGGTCGCCGAACTGAGGACCCACGGGGTGGGGTAAAGGTTGTGTCGTAGAGGTGAAGTAGTGAAGAAATACGTCATTTACAGATCTTTAACATTATACGTTCCTTACTCAGGTGTCGTTGAATTTAGTTCTGAACTCACTAGGTCCATCTCCGTCTAATATAGGAACCTCCATGGGAACGTCTGGGAGATGTTTTTATTCGTAGATGGGAAGTTACCCCTCTCGGAGTAACTGTTGTCAGGAGATTTAGTGTTTAATAGGACGTCTTCCAGTGCGCAGGAACTATGGAATCTCTCTTCCTGAAGTAATTGGGTAAAAGACTTCTTAAACGTCCCCTCGACGACAGGATCCCTTCACTCCGTCTCGGTGGCGTGGTCCTGTACTAGTCTGTTCCGCACTTCCCTCCCCCGTGGTCTCTGGTCACACCGGGGACGAGCGTGACCGATAACCATTTGCGGCAGGGTAACCGGGATGAGACGGGGGACGTGTCTGGACACCCGGACGTCGGTAAGTACTCGGCCGTCGGTTGTGCCAAAGAGCACGTTAGGAAGAGGTGCATAGGACGGTCCCTTTGTCCAAAAGTTACCGGAGGCAGACATCCTATAACGATGGGTAAGTCCCCATTTAAAGGTCGGGTCCCATCGTATTATTAAGGGTAATTACTACTATAATAAGTACGTCGATTTTAGACGTACGAGGGTCGATTTTGTAAGGGGACTTCTCCGATGTTGGGAACAGATAAGTCTTTAGGAAGTAATGTCTACCCATTACACAAACGAGACATGTCCTCACACTGTGTGCCATTATCGGAGGGAGTAACACGGAGACTTAGGAAATTTTGTGGTCCCCTAAAAATACACGTGGAAATTAGTGATTCGGGTCTGAAGACAAACGCTCGTAGGACGATAGTCTCGTCTACTGCCCTTCGCCACGAAAGTTCGGGACACAATCCTCCCAGAGTAAATAGCGTTTATAGAAGAGGTGAGTAGGGACCACGATAACTGTAAAACTCGGTTCATTAAGAAACAACCCCGTCTTGCCGTGATAGGACGTGTAGCATCTTACAAATCGTCGTAGGGACCGGAGATGTTCCACGGTCATCGTAGGGTAGATGTCACATTACCAGCTTGCACAGATGTCTGATAGTTTATCGGGGAGACCCCGGTTTGACCGGGGTCAACTCTTGGTCCTTGTGTTTTATATTACTTTCCTCTCCTCTCTCTAGGGGATAACAGGATTTCGGGTTTTACACTTTGGGTCGGATGTGTGTTTCTTGGGTGTGTTTTCGTTCTTTCGTCCATAAAAAGTACAGTCTACTTTGTCCATTCACCCGAAGGATCCACCGAGTCACCATCTCTTAGACGGACGGTCACGTCCCCTGTACCCAAGCTAGGTACTGAGACCTTCTAAGAAACCTTATCCTTTAGCGTCTGTTGAGGTCGTAAAAACGGACCTTTTAAGGTACCTGTCTCCTCGGACTACCCGATGTCAGGTTTCCCATCGTTTCTCAGTTTGTTCTGATTCCATGACTTGTGTTCGTGTTGTTGTTACCAGAGGTTCATCACTGCCCTCGTCCTTTGAATTGAATCCAAAATACTCAAAATTTAATTTATTCAATTCTTAGGGACTAATCTTTCCCACTATCTCTAGTAAGACCTGTTGATGGGGTACTATGAACCCTCTTTTGAGTCTTTACTACTCATTGAAGACTTACCAGAGTGTCATTGCTACTGTCTCGGACCTGAGTAATAAGTCCAGGGGTCTGAGGGTCAAAAATCGAACGATGAAAAATTAAATAAGTAAATAAATAAGTAGTTCGTTCATAAAATGTAAATTAGGTTGTATTTCCTGACTCGGTTCCAAACGTCTACTTTTTTCTCCGTATAAGGAGTTATTGCTGTTACTTCTGGTAAGTAGTCTATGGAGAATGTCTAGGTACCTACTCCGTAAAATCCATATTGTACGGTAAGTTAGGAGTAATTTTTTTTTTTTTAGATACTCCAACCATGATCAAGGAGTGACCACTATGACTACCGACGTTGATCTGTGACCTCGGGGAATTGAGTTCACTGTAAATGTTTCGGGTCGTAACATTAACCTTTACATGGTTCACAGAACATCCTCACTACATAGGTGGTCTCGTCTCTCTTCAGGTGTCAGGGAGTGACGACCATTTCCTTGGTAGTTGTAGACGGTCGATGTGTACTACTCACCGTTTTCTTCCCTGTCGTCGTCGGTGTGTCTCGATCCTAGTTTGTGACCGAGACGGGAAAATGAAACGTGGAAAACTCGATTAGTATATTCAAGTGACCTGGAACCAAAGGGATAAACATTTTACTTCTGAACTTCTGTAAGTCATCCGTCAATCACACGATACTTTATCTAGTATAGAATTTCAGTGGTGTACATCGGGGGCATTCTCACTTACAAACGGTAAAGGAAAAGAATGGAAAAGACGTGAAACCAAAGAAATAGATATTTTACCTCTATTATTTTCATCGATGAATCATTTAAACACTCCTGATTCTCCCATATATAACCTAATCGGTCTTTCAAGGAAGTCCAAAAGGTGTGTTACAAAGGTAGTTATTTTACATATCCCTGATCTCCAATTATGTATAGTCTAAATCTATAAAAACGTTTACGTTTATCGAGACCTTATTGTAATCGTCTACTTAGTTTCCACTCCTAAGTGTCTACGTGGTTTCCCTACTTCATAGTACGAAAGGAAGGTCACAGGTGAAGGGAAGGACGAATAACACACCTACTTGTTCATTCTTTAGATTCTGGAATTTTTACCTTATTAAAAGGGTTCTCAAGAACCATTCGACGAAACATGGAGGTTCCCGATGGGACTTCGACCGACTTTCATTCAAAGGACACCCAGTTTTTTCACTGTGTGGTCAGTGTCTGAAAGGTATAACTCTAGAGTGATGTTTAAAGTAACACGTCAATGAATTAAACTTCTCAGTTTTACACTCATTGTTGTCTCGTTCGGGTACATCTTTATGACGATGTCGAGGACGTCCCAGAGGGGCTCAACCTCTGTGGCGACTCAGTGAGTTAAGAGTCGTTAATAGTGACGAAGTCTTTCGGAAAGAGACTGATAAGATAGTTTTTATTGTACAGAAGGTGATTTCCATTGTAACGGATATAGTGTAGTCCGAAGATTTTCAGCTACATAACTTTAGATTAGGGGTCACCCCACCCCAAACCCTCCACTACTCCAGTGTTCCTACCTCGGAGTACTTACTCTAAATCACGGGAATCTTTTCTCTGGGGTCTCTTGGGGGAACCGAGAGGATGGTACGTTCCTATGCCTCTCTTCTGTCGGTAGATACCTTGTCCTTCGACCCGAAGTGGTCTGTTCCTTATAGGCCGTAGAACTAGACTCTGAAGGGTTGGAGGTCTCGGCACTCGGTATTTAAAGACAACAAACGTAATAAGTACTTGGTGGCTCAGATATCACAAACAAATATCGTCGGGTTTACCTGATTCCGTGAACCGATTAACGAATACAAGAGTCTCCAAATCCAAGAAGAGGACTTTTTTGTTCCTATTATTATGTAAAGAGTCTCTGAAGTACACTACTTATTTACTTAATTATGTACGTTTCACGAATCGTGTACAGTCCCGGTTTTTCACTATAAATAGTAATATTAAGACTCGAACGAATCCACATTTGGAGTTCTCCTTTTCAGTTATGGTCACGTCCGAAATCTTTATGGGAAAATTTTCCATTCTTTTTAAAGCACGGTGTCCTGAGGTATTTAACGAGAAAGTGACACGGACTGTCACAATTTCGTCGAAGGGGTTCCTGGAGATTAAGTAGTCCTCTTAGACGAAGGAGGGAGTACAAAAGACGAGCGGGAGAAAAGAGGGTCGACGTGGTAATCGTCCCTCGTCTAACGGTCTCTGGACCCTTCGTGGACCTTTTGTCTTCGCGGAATGGTACTTGCCCACTCCGAGACCTCGGGCATGTCCATTACCCTAGCTTTTACTTCTGCATAATCCCCTTCTCCTCAATGTTGAGACGACCAATTCACTACTTCACTTACCTTTACTTTTTGTACCGTAGTTAATAATTCACTAGAAGCGTCGAGGTTCGTTTCCATTGTCTACTTCCTCCGACCTATGGCAACTTCCAATATCTTACTAGGCCGTTGACATTGGACTCCGGAGCGACACTGTGTTTCCTCCATTGAAATGAGGGTCACAAAAGATATAAACAAGTACCAAAGATAGAAAAGTTTCTACAATAGTTAAGAGACCAATCGACCGAGACGAGTGACTTATTTATGTCCTTTATAGAAGTCTAATTGTGTGTCTATTTTTGTGTTCAAAGACGGATATTGGACTTTTTAACTCGACTTTATAAAGTTATTCGGTAAAACCTAAGATCTACGTCACAACACGAATCAACGAGTCCGCACAGACTGAGAAGCACTGGGGTGCTTGACATCGGGTGGTTCGAGGGGACAGGTACCCTAAGAGGTTCGTTCTTATGACCTCACCCAACAGAGCGGGAGGAGTCCCTTAAAATGGTTGGGTCACTAGCTTGGGTCCAGAAGTTATAACGTCCGTCTAAGAAATGGTTGACTCAAACATCCCTTCGGGCTCTTATGTCCTCACCCATCGGATAGGGAAGATGTTCCCTAGGAGGGTACTTAAAATCAATCATATAAAGTTTATTGTTAAGTCTTCAGTTAAAACTTACAAGAAGATTAGTTGATACGTTCCTGGGATCTATCTTAAAAGTTCAATAACGTCACAGTTAGTTGACTACTTCTTCCTCTCCACTACTACAAGTCAAGTCAAGTTAGTGAGTCAGCACAGACTGAGAAACGCTGCGGTACTTAGTGTCGTGCGGTCCGGAGGGACAGGTAGTGGTTGAGGGCCTCGAGTGAGTTTGAGTACAGGTAACTCAACCACCACTACATCTAAGAGTATTTATCTTTGACAACACTTTTAAACGGGGTACATATCTGTGAAACCCGAAGGGAGCACCGAGTATGCAATTTCTTAGACGGACGTTACGTCCTCTGGCTCCAAGGTAGGGACCCAACCCTTCTAGGGGACCTCGTCCTTCACCGATCGGTGAGGTCTTAAGAACGGACCTCGTATGGTACCTGTCTCCTCGGACCACTCGATGTCAGGTACCTCAGTGTTTCTCAGTCTGTGTTGACTCGTTGATTCGCGCGTGTGTGTTTGTGTGTGTGTGTAAGTATCCATGGAACACTCCCCCTTTCGAACTCATATAAATGGTTCACTACATAAGAAGTGATGAAATTCAACATTATTACCAAAGAGGGGACTGGTGTCCATGAGTGAACTTAGCTTTAGAGAAAGGGAGAGAGACAAAAAGAGACAGAAAAGAGATAGAGAGAGAGAGACAGAGAGAAAAAATAGATTCCTGTGTCAGAGACCGTCAAAGGATCTCCTTTCTAAAACACCGAATCTCCGACCCAATCGTTTCTAGTACGTTCTACGGTAACACCTCCTTTCGTTTCTTCTCTATGGAGTGTTGAGGACCATCTCTTACTAACAGAACCGACCGTTTCTGAAAGGGTCAAGGGGGTAGAGTGAAGGATCCTCGGGGTAACACGAATTACAAGACAGGTCCCTAATGTCCTTTTCCTTTGACTATTAATTGAGGGAAGAGGAACTTTGAGAGAATCAAACTTCCTCCTAGAGTTTAGAGTGTTTCCATTAATCGACTAAATATACTCCGATTTTCAGAGAGTTAGTGTAAAGACTGTTCACCAGTAAGTCTGAGACGAACTTATGGAGAATACTACCGTTTGAGTAATGGATGTTTATATCGAGTACGGTAAAGACTTATTAAGAAGAACCGGTCCCCCGGTTAACCACGTTTATTTGTAAAGGTAATTAATCAGTTAGTTGATTATTGTAATTGAGTTCCGATTCCTACGTTTATGTCGGTCTCGTTCTTTCCAATTAGTGTTAGGATAATATATAGGAAGGGGGTTTGGAAGAAAGGATGTCGTAACGACCGGATACGTGATTTGTCACTTAGTCCTTCGTACCTTTAGAAAAACAGTCAAGTCAGAGACAAGTGTAAACTTGTCGGTCTTCCTATCATAGTTTTCTTACTGTTTTTTAATGAATCCTTTGTAATATTTCGTGACAGACGGAGGTAATCTAATTTCGACCCTCAGTATTTTTTACGAAAACACCGAGAAAAACAGGTATCGAGAAACACATTTTAACACAAAACATAAGACCACTGTCTTCATTATACAAAAGTAACATCCTTTAAGTTTTTGTACCATTTCGTGTTTCTTCTTTTATTTTTTAGTAGGTATTGGGGTGATGGGTGTCTATTTATGACAGTAAAACTTCATATACAAAGGTCTCCCAAAACAAAGAAACAATGTAATGAACTAACCCTAATATAAAAAGTATCACAAAATATTAAACGAAAATAAATTGTATTGTTAGATAATACTTGTAAAATTGTTCAATGATCTAAAGAAGAAGTTACATTAGAAATTACCAATATTATAAACATATGTATGTCCATGTATTGGACAAATATGTATGAAGACAAATGTCATATATGTATACGATAGATAAATGTATAGACGAACATTACGACAACTACCCCGGGATCCGACAATCGTCGAAGTGCATTATATTATAATGTGTACTGTCTAGTCCTGGAGACCCTGATGTCTCCTTCTCGGGTGTTAGATCTGAAGTCCCCAGTTTCTCTCAGAGGACCTCCCACACTGTTACTTATAAGGAAAAGTCTAATCTTTCATGTTATCGTATATAATAGACAAATCAGAAGTGCCAGTTGGTTCTGCTAGAATGGTAAAAGGAACAGTTTAATTTGAAATCTGTTTGAAAAAGGACTGAGATTCGGGACTGGAGGGTAGAGAATTTCGTAAATGAAGTATTTTTAGACAGTTAAGAAAGAAACGAGGAAACTGTCCAGTTACAAAAATTTTCGAAGAACGGTCAAAATCCCTGGTTCTTCCAGAAAGAGTTCCTGGACCCACGGTAGGTAACCTTTACATTAGAACCTCCTGTTCCTACGGGGATACAGATCAAAGGGACCATTCCGTCCTCGGATTGAAACCGTCCGTGGAACGAGGTTCGACAGTTTGATGGAGTCTAGTACTCTTTCGAATACAAAAGAAAGTAACTTCGGTTGATCGTTTGTGTCTGCCGGACCTTAGACGGGGGTACAAACGAGAATTTTCGAGGGGTCAAGAACCAAAGTTGTTAATTCGAGTCTGACACAAGACCGGAGAGAAGGAATTACTTTATCAGAAGTCGTCTCAGAAGAAACGGATAATCTGTTAGAAACAGAGTTGTGGTACTTTCAAAGTTCTCTACGGTATGGAGTAACACGTTCACTCCTTTTGCACGGTTGTTCTCTTCATTTCATCGATTCTTTAAACTCCCGTGGGTCGCACCTATGACCATTTCACAAACTCAAGAGAAACTTACCGGTGTACGACTTAACGATATTTCTTCAACTCTAATTGACTTTGTCAACACAATGCAGTTACTCTCAAGACTTTCGAGTCACCGACGAGACACCGAAGAAGTGGGTGTTTTACTCTTATCATTATCATGGGTTAATGTCCCAACAATATTTCTACTTTACTCAATCGTGTATTCTTCATCGGTAAGGTCCATGTATCTCTCGCGACAAGAATACTTATCTCAATGTTAATAATGGTTCCTTCTCGTGGTTAAGATCTAAGTCTTATCTGACCCTTGGTTACGGTCGACGTAGTGAATGACTCACTTAATACGTTAATTAGACACAGGAATATCTAACAAGTTTCCAAATTTAACTCATCATGTACGTTTTGTTTAATAAATGTAACCAAGACACCACTCGTCTTAAGATTTTACCGGAAATTCCAACGATCATGGTTGACTAAGTAAATTTGTGATTGTATTTTGGACGTTGGATATTAGATATTGGGAAATATCCGTGACGAATACTTCCTTAAAACGTTTACATTAATTTTAGGGTTTAGTCAATTGGAATTTTATGTTTCTATCGACGTTTCCATATGAGATTAGGGAGTACGGAAAATCTTCGTTTTTAAAAGAACCGACCAGTTTCTTCTCTTTCTTTTTAAGGTTTTCACTCTTTCTAAGTCACACGTCGACTACAGACTTCAACATCCCCGGGTGTACCTTCCTGGTCTCTCGTCGGAGGACCCCGACTCCCACACACGGACACACGCACGATTCGGCAAAGTCAGTACAGGTTGAGAAACGTTGGAATACATGACATCCGGCGGTCCGAGGAGACAGGTACCCTAAGAGGTCCGTTCTTATGACCTCACCCAACGGTACGGGGGGAGGTCCCCAGAAGCGTTAGGTCCCTAGTTACGTGTAAAGAATACAGAGGACGTAACCGTCCGCCCAAGAAATGGTGATCACTCGTCGTTTTTGGTAAGGATGTAGAGTTTCTTGGATGCGAAGTCTCTTGACTTAAGAGGGTTGTTGGGAGTACTCTCATGGTCATCCGAGAAGGGGTGTAGGATGTCTACTCTCGTGGTGAACCGGATATAGAAGTAAAGTCGGACATTCTGCCATTCTTCCGTCGGTTCGGACGGGGATGAAGACTGGATGTCTTGGTACTCTATTATTTACTCTCAGTATAATTCGGTGATGTAAACGTAAGTAAATAATACGCATTCATCTTTTGATTGTGTAAGGTAATCAATACACCCTCGAAAGAAAAAAATGGGGTTTGGAGAAAATTGGTGACAGTTTGAGTTTAGTTTCCGTCTAGGACCCACGGTTATAGGGGACTGGGTTCCAGTTTCATACTGTGATAAGGGGTTTCCTATGGGGCCGGTGAGTCTGTCTACAGGACCAATTTTCAGATCCCGTCGGAGGTCTCAGGAAAACTTGTATATGAACGAAAAGTTCGGAGTCGTGGTCACATGATTTCTCTGGTCTGACAAAAGTTTTAACTCTTAGCGTCCGTTCAGGTAAACAGGGAAAAATAACTGTAAAGACTGGAACGACCTTTTTGCACAATATAAGACAATGTTTTTAATAGTCTCTCACGTCGAACGACTCACTACAAAATATAATTTCCTGCCTTGTAAGTTTCGGTGAGAGGAACTTCCTCAGGATGACGGTGATTTTTAGAGATCCTAGAACCACTCTGAAAAAAGGGGGGATTACAGTTCAGGAGAAACAATTCACCCGGAGTTACAATCGTTCTTCCACCTTGGTATCACACTGTAAAAGAACTGACTTAGAGAGGTCGTTCAAATTCATGTCAAAATTTAGATTTCTTTCCGAAACCGGAATATTCTTTTTTTTTTAATAAAAGATTTTCAAGAACCACTAATAACTCCTATGAACACTTGTGACTCAAACAAATCTACAACTAAGAAAACTGTTCAGAGTTTTGTTTTGGGGTTTAGTTTAATCCTAGTTTATTTGTATTCAGGAGACCCGAGATGTAATAGGATAAGTATACAGAATTCTATCTTTTGAACAAGACAAATCCTATTGGGACGATGTGTAGATGGGATTAGATGTCACTGTCTCACAGGTACAACCGGTCATCAGTAAGTCTTAAATTAATTCATAAATGACTATATACAATCCCTGTTACTGTCTACGACCTCTACGTTCAAACTTCCTCTATATCAGGTATACGACTTTATCTTTTCCGTCTATAATTGGGAATAGTCCTTGAGTTCGATGGGAAAGTAGGAAAGGATACTTACCTAGTTTTAATTTTCGACTACCCTAAGGGAGTACCGAGTCTACCATTTTTTATTAATTACTTAATCTTCGACGTAACATAAAATATTATTCTATCGACCTGTTGATTCCTGGTTGAGGATGAACGGATTGATGATCGATACATGGGGACCTATCTAGTAAATTCAAGAGGTTTGGGGTGAAGGTAGTAGATATTTTACCACCCCCCTATATTACTATTATTCTATTACTTTCATAACACTACTATGTTCCTCTACCAGGTACATTTTTGTGAATCGTGGCACGGTCTAGGTATCGTTTGTTCCCCACTGCTACTAATGGTAATAATATTACTACTACTATTATTTTCCGGAATGAACCGTGTATGATCACGATCCTTCTACCTAAAAAGACGCACTAATCACTTTGTCGATTTCGAGACCCAGGGTACTCGACGCCGAAAAGATTAAACAGGGACACCTAACGAGCAGTCGTGTTCCGTCTCCAGAGTCAGAAGGACGTCTCTACAGTAAGGGTGGACCTCTCCAAATCCCATTATTCCGAACTCTGGACACTCTTCTGTACAAGTCAAACCCTTCGAAGGGTCTTTTCCTGTTAAAAGATCCACCTGATCTTCCCTTCTTAGTCACAACTGTTTTACAAGACTAGGTACGTCTCCATCAACCTTACCGATCTAGTACACACTCTCTTTCCTTTGCCATTTTCATCTCTGGTGACTTTATTCCTCTTAGAACACTTTTTAAAGGACATGGTACGGTCCCTCAACTTACGACTTCGGATAACACATCCCAACACCATACAAGTTCAGATGTAAAAATTTTTCTAGTGGGGATCGTTGGTACTCCAACCTAAATATCTTTCCGTTTTACTCTCCGACCCTAGAGTCTTCCGAAAATACGACCTCTCCTTCCTTCCCCCACCAATACTTTTGTCAGTAATCCTACACCTTATACCGTGTCTTGGTATTTCCTTATACTGTATCACATTATACCTGGGATGTCCACATCATCTGGTACTGGGGACATTTAATTTTTCGGGGTGTCACAGAACGACCACGATGTCATCCTCAATTGACGAGAGATGAGAAACTCGGTAGCAGAGGGGAAGACTACACTTTTAGACTCAAAGGTCAATGAGAGTGCTGAAATCGGAGGTAGAACATTAGAGAACCAGGTACAATTCGGAATCAGATTGACGTATGAAACACGTTTAGAGGTTGTGGATTTCTCAAAAAAGTTTCCGTATTTTCCATTGATTAAAATGTGTTTGGAGTAAAGGTGAAGAAGTACCGGACGGAAAGAGACCTCTCTTTCTTTGGTTCAAACCCTATTAATCCTATACCCCTTACCATGATAGGGTCATTGACGATCGTTGATCCCATACTGAGATAATGGTGAAAGGACATGTCCCTTCTATAAAAGTAAAGTTCCCGACGTTTAAGGGATAATTTGGTTTTATTATACTTAATTAAGTGGACGTCGTAAAAGAAAACAACTAAAAGAGAAAACTAGGGGAATAAAAGGATCAGTAAGACTTGACTTGAGTTTAGTTATTGAATGTGGAAACGTTACTTGTTGTAAATTTCTTTAAAGGCCAAACTTTTAACAGAATGATTAATTAAAAGTAGAAGTTTTCTATAATGGTTGTAACATAAACGTAAATCAATTTCTTTAGTCCCGAAGGGTCCACCGAGTCACCATTTCTTTGACGGACGGTTACGTCCTTTGTATTCTCTACGTCCAAGTAAGGGACCCACCCCTTCTAGGGGACCTCTTCCCGTCCCGTTGGGTGAGGTCATAAGAACGGACCTCTTAGGGTACCTGTCTCCTCGGACGGTCCGAGATTAGGTACCCCATTGTTTGTCAACCCGTGGTGACTTCACTGAATCGTACGTACGTTTCTTTACCTTAATGAGGGTGAGTGTTATGGATATGGATCCCCTTCTTACGTGTTCACCGTCTTCAATATTGCTAAATGAGAAACCAACTAAATAGCTAAGACGAAAAGTCTAGACTATTATTTCTCATCAAAAATAATAATAATAATAATACGAAAAATAAAGTTTTGTTCCATATAGGACTTTTAGTGATACTTTTGATTTCACGTGAGTAAAAATTCAGTGTTTATTCGACTTTAACTATTTTTATCCAAACAAACAAAAATGAAGATTCAGACACGTTCTTTGATGATCGTTAAGTTGTCCATACTCTCATTATTTATAAAGAACTAACGTTTGCAAAATGGTCCGAGGTCTTCTGACAGGTAATGAAAATTGTGATCAGTACTAAAGGATACGGACCTGAATTTCTTTTTAAATGTAAACTTGTTTTCTCCAAGATCGTAGACGAGATTGTATATAAAAACTACAGTGGTTAAACAAGGTATAAAGTTAGAGGAGTAGTTATAAACCATTCGAATTTTCAACTAGAAATTAGTTGTACTAATATATTAAATTACTGTATCCTTTAACGGGTAATTTCAAATAAAGTTTTATTTTCGGTTTACTTCTCTCTATTGATAAATTTATTTACATAACTGAAGAAATTTTAGAGTCGATTTTACATATAAGTAGTTCCAGTCATAGGTGTGGAAAAAAAGAACAAAGAGACTAAGGAAAAACAGTATAAAGATATTTATGATATCACGAGGTATTTAAAATTAATTCATTAACATCAGTACGGTGTCCAACCGTAAGTACAGGGTTTGAGTCGATCTTGTATGTTGTTAATTTGTCCTGTCTCGGAGACCGTGGTGGTGTTCTTTGTTTATCGTCGGGTCATTGGGTCTCAGATCTAGAATCAGTAGATTACTCTGTGTATTGAAAGTCGTTAAAGATAAGGTAAAAGAAGTGTACCTTAAAAAAACAGGAAAGACGTGACTCTGGAGTGTTGGTGTAAAAAACATGTTTATACGATAAAATAGATTCGTCTCTGATACTATCTAATGTTATCGAGAAACCAGTTTATAATCCCTTTGAACCCTTCTATTAGGAAACCAAAAGGGTTGGGTATCACGAATTCGACTAAAATCCGCTAATCGATAATTCCGACTTAAAAGAAGGACGGTAAACAAAACAAAAGAGACCTCCCTGATTAGGTAGGTGACGAGGATGTTTGTAAGGACTCCGTAGATGATAACCAGTCCGGGATACGGTTTACCCTTTCATTTATTATTTATGTCAGGGGCTGAAGTGCATCAAATATTAGTTCATCTCTTTTAGACATTGGTGAATTTCATAATGTAATCAAAGACTGACATCAAGGGACACTTATACTGGACTGTCCTCCGATACTCCACTTCGAGTTTCCTTTAGTACACACATTTTACTATTCAAATTTCGGACCCTGTTAAGTTCATGGGGGTGGTCGGGAACGTCTTCTAGTACCTTAGTCCGGGGGACCCACGTCTGTGACCCTCACGACTTTCTCGGAGAAAGGACTCTCTACTCATCTTTACCATGATAATACCCACTGACTCTTACGTCACCTTGGACCTTTCTTCTCCAGGACCTCTATAATAAAGGGTACCCCTCAAAAACTCTCCTATTTCAGTTTCTGTTTTATTAAAAGAAAGGAACTTATAGTTGACAATTTACGGTTAAGAAGAAAAACATGTCAGAAGTAAAAGAGTCGTGAACGGACGGAAAGATTCCATCAAAATATTCGGGAAGTGACTTGCTAAGTCATCAATGACACGTGGTCGTGATGGTACGGTTCTTCACACGTCTTCCGTGGGACGACTCGGGAGGTTCCTTCTCGACGAGACGGGTCTCTTCCTCCCACCCCACCGGGATGGCACCCCGACTTCCGTACATTGTGTCGTGTACCCGAACCTCGTTCCGTTCAAGAGACGGTTTAAAGATCAGTGACCCTTTGATGAGAAGGTTTTGGACGTCCAGTAGGACCTAGACGAGAGAGAGAGAAAGGGAGCTAGGAAAACAAAGTAGTTGTTGGTTCACGAATTCTAAGACGGAAGATTTATGAAGAGTTTTACCGGAGAGGAGAGATGGACTGAGGTGACCTGAAGACGACACCGAAGGAAGAAGTTGAACAACGGAAGTCGGGAAGTCGAGGAAGTGTACGTAGTGTTTCAGGAAATGTTGGACAGAGAGTGGACTGAGAGGCCGGTGTAAAAGGTGTCACGTTAGACGTGAAAAAGAGGTCGTGTACACGACCGGGAACCAGATCCTACGAGAGAGGTTTGAGCACAAAGAGGAAACTCCTTTATATTACTGTAATGGAGGTGTATACCACTGATTGAACAGGTCCAAATATACCCTTAACGATCCTAAATGTGACCTTCAGAGTATAGGGTCCTTTAAGACGAGTCGTAGGGGGAAGGAACCACCGAGTCTATCATTTCGTAGACGGATGTTACGCCCTCTGAGCCCAAGTTAGGGACCCAACCCTTCTAGAGGACCTCTTCCTTTACCGTTGGGTGAGGTCATAAGAACGGACCTTTTAGGGTACCTGTCTCCTTAGACCATCCGATGTCAGGTGTCCTAGCGTTTCCCAGCCTGTGCTGACTCGCTGAAGTGAAGTGGGGGGAAGAGATTCGAAAGGAACGGGGAGTCCAGTCATGTAGAAGAGACACGAGGGTATCACGTCCGTGCGATAGGATCATATTAATATCTAAATAAATAGAACTGAGTGGGAAACTGAGATTCGAAGAACTCCCGTATAAATAAAAGAAGAAACTTACGTTATTCGTGAATCGTCTTTCCTTCTCTTCCTTCCTCTCTTTCTGCCTTGTTCTCTTTCTTGTGTTCTGACTTCAATACAATATCATTTAGAGCAACTTGAGGTCGACTGTTTCTGTAGTATGTGAAGAGGTAGTGGTACGAAAAATTAGTGCCTTATAGACAACCGAATCAAAAAGAAGGATTCACGTGAAGAAAGATGTCGTTACGTACCCCGGAAGGGACCTCCATGTTCCCAATTCTGAGGTACGAAGGAAACGTTCACGACGTCCGAGTTACGGACCGGTCCCTTGAATTCTATAGCGTACGATGTACCACTTCGGTTTTTATTATTATTATTTTTTCTTTAGTTTCAGATTTTTTTTTAATTCTTTTGTAAGTACCTTCATCTCTCGTGATATGATGAGTTATCCCATAGAAAAGGTCCTTATATGACTGACCCCTGATTCTTATTTACGATTTCTCGACGACATTGTTTATTCATGGTTGTGAAGGTATCACCCTGTATTGTCTTCGAATCAAAAGTAAACCTATTTCAACTTAAATCTTTCGCTCACGAGAAGATGTCGTCTGTGGAGAGGAGGTGCACCAGTCTCAGGGTCCGACAAACCCCGATTATAGAGACGGTAAGGGAACTCAAATCTCAGGAGATTCGGAGCCGTTGTGTCTTTTTCTCGGATCTCCTATCTAATACCCTCCGATGTATCCAGTCAGGACTACTCCAGACACGTGTAGTGAAGGGAGAGTACGGTAGCCGATCTTGAACCGGGTATCGGTGTTGATAGACGTATCTTCGACCCTTTACGTTGGACACACGAGTCCTTCATCGTTTTTGTCCAAACTACTCACCGATGAGTCGAAGACGGTGAAGTTACTTTGTTTTACATGAGGATGATCGACCCGTTTAAACTCCTTCAATCAATCAGAGAGAGTCTGGGTCAAAAGAATGGTCATTTTACCCTTATTTTGCCACGAATTGAGCTCCAACACTCTACTCCGAGTCTACTCCATTATCTGCATTTTACTATTTGAGTTTTGGACTATATTAGTTACACGAAGTATTAACACGCAATTAATTCTAATACTAATAATGGATACCGATAATGATAATAATGACCATAATGACGATGGGTGAAATACGGTTCCTGTAAAACTCGTTCTTCAATAGTAATTTTAACAAAAGACCTCGGGAATGTTTAAAAGAAGACCTCGGTATCGACGGAAGTGTGTCAGACAGTAAAGGAGGTAGTTGGGGTCGGAATCCAGGAGATCGACGGGAATATTTAGGATTCGGTGATCCTCCTCTCTTCGTCTCTCAAGTCAAGAAACTGGTGTATATATGATTTGCAGTCCGAAATGTTCACCGTCATAATAGGTAGTAGTCTGCTACTATTTGATATTACTTTATGTTAAAGTGAACATGAGTTGGTACATAAAATACTTCATCGTATTTCAAAATGGTAATCCAGTTTTGTGTATACTAAGGAAAACAAGATAAAAGGACCTGTGGAAGTTGTTTTTGTTGATAACTAAAACTCAACAGACTTCATATGAGACATTTTTTAATGGGAGTCAGGCACCGAAAGAAAAATGACGTGAGGTTATTACTCCCTTTTATCCTCCTATCGTCTCTTTATGTGTAGGTTCTCTCAACATACCTTAGAATACCAATTATCGTAATTTACTCGGAGGTAAAATTAACACGAGTTTGGACTTAGATCTTTGGTTTTAGGATCGTGACGTCTAGATAGAGCTTATCTTTGGATGTAAGAGAGATTATGGTTTGACTCAGTTTTGTCTCTGTTGTCTCTTTATAATAAAGTCAAAGTGTTCTGAGAAGAGAAGTATCCAAAAATTTACTGGGTAATAGTATAAACTAGGAGTGTTGTGGGGTACTACTCTATTATACAAGGTATTATTTTATTTCAAAACTTCAATCAATTCTCCAACGAGTTCCACTATTTCTTCATCATACGACCATTATTCTTGGGTTAAGAAGACAAGATTAAGGACATGGTAGTGAGTAAGGAGTAGCACCTTAAGAAATTTTTCAGTCCTCCTAAATTAAGACGTTCCCTACGTTCCTATTCCACACTCAAGGCTCTCACTCCGGGAATCTTGACTTCAGTGTGTTGTGGACTTGGCCTAGTATGAATGAGGTCGGCGGATTTCCTCGCACCCGTCGGTACTCCAGAGGACATAGGAATCTCCTCTTTCTACGGAGAGAGGGTCGAGATAAACCCCAGTACCTGAAACCTGACATAACTCCAACACTACACAAAAAGTGTCAAGGACCAAAGAAACAGAGAGGGGGATGCGGGTGTATAAAGGTTCGAACCGAGGAAACTGTATGTGAGAAGATGAACCCACGTAGGACCAAAAATTATCACGTACTATTCTTAAAGTGTCACTTCTTATTCACTACGAGGTCCTTAATCTTGTCTTTTTAACCTAAAACAGTGGTCGTGTGATGAAGGAATGGTGGAACCCGTCATCTGTGTCACCGAACCTACTTTCTTCTAAAAGTTTGTCCCCCTCAAATAAAGAAAAGGAACGAATAAAGGGGTTTTACGGCCGTCTTTTCTTTCTATTAGTCGTAGACTCGCCGACACCTGTTAAGTGTTCCTGTACGAATAAAGAAGGATTGACTACCCTTAAATAAAAGTCTAATATTAAAATTTGTGTCTCGACTGGGGTTTGGTAATAGGGTCAATGAGTGATTAGGAGAGATCGAACACATAAAGTAATGTCACACGTTAAAGAAAACAAAATGATACAACAAAATGGTGGGGGGAGGGGGGCTGACGAGACGAGTTCGGACTACATTCCATACATCCACCCCCACCACCCTCACGTACCTCACGTACCACAGTAAAGGTGACGCAGAAAGAGTGGATGTCGTGACAGTGGATACTCGTCTCTAGGAAGATGTCTCCGTGATTTTGGTGGAGGTCCTCCGTGTCTACGAGGTATCGAAGGATCTTAGCAAACCTTTGTTTCAACGGACACATGTGGGTATTAACAGTTTGAGTAAACATCGGAGACGTAACGGTGGTGGTTGGGGGTGACGGAAGGGAATGGGATTTAACAAGGAACTTTTACGTTCAAGGAGGGTTCGTACACAATGGGTTTCTTATTTCCGTTAGTAGAATGTCTTCGTAAATACGTCCTTCTGTCATTATTTCTTACTGATCTTCTTTGACCACCGTTCAGTTTTCGATCATCGTCGACTATCGAAAACATGTTGGACAGAGTCCGTTAAACCATTCCCACTAAAGTTGGGTGGGTACCCTCTGTGGGTCGGCCAATTAGCAGACGGGGTTAGACGTAGTCTAGAAAGGTCGTTGTCAGAGGAGGGGGTTCAGTAGGTTTACTTTTCCGTTCAATCATGTGGAAGCGATAATCGACAAGTGACGTCACGGCCGAACAAAGTGGACTTGAAACAGTAAACCTCCGATTACAATCCATTTTTTCTATTTTCCGACGAAATGTAAAATAGATCGGACAATAACCTCAAACTTTCCGAAGACAAGAAGCTGTTTCGGGAGTCACCGAACCGTTTACACTGTTCACACTAATCCGACCTTGCAGTAAAATTGTCAGTTTAAGCTCCATCGAGCTCAAAGTGTCTTCCTGTTCCTCCTGGTAGCGGTCTCGGGAAGGAGGTAGTGGTCCAGGACCGTCTCCCGACTCACGATGAGGTTATACGTAAGGGTAGTTGTGTGTCGTGTCTCCAGAAGTCCCGTGTCACTTACGGAAAGGTTAACTTAACTTACGTTTCCTCAAATATAACTTTATCGGTTTCCTAGGAAAAGGAGGGTTTTTCCAGAGGACCACCCACTAAAAGTAAAAGAGAGACCGGAAAAGATGTAAAAAAAGTCCAAGAGACTGTGTTTGTAAATAATGAAAGTATTAGTGAATGAACTTTTAGTCAACATATTTTTACTTCTGAGGACTCTGGGACGGAGGTTCTCCTATTTAAAGATAAGACTTTTTATGTATTTTACGTTCAAAATAACACTAGGGATGTTGGAATCCAAATACTTTACTAGTAATCGTATCTCTCTCCCCTTTCCACAGACCCTGGTTCAGAATATGTAGAGACATCGAGGGTCCTGTGTCACTATATAACTTTGGCATATACATGTAGTCCATGGAGTATATGCATACACGTCATGTGTACACACGTTTTCGAGACTGATATCCGTAAATCCATTGTAAATAAAGGACGACCTTTCCCTTAGATTAGGGACATCAAAGACCCTTCATACAGTGGAAAGACACCGGTGTCTTAGTTTATACAGAATTATTCTCAGGTGTGTCGTATTGACTACTTCGGAGTCAAAAGGAAGTGGAGGTTTTGAAGTCACAGAAAGAAAAATGGTCTGACTTTCCCAGTCCCAACGACAGTGGTATACTTTCCTAAGTTCAGACGACCTCGTTCGAAAGTGACGTAACCTCTCGAAGAGGGTTTGAAGATCCCCGAGGTGTCAGTTCTCCTTATACACATGGAGTTTAAGTCACCTCGCTTCCCACGACCAGGGAGGTGACGAGTCAGACCTGTCACCGTCTCTACGACGGACGGAAGAGAGATCTCAACGGTTCTAAAAAAGGTTAAGAGAAAACTGACCTTTGTTTTGAACCTCTCTTTAAGTGTGACGGGAGGAAAGAGAATGACTTAACTATCGAAACAAGAACGGGGACGACAGGTAGTTTCCGATGGGGTCTTTGGGTCTCACCATGGACCGAGATTACTCGAAAGAACCTTTTCGTCCCACATCTCCAGTCACCTCTCGTGACCCCAGAACTGAGTCCATTTCGTGTTTTCACCCCTTTCTTGGGTCCGACTCCCCTGAGTCCCCGAGTGGCGTAGGTTGGGAGAAAGGGAGAAGGTCTAGTCGAGGAAAGACCCATCTTCGACACAAAAGAGGTTTGAGGTCATTCTTTCAAACCACCGAAACGAGGACCTTCAAGAATAGAGTCTACGAAATGTTAAGTGTTGACCCTAAATATGAAGTCAAACTTTTAGATCCCTTCCTAAGACTGGACCGACTCCAACAACACTCTAATCCCAAGGTTTCGTTGTGATGTAAGTAATAGAGTGAACTCGTGATGGTCTTTGGATAAATTTTTATAATAACGTACGTACGGGTCAGTAAGTCAGTACAGACTGAGAAACTCTGTGGTGCCTGATATCGGACGGTCCGAGGAAATAGGTACCCTAAAAGGTCTGTTCTTATGACCTCGTCCAACGGTAGAGGAGGAAGTCCCCTAGAAGGGCTGGGTCCCTAGTTTGAGTACAGAGAACGTAGACAAAATGGTAACGTAGTGGACTCTTCGGGTGTTCATAATAATGCACAAAGTTTCTACTCCTTTGACTCCGATTGTCTGAAAGGGTCACAGAACGTTAAGTTCTCACTCTCGTCTCTTCGGGGACTTCATCTTTTATTTTTATCTTCCGTTATTATTTATGCGACATTATCAATTTTAGTTATATAACAAAATGACTCTGGTATTATTCGTAGAAAATACGTAACGAAGTAATAGGAAAGTCGTTAACTTGTCACTTCAAAGACAATAACAGAAGAAAGATGTCTTCTCTTTTGGTTCTCTATTCCCCCCAATTACTGAACGAATTTCCGTGCACCATTCCCCTTTTCTAAGTCAGTGTACACGCGAGACTCGATGATCAGATGTACCAGGGATACGGATTCTTCGACAATGAGATAGTCGTACGTTTTCAGGTGAAATACTTTGTCGTTCCTATCTACTATTTCTTAAGTACCTCTTTAACACATCCTATGTGGTACTCAAGATGTCCTTAAGTCTTGTCCTTATTTAATTTAGGTACCCTGGATTTCATTAGTCCTTTCTACACTAGCTTCAAGACCTGAGGTTTCCGATGTCCCTCGATGAACTTGTTTTACAGTCGCACTATCGTAAATTCCTTTCTCCTGTCGAGATTCTCACCTTACGTCAGTCTTTATTGACCATAAACCCCCTACCTCTCTTCTTTTACTCATCCGACCTTTTCGAGCAGAGACCCAGAAAAAGGGTAATGAAGTAGAATAATAGTAGTAATGAAAAATGTTATTACACCTCAGGAGGAAGGCTTAGACTATCTTCGACACCCGATATAAAGGAGCAATTTTACAAGTATGTGAGACTATAGTGAATGTACGTCTTAGATGTTTTGACGTCGTTTGTTCACTTACATTGTTTTTTCTTCGTCTGAGTATCTATGTTTAGTCATGGTTACCCTTTCCTCCCTCCCTTTTATGCCCCCACTCCTTACCCTCCATGTTTGACAACGCACATTTTATCTGATATTCCTACGTAACAACATGTTGTGTTTCTTGTGTCGGCTATAAACACCCTATTTTACTAATTTTATCATTACCAATACATATATATGGAATGGTCTTATTTTTCTTCTCTGTTTTTTTCGATAGGGGTTTTATTTTACTTTATTGTAAGTCGTAAGAATTTTCCTTTTTTTACATGTATGTGAAATTTTTAACATAGTACTCATTTGTGATACTAACTGGGAGAGGCTATATCTTAAAGGAAGGGGTTGGTTCGGGTAGGTACTTTCAAACGACGTCTTGAGAACGTGATGTTACAGGATCTAACCTAATAAAAGATTTAATATGTCTTGGTCTATGATCGTCAGATATACTCCTGATGAGTCTTGACCTTTTTGACCTAAGATACAGGACCATTAAAGTCGGAGTCAGATCCAAGAGTTGTAGATACAGGACTTCATGAGACGAACGAGTAAACCTTTTATTAATACCTTGTGGTTCCTGAATGGACCACCGAGTCTCCCATTTCTTAGGAGAACGTTACGTTCTCTGGACCCAAACTAGGGACACAGTCCTTGAAGGGGAACTCCTCCCGTACCACTGGGTGAGGTCATAAGAACGGACCTCTTAGGGTACCTGTCTCCTTGGACCACCCGATGTCAGGTTCGTTATCGTTTCTTAGTCCGTGCTGACTCCCTGATTCATGTTCCTTGACGTTCCGAAGGGTCCACCGTAACCACCACTCCTGCACGGACGGGCACGTCCTCTATATTCTCTACACCTAAGTTAGGGACCCAGTCCTTCTAGGGGACCTCTTTCTTTACCACTGGGAGAGATCGTAAGAACGGACCTCTTAGGGTTCCTGTCTCCTTGGACTGTCCGATGTCAGGTACCATAGAGTTTCTTAGTCTGTGCTGACCCACTGAATCGTGTGTGAGTGAGCTCAGGGACGGACCCTCCGAGTACGACCCGAGACCGTCCTGGGTCAGAGGTTTCTTGAGTACAGAACCAAGAGTGGGACTGTAAAGACAGATAGTAGGTTGGAATGGAAAGAGTAAAGATGTATCCACCTTACTACGAAATAGTAAACCTTCCCAAGTCTCATATAGGAGCCTCTTCTGTTACCGTTGGGTGAGGTCATGAGAACGGACCTTTTAGGGTACCTGCCTCCTCGGACCACCCGACGTCAGATACCCCAGCTCTTCTCAGTCTGTGTTGACTCGCTGAAGTGAAAGTGAAAAGTGAAAGTACGTAACCTCTTCCTTTACCGTCGGGTGAGGTCACAAGAACGGACCTCTTAGGGTCCCTACCCCCTCGGACCATCCGACGGTAGATACCCTAGCGTGTCTCAGTCTGTGCTGACTTCGCTGAATCGTCATCGTCGTCGTCGTTTCATATGTGACTATATGATTTAACATATGAATATATGAGGTAATAGGATTATGGATGTATGAACTAAGTGGAGTGTAAACGAACGACTTGTTTAGGAAAGACCTAGTAAAGTGAGAATGGAGATACAAAAGATTTTAAGTTGAGAGAAATATACACCCACGATAACTGTATGTACCTTTCAGTACACCGGATAGTCTTCGGTCCGTGGAAATTTCGACCTTTCAATTTTAGAACTGAGTTGGTGAAGGATCGACCTTCCAGGACTCCTTCTACCTTGAGTGACCGGAACCAAAGACTTGGACTATTTACCCTCATTATAAGTGTAGATGTAAAGTGTCAATAATATAACTTTTCTTCATTAGTTATAGAGCCTCTTCCGTGACCGTGGGGTGAGGTCATGAGAACGGACCTTTTAGGGTACCTACCTCCTTGGACCATCCGACGTCAGGTACCCCAGCTCTTCTCAGCCTATGCTGACTCGTTGAAGTGAAAGTGAAAAGTGAAAGTAGGAGACCTTTTCCTTTACCGTCGGGTGAGGTCACAAGAACGGACCTCTTAGGGTCCCGGCCCCTCGGACCACCCGACGGCAGATACCCCAGCGTGTCTCAACCTGTGCTGACTTGACTGAATCGTCGTCGTTAGCTATAGACCACAAATCGTAAATCAACGACATCAAGAAATCAACGGTTCAGTACAGACTGAGAAACGGTGAGGTACCTGACATCGGACGGTCAGAGGAGACAGGTACCCTAAAGGATCCGTTCTTATGACCTACCCAACGGTAAAGGAAGAGGACCTTTAGAAGGACTGGGTCCCTAATTTAGACGTAGAGGACGTAATCGTCCGCCTAAGAAATGGTGACTCGGAATCCCTTCGGGAACCGTAAATCATCGACAAGTCTTTTAATATATCATATACATAAAAAGTAGAAAAGGTTGTACAGATAACGAAATGTAAAATTTGACAACCTCTCGTTTTGTTTAGTTGTTTTCACGATCTTAGTGTACGTAGTAAATGAGGACCCGTTCCCTACCTTAAAGAACACCGTTGTAATTTTTTAGTCAGTCACGAAAGAAGTATATTGAGTTTTCAAACCGTCATGAGGACTGAAGTTAATAATCGATCACAACGAGTTTAGGTCAAAGACGAAGTTTACACTATGTACAGGATTCATAAACCGATTGACACGTTATTGTCTGAAAAATGAAATTTCGTAGTCAACACTTAGAAATACAACGATTCCTATATAAAGTCACGGTCCCCTGGAACAATCTAGTAAAGAACATTAGTTAATCAACCGTATATCCGTTCCGGTATTTAAGAAATTGACAGGAGAGGGATATCCAAAACCATTAAAAGAAAGAAGAAAAATAACATCTATTTTGTGGGTTCTTTGTGGGATTCGTCAACGGTAGTGTAAAGTCTATCAAATTTTCAAAATAGGAAAAGACTGAGTCGAAGAGTAGCCTGTCTTTCGTCCCCAGGTGACGTTGGGGAGGGACGGAGTGTCGCCTTTTTGTTCGGGTGAGACCCGAGGGACTCCTAAGACTTGTTTTCGTGTGTCGCGAAGGCGTTCAATGACACCTACGTTTCGTGGTGGTAATTTCCTTGATAAACTTTGATTTAACTAAGAAACAAGAAAGCGGTTAACCGATTAGGAGGAGAACTCTGCGTCAAGGTAAAGTCTTTAGATTTTTGTGTCGAGAGCCTAACTCTGAATTTTCTCCGCTCCCTACACGACTGTATCTGTAATTCATCCTAACTCGGCTGGTCGTCGACGTAGGACTACTCGAGCAAGTCCTAAAGGGGTCCGAGGCGTGAGGACCTCGCCTTCTCTCTCTTCTCTTCCCTTTCACTCTGCTTCCAGACTCACAGACTCAGACACAATCACGACTGGTCTCACCGGACAGTGGACGTGGGGTGGGTGATCTAAGGTCGTCACTGGAAAAGGGGACGACCTGTGAAAAATTTGCCAAGGACTGAAAGTACTCTTCTAAGACCACAGGACCAGAGGTAGAAGTGTTATACCAGGGCCCCTCTTAGGAATCCACATCCGTCGTTTTGGCAAGTTAGACGGTGTACATCAAGCGTAACGTAAAGCAAATTCTCTCCTGGTCCCCCATCCCCTTTCCCCTCTGTCTTCTTAACCCCCTTCCCTCCCACCCGATTAGACCCTTTCGTTCCCACACCGGTCTTGGAGTACCTCTAGAGCGACTCTAGAAGACTCATAAATATTGTTGAAATAAAGAAATGAAAATTTGAAAACGTAATAAAGTAATAATGTACCATAGACAAGTTACACGTTTACACCTTTCTGTTTTATCTTTTTTTTTTTAGTATTAGGGGTTTAAGGAATTAGGAAGGTCAGTAAACATACGTATATATTCATATGTACCCAAGGGTGCACCACAATCACCACAGTCACGTCCTCTGTATTCTCTGGACCTAAGTTAGGGACCCAGACCTTCTAGGGAACCTCCTCCCGTGCTGATGGGTGAGGTCATAAGAATGGACCTCTTAGGGTATCTGTCTCCTCGGACTACCTAATACCAGGTACCCTAACGTTTCTGATCTTGCGATGGTTACTCTGAATCATGTGTGTGTATACATATATATGTAGAAAATGTATTTACTCTATATGACATTCATAAATGAATTAATATATAGTGAGTAAACAAACCCCGATCATTTAATACTATTAATGAAAATACACAGTTAAACTAGTTCGGTACCTAAGGCTCTATAAACCGATAATAAAAATTCATACAGACCCCCACGTAAAGGTCTACTCTAATCGTAAACTCAATCATTTAATTTCGTCTAACGGGAGGGGTTCCACCCGCCCGTAGTAAGTTAGGGTTTTAAGTGAGAGAGACTAATTGACAAACTCGACGTTGTAGGCAAAGGATATGGTAGTCAAGGGAACTAAGAACCAAAAGTTTGACCCTGACCTTAACGTGGTGACCGAAAGGTCTCTGTGTTCAAACGTACAGACCTCTTGGGATCATGTATTTATATGTAAGTACGATGATAAAAATCACCAACGTACCTTAAACCAACATAATGAGTCGGTACCCAGAAAGGACCGTCGAGTTGTCATTTCATAGGTGGACGTCACGTCCTCTACGTCCTCTGTACCCAAGCTAGGGACCTAACCCTTCTAGGAGAACTTCCTCCCGTGCCTTTGGATGAGGTCCTAAGAACGGACCTCTTAGGATACCTGTCTCCTCGGACCACCCGATGTCAGGTGTCCCAACTTCTTATAGTCTGTGTTGACTCCCTGACTCGAGTGAACGTGAGTTGGTATTAAATTAAAAAATCAAAGGACTGACTCCTGTAAATATAACAAAGGTTAAAAAATTGATAATATTTGTTGATTCTTTTCGAAAGAACTTGTGTATAATGACGTGTAGCAAGACTTGTAGGACTCCCGGTACACCGAATTAGTGGGGAAGGGACAGGGGTCAAAGTCACGGACCTAATACTATCCACTACATCCGGGGTCGACAACGGACCCTACTTCCTTTTGTGTCGTGATGTGTGAGGTAGGTTTCTTGACTGTTCCCGACCCAGTAAAATCCGGAGGAATCTTCAAGATTGTGGTGGTGTAGGAACTTAATACTAACTTGTCAATGAAGAACCCCTTGTGTGTGTCGTGCACGAAGAGTCTGTAGTCGATTAAGTTGGGATGATTCGTGTCGGAACTGTGGACTATTCCATTTGAGGTTGGGTTGGATGTTTCTCAGATTCAGTCTTGACTGTGAAAGTCGTAGGTGGAATTCCCTGAGTCTTGTTACTCTAGTATAATGTACCAAGAAAATAAGAGTAAGACAAAACTCACCAAAATGTAAAAAGTTAAATTTTTTGAGAAAAAAAAAAAAAAACCGACGTGACCCAGAATCAACGTCGTACACTCTATTTTAGGGACTGGTCCTTAGCTTGAACCTGAAGAATGTAACCTCGAGTCTCAGGGTGACCTGGTGACCCCTTCAGGAAACTTACCAAAATATTAGTACAAATCCGTATCGTCGAGATTCTACCTACCTCAATCCTTCGACGTGACCCCTTGTTCACTTAACCTCGTCCACTTATATTGACAGAGGTCAGTCGTCACCGTAACCATGTGTAGTATTTTATAAGTTTCCGAAGGGTCCCTACAGTTGAATAAGTATTAACTGAATTTACTTAGTGACTTTTTTTTTAGGAAATTAGAGAGTATATTGTACAGAGATTTTTTATTTCGACCTTGGTGTCAAGTCAATTTTTTTTTTTTTTAGGTCGTTCCCAAAGTTAGTGGATCTACCTAAACAACAAACCACACCACCGAAACAATTCGTAAGGTGTAAACTTCCGCGAGTTTTGAACCAGAGTTACCAGAAATTACTTTCTGTATAAATCCTCCTATTTTTACCGTAACAGGAAGTACAATAGTCACCTCAAAATTACATAAAAAGGAAGTCTTTTTTTTTTTTTTCTTTCTTTCTTTGTGTTTTCTTTCCTTCTCCTTATGAATTTGACGAGTTGAAGTGACAAAGTTGCTACAAAATTTTAAGTTTACGCTCACAAATCTTCTTGGGGTCTATCTTTGTGGAAGAGAGACCGAAGACGGGGACTTTAGAGAAACGTCTCTACATTGACTATCACGGTGTAACACCGTCGACTACCCGTGGTTACCCTGTGTAGGGAGCCAGTATCACCCTCAAAAGTAGTACTTTTAACCGTTTACGATGATTAGTCTCGAGAGGGTGGGGGTCTCGGTCAACAATTCATGAGCGATCAAGGAGTGACGAAGGACGGGGTAGGGACGGGTATCGGGTCATTAGGCGAAGGAGACTGGTTCGTAACGGTCACGTCTCTTCTCGACGACCGACCGGTGTGTGTGCGAGAAACCTTGTGACTTCTTTATGTAGAAATAGTTAATTACTTTCTCATTAGAATCTAAGTACTTATTATCCGTAAAAAGAGATAGGAGTCTTTCCTGACTTTAAGATGAATATTAAGAGTAAAAGTGAAATTACAAGGGTTCTGTGTAACTGTGAGACTTGAGAGTGTCATCAATCTTATTCTTTAATTTAATCCTTGAGAACACGTCGACTAATATTTAACGAGTAAACAGTTTGGTAATTTCAAAAGCCTTACCGACACTGAGAACGGACCCAACAAGACCAGTCACTCGTTTCGTATGTCCGCTCACACAGGGTTTACGAACAGGGGACATTTGTGAGTCAGAAGGTCACACTACTAACCAAATATCAGTTGTTCGGGGTCTCAACCTAGGATCCACTCTCGACGATGAAGAGACGATACCTAGTCGGAAAGGTGTGCTTACGTAATTATCGGTAGTAATTATTAGTGTGTTCGTACTTTGACTGTTTTTTTTTCTAAACGTCCAGTACCGAGATAGTGTGGTCAAAGTAAACAAGTGACTAAATAATTTTAAAGTACCGATTCTATTGTGTTTAAAATCGATACGATTGTATGCACCTAGAATTAAGAAAGAGACGTTCCGACGTAAGTGTTTGTTGTAGGAGAAACTTAAAAATTTAAAAAAATTACCTTTTCTTCTTATCTCTCGTTCTATACATCTTTTTCGAATTTTATAGGGTGGTTTCTGGTTACCTTCGAAATTATCCTATGATTTACATGTGACTGACCGTAAGATCATTTTTAAACCTTAGAGGTTGACCGATGAACCCGACTTTTTTTTTTTTTTTTTTTTCTTNTTTTTCTTTTCTTTGTTTCTTCTATTTTTCTTTTCCGTTGAGATGGAAACAAAGAGACTTAGGTCAACAACCTTTAGAAAGTTGAGTCTTTCTGACTTGAGTAGGTCAGTGGATAACATGGTTTAATGGTTTATGAATCACGGAATTTTGTTGTGTTTGAGTACTAGAATGTCAAGATTCTCAGTCTTCAGATTTTACTCAGAATAGCATTCAGTTTCACATCCGTAAGGAAAACCCTCTAGATCCAATTTTTTTATATAATTGAAAAAAGGTCGAAGATCTCCGACGGATGTAAGGAACCGAACACCAGGACAGTTGGTAAAAGTTTAGGTAACTCCATAGTGAAAATTTAGTTGTAGAGAGAAGGAGAGAGACAGGAAGGGAACCTGTAAATTCTAATGTAAACCGGGTGGGTTTATTGGGTCCTGTCTAAGGGGATAGTGTTGACGGAAATGAATTAGTATTGACGGTTCAGGGAGAACGATATGTTTCATTATACAAGTGTCAAAAACTCCTAATTCTGTAGCGAGAGAATTTTCCCCAGTGATAAAACAAATGGTGTCTCGTTTTTGACGGAAACCTCCGTCCCTTCTGTCACCGAGTACCACACACATCACTTCAGTTGACCTTTATGATAACGGATATAAGTAAACATTCTGTCTCGTGCCTGTACACCCAGAGTGATTCCCTTGAAAGTCCATCTTACCACTTTCACAGTTCACTAAGCGAACACATTTCTTTCCTCTCTAATAAATGTCTTTCTTAACAAGTCAAACGTCCGTCTTAACGTTCCTTTATACCTACATTACCCAACATTACGTTACCCAACTTTTTGTTTTGGGTCCTACATTACTCAACTTTTTGTTTTGGTAAAGTGTAAAAGTGATAATCAGTCACTTTCCAATTTTTCACTCTGGACTGGAGTCCCAATTCTAGTTTAGTCTTCACATAAATATTCTCGAAAACAATTCTGGAGTCTTCCTAAATCGTCTCACGGATCAATCTGAGAGAGGGTGATCTTATTTCTTAAAGATTTTTAGAATTTCCGTTACAGAGTGTCGTGGGACTGTGAGTCAGGTTTTATTTCTAGACGGAGTTTTTCTTCATACACATACTCAAATCCCCGTACCCCACTTAGATCAGTCTGAACATCTTAAGGGTACCTCTCTGGTTTACATTTTTACATAGTCGAACCTGATTGATTTTACTTATCTCAGAGACCCAAGATGGTCGTTATTCACCCACCTCTTTCGATGGATCGACGTTTATGGACGGTAAGGAAAACCTTTTTCTTTCGAGTCTCCCATCTCTGTCTTCGACGTCTCTTGTTACCTATTCCTTCGTCGACCCCCACCCCACCCCCACCGTCTTAACCTGGGAGTGGTTCGTTGTGAGGAAATAAACCTTACTCCCCGGGATTGTACCACCCGGTCCGACCTCAAGTCTTAACAATACCTGGGTACTGACGATACTCGGGGAGGATGGGAAACATAAAACGAAGTGAAATAGAACGAAACAAAAAGACTTCTTCCCGTCTTACGGTGACCGCCACAGAGTAAACCTAAATAGTCTTCCCGAAGGGTCCACCGAGTCACCATTTCTTAGACGGAGTCACGTCTCTGGATTCTCTGCGGCCAAACTAGGGACCCAGTCCTTCTAGGGGACCTCTTCCCTTACCGGTGGGTAAGGTTATAAGAACGGACCTTTTAAGGTACCTGTCTCCAGCCGATGTGAGGTACCCCAACGTCTGAGCCCGTACTGATACACTTAAGGAAACCGGGTATTCTGTGGACGTTTGTATTGTCTTTATCTCTGAAGTTTTCTCGAATATACAAACCCGAACAGGAGAACATTACGACGGGGGTGGTACTGAGTCAGATCGGAGGAACTCCTACTTCTTAGTGTATCTTTTTCTCCAGGTCGGTAGAGTCACGTCAGTGTACTTACCCGTGTCCGTTTTGGTTGTCTTATCCATTGTCGTCATCTATTGATTACATCCTTAAATCACACTTCTTCCAAGGTCTCGAAGGGTCGTCCGTGATCCCCATTTCTTGGACGGACAGTTACGTCCTCTGTATTCCCTGTACCCAAGTTAGGGACCGAACCCTTCTAGGGAACCTCCTCCCGTACCGTTGGGTTAGGTCATAAGAACGGACCTCTTAGGGTACCTGTCCCCTCCGACCACTCGATGTCAGGTATCCCAGTGTTTCTCAACCTGTCCTGACTTCGTCCGCGGTGTGACAGGGTCCTCGAGAACTCTCGTTTACTTGAATTCATGGGGAAATTTATAGAAAAGATCTTAGACCTGGGTCTGATGGAGGAGTAGACGAGATGTTTAGTTGGATGGTGAGTTGACCATGGTAACGGAAGTAACTATGACCTAATAGTAAGTATTTAGGGTAAGGATTTTAACTTAGGTTGAGAACGGGAGTGAACGTAGGTGGAACTCTGAGGGTCTTAGTATAAATTTTAAAACTTCTTGTCGACAGTTATCAAAATACTCCAAAATTTTATTGTAGTAGGAATATTCTACAGTATATACCCAGGAACCCGGAAGACAAAAGATTATCGAGTCTAATGTTTCAATATTTTACAGTACTCTCATTTGGAAGAAGTAGCTCTCCTTGAAGGCATTATACGACAAAATCCTCTGTTAAAAGAGAGAGCTTTATAAAACAGTAAAAATGTTTTTTTCGACAATTATAAAAATCCATCGAAGAAAAATAGGAGGTCCAGGAGGACTCGGACCTGAGGGTTCGTTTCAGTTCTTTTAATCTTTGAAGAGATGGTGTACCTAATTACTCCGTCTAGGAGTATGAAGTGGTGGGTTCAGGGAGGGCCCTTCATTAAGGGTACAAATCTTTTCCCGAGGAGGTCCAACTTCGTCCGATATCGTGGTTACCCTTTTAGTTTCTCCTCTTCCTGGGTTTGTCTAAGGGAATGAGTGACGGTTCCTGTGGCCATTCTTTGTTCAAAAGTGATAATAAAGTAAAGTGTACGAAGAGAGGAGTGTGGGTACTCTACTCGTCTCAACCAGTAGTAGTGGTGAAATCTCTATTTCACTCCGAAGTCTTCTCATTCACTACCGGTCCTCCAGTACTTCGAACATACTCCGTTTCGGTGTCGAAGTCGAGTCCACGGAGAAACTTTCTCATAAAACTGTTAATAGTGACAAACCTCTACAGACCTGGTTTCGGAACTTAGAAAGGGTATACTCGTCCATTTAAACTCGACTAAAACATTAAAAGAGAAAATAGACACCTACTATCGTCAACGTAACCTCTCAATGGTACTCCTAATCTACTTTGTCACTCCCCCTTTGTCTCTTCGTCGGCAAATTATACATCCTTGACTTAGTCTAACACACGTACGTACGTACGATTCACGAAGTCAGCACAGGCTGAGAAACGTTGGGACACTTGACATCGGGAGGTCCGAGGTGACGGGTACTCTAAGAGGTCCGTTCTTATGACCTTACCCATCAGTACGGGAGGAGGTCTCCTAGAAAAGTTGGGTCTCTGACTTGGACTCAGAGAATGTAAAGGAAGTGACCGTCCGTCCAAGAAATGGTGATCGTGGCGGACCCTTCAGGATTCAACAACGACAACAAGTCAGTGAGTCAGCACAGACTGAGAAACGCTGGGGTACCTGACGTTGTGTGGTCCGAAGGGACAGGAAGTGGTAGGGGCTCAAACGAATTTGAGTATAGGTAACTCAACTACTACGGTAGGTTGGTAGATTAAGAAACACCAGGGGAAGAGGAGGACAAAAGTTAGAAAGGGTTGTAGTTCCAGAAAAGGGTACTCAGCCGAGAAACGTAGTCCACCCTTCGGGAAGTCAAGTCAAGTCAAGTCAGAGAGTCAGTACAGGTTTAGGAGTGTTGGGGTACTTAACGTCGTGTGGTCCGGAGGGACAGGTAGTTGTTGAGGGCCTCACGTGGGTCTGAGTACAGGTAGTTCAACCACTACGGTAGGTCGGTAGAGTAGGAGACAGCAGGGGAAAAGGAGGACGGGGGTTAGGCAGGATCGTAGTCTCAGAAAAGGTTACTCATTTGAGAAGCGTACTCGACCGGTTTCATAACCTCAAAGTCGAAATCATAGTCAGGAAGGTTACTTGTGGGTCCTGAATAGAGGAAATCTTACCTGACCAACCTAGAGGAACGTCAAGTTCCCTGAGAGTTCTCAGAAGAAGTTGTGGTGTCAAGTTTTTGTAGTTAAGAAGCCACGAGTCGAAAGAAGTGTCAGGTTGAGAGTGTAGGTATGTACTGGTGTCCTTTTCCAGGTGATCTACCTGGAAACGACCGTTTCATTACAAAGACGAAAAGTTATACGATAGATCTAACCAGTATTGAAAGGAAGGTTTCTCATTCGTAGAAAATTAAAGTATCGACGTCAGTGGTAGACGTCACTAAAACCTCGGGTTTTTTTATTTCAGACTGTGACGAATGTGACGAAGGGGTAGATAAAGGGTACTTCACTATCCTGGTCTACGGTACTAGAAACAAAAGACTTACAACTCGAAATTCGGTTGAAAAAGTGAGAGGAGAAAGCGAAAGTAGTTCTCCGAAAAGTCAAGGAGAAGTGAAAGACGGTATTCCCACCACAGTAGACGTATAGACTCCGATAACTATAAAGAGGGACGTTAGAACCAAGGTCGAACACGAAGAACTTCGGGAATGTCTCCAAGTTTAGGGTTAGGACGATGAAGGATCGACTCTCCGGACTTCGTACAATTACAGAGACGGAGACAAAGGTGTTGAAATTTTATCTTCATTTCTATTATCAGAATGTAGTATCCTAAACCCCCTTCTAATTCCTACTCGATTACATACTTTTAGAGTAGATTGTCTTAGACCGAATATCATTCATAGTCAAACCGGATATTCAGTGTAAGTTAACCCATGTTCAGGACCCGAGAAAGGTGACGAGGTACGATGGAGTTTTAAAGTCCCAAGGGTCCAAGTTGAAACCACCTATAAACCAACTTGGTTTATAGGTCAAACGTTTGGTTTTTTGTATTGAGGAAAATCCACCGTGATAAAAATTTTTTAATCAAACAGAGACGAAACTACTTCGTGTCTACTAAAAAACACATACACGGACTGACATTGACTGACATAATTTATTTAATAAACGACACTGTCCCCTTTTCTGACTTGTAAAAACTTGTTTTCTTTGTCAAGGTGTGGTGGATTCTTTCGAGGTACCAGGGGACACCTCGACTCGTCTGTGACCATTCCTAGTTACAGAGCTTCTCGGATCTGACATGCAGTCGGTAAGTCGTTTGGAGATAGTCGGAAGACTCTGAGATTCGAGATCCCTATTTTCTCCTACAGTTAGTCTTTACGATTATTTAGGACTCAGACTTTTGTTTCCTCGAATTTTTATTACTGTCTCAAGTCACGTATTAGTCCCCTCAAGATAATATACGTACAAATTAAAAAAACATTAATTTAAATAAATAAAAATAAAAGTCCTATTAACAAAATGTCTTAACACAACCAAAGACGGTTTGTAGTTGTACTTAGTCAGTATCCATATGGATACAAGGGAGGAAGAACTTGGAGGGTGGGTGGACGGAGGTGTAGGGTGGGTGATCCAACAATTTGTCGGGGTCAAACTCAAGGGACTCAGTATGTCGTTTCAGGGTAACCGATAGATAAAATGTATACCATTACATGTAAAGTTACAATGAGAAATATATGTAGGGTGGGAGAGGAGGGAGGGGGCGTGTGTATGTCTGTATCAAAAATATTTGAAATTTCTATACGAGAATCCAAATTTTTTTTTCTCTCTCTTCAGTCTCTCTGTCCCTCTATTCCTTTATTGGTGAACTCCTTACGTCAATTAGAGTTGGTTTTAGGATGGGGAGTAATGGTGTGGACCCTTACTGTTACCGTCCTGTCTCTGGCGTGTCCTCTGGGTACTCGGAGGGGTCCCCTTCGGTTGCGGAGTGGTTCCACACTTACCTCCCGTCTTTCCCCCGACGAAGAGTGTATCGGACGGAGTTTCCGTTCGATTACAGAAGGGGATCACGGGCTGGTTTCGTCCTAGGCAGACGAGACGATTACTGGGTCAAAACAAGGAAAAATACCGACTCAGTGTCAGGTAACACATCTACGTGGTGTAGAAGAAATAGGTGAGCAGACGAGTACGAGTAAATCCGACGAAGGTCCGCCCACACACGAATCAGTACAGATTGATAAACGTCGGGGTTCCTGACACTGGGCGATCCAAACAGACAGGTCCCCTAAGAGGTCCGTTCTTATGACCTCTCCCGACGGTAAAGGATGAGGACCCCTAGAAGGTCTGGGTCCCTAACTCGCGTACAAAGGACGTTGAGGAAGTAACCGTTCGTCTAAGAATGGTGACTCGGTGGACCCTTCGGAACGAAGGTCAGGATCAATAACATGTATCACGATGTTACTTGTGACCCTATGTGCACAGAAAAAGTAATACTAAAAGAGTCCTATACACGGGTGATCACTCTAACGACCCAGTATACAGTCCCGAGACGCTACTAGATTTACCCACCCTCTCGACCATCCCGCCCTCCCTCCAGGTTCTCCCTCCCGTATATACATATGTATATCGACTAAGTGAAACAACATGTCGTCTTTGATTGTGTGCAACATTTCATTACTGTGAGGTTATTTTTTTAATTTCATTTTAATTACGGTTCTTTTCTTCGAGGCAGACGAGATTGTGACCTCCTCTTTGTCGGAAGTCACCTAAAGGACTGTGTTTACAGTGTAGGTCACTCGACGGAAGGATTCCCAAAAATTCCCATTAGAATTGTTGTCCTCTAAAAGTGGAGTCGACGTTGAGGTAACAAGACATAAGAATCTTAGATATGTTGTCACGAAGTTGGGACCTAGTAATTACATTGGATCTTCTTTATTCTTTGAAGTCAGAAGGAAGATCTTACGTTAACTAGTCCGGAACAGTCAAGTGTGGGTATGTAAATTAACCTAACGTAAAACCATCCCGTGACTTAACGCTAGAACACATGTTTTTCGCTTTTGTCTCTATAAATAATAAGGAAGTGGGTAGGATTGTTAATAGCACGAAGTAGGACATGTTCATTGGCACGTAAGTGGGAAGTCGGTGACCCGAAACCTGTGTAAGGACACTACTTCACATTATAAACGTTATTACTTTGAGTCGTCCTCAGTAAAGAAACCCTTTTTTTTTTCATCTTATTGACATCATGATACGAAAGTAGTAGACGATACTTTCATTATGGTGACAGTCCTCCTAAACGAAATTCAACTAGACTTTGATTAAATATGTCTTACCCTATTTCATGACGAAGAGGGACCTTTAACACAAACTCACTCCTCTCCCCTCCTCTATGTTAATTTCTCGGAAAAATTTGTCTCGAAAAGTATGTCCTCTAAGTCTGTCTATTTTATAGACAAAAGTTATCTCAATTTTAAGGAATTTGAACTTCGAAATAAAATATATATTTTATTTTACTTTACTAGGATAACAGAGAAAGAGTCGAACTTATAGTCGTAAGTTAAGTTTAAACCGGATCTAATGTAATAGTTCTTCGTTAGGTTTGTTTTTTCTTTTTATTTAAGGTTCACGAGTTAACTGTCGACGACTTAACGTATAGTAAATTAACTAATTCAATAATCATAATAAGGGTAACATCTCTACTCCTCGGACTCCAAGGTCATTTAACTGTATGATAACAGAGTATCCACTACCTTGACCCTAACTTGAATCAATTTAGAGAAGTGTGGTTGCACCGAAAAAAAAAGTATACTGAGTGTAGGGACTTGGTATCCTGGTATAGTTTCCATCGATTGAAATGAGAGAAACACATTAGTCTCTATGTAGATGATATAGGACCCGGTGACTGGTTCTTTTATTTCTCCTTTTTGTAGGAGTCCGGAAGGGAGGAACCGGTAGAATTGATACGAACCTATTAGACCCTGTTTAGGTTTTTAATATCACACGAGATAAAGTTCCCGTTGAGAAGGAGAGATTGTCGACCACCCTTTGACGTATGTTAGATACCTTTAGTGTTTAGTCAATTAACTAGGGAACCGGTTTTAGTCTCGTTTTCTACAAAATTTTGGACATTATTAAGTGAATTAGTATTTCCACATTTTCTTACACAGTAATCCTTTCCGTACAAACCCATGGTTACTTTAACGTGGGTCTGACGACCGTAAGTCGTCTCTTCTTGACCGAGTTACAAATTACATAGTTCACGAGAGACACCACCGTGGACCCGGAGAATTCCGGAGGAGGAGGCGAGTCGGAGTCCCTTGGTCTCCTTGTCGTCGAAGATTTTTCGTGACCCTCGACGTCCCCTTTTTTTTTTTTTTTTTTGGTTTGCTCCATTGAACTCTAATTGAAAGATAGGGAGTCCGACTATTTACGTCTCACCCGTTTTCGTTTTTTATCTTTAAAGGGTAGTGGAAGAACGTTAGAAGGGGGTCCTAAGACACTCTGGTGACACGACAGCCACCATCACTCTACATAAGGGAGTGGGTTGGTGTCCTCTGACCGAAGAAGTCGTTTGTGGGACTAAAAGTGTGTGGAACTAAGACAGAAAAGATTAAAAGTCAAAAGATTAGGTAAAGAAGGTTATCGAAGGTTCTCTTTTCCCCCTTTACGAAAGTTTGAGATTACATTTTCATATGTTTACTTATTAGCATACGCACACGTGAAGACATACGAAAATTCACTCATAAAACTAAGACAGCTGTTTCGTGTTTTACGTCGCCCATGGTCTTTTATTTAAGTAAGGAGTGTGAATTAAGTCCGGAAGGTTTTAGTTTGCCTTCGGGTTTAATAAACTAGTTCACTTGGACTATTATTGGTCGAGACGTAACAGTCAGTTAACGTACACCCTTGTTGAACCACCTTACGGTAACGAATACTGACAATAGTACCGGTAGATGTTACGTCGTAAATCTGCGAATTGTTCAAGATTTATTCGTAACACAGAGTGGTGAATGTTACCAGGATTTATTACTTAAGAGACTCCAAATTAAATAATTAGACGTATTACTTATTCAAGTTTATTTATTCGGGACTATAGGAAGGGTAGATAGAGTAAAAGATTTTTATCAGATTCTGGGAGTCATACGGATTTTATTCCCGTAAAACATTTAATATTAAATTTGGTTCACTTTCTGTCCTTTAATAAAATTCCTTCGTTAGTTTTGTTACCTGTTTTCAGTTTCCTTGACTCACAGAACCAATCGATAACACTTTATTTTTGGTGTAGTTTGAATTATGGCATGTGTTGGCATTAGTCAATAGTCATAAAGGAGAGTGTCAGAACCTGTAAAATCCAGAACCTCCACCGACAACAAGTCCTAAAAGGTACTTCAACCCCAGACTTCATGGAACCCCGACCTCAGTACGGTTCGACAGGAGTGAGGAATCAGTCCAAGAACTGTGTTTACTAGTCGACCCTGAAGTTGTCGGTTACGACGGGTTTTATGGAAACCCATCGGACGTGAAAGAACTTCGTACCGTCGATCTAAGGTTCTCCCTCGTAACGTTTTCTCTCTCGATCCACCCAACGAAAAATACTGGACCCATCAGTGCATAAAAGTACAGGGACGTAAGGATCTACAAATCACAACGTCTTCGTTCGGTGATTCAGGATAGGTATAAGTTCCTCTTTCCTTCATCAAATATGAAGAATTACTCTCCTTTCAGTTTCTTAAATGTACTAAAAACTTTAACGGTGTAACCGAAACCAGTTTAGTGAATTAAGAATCCCGAAGTACTAAGTTATTTAATACTTTTATACATAAAACTACAGATTTTCAGTTTATATTTTGTCGTTACTTAAGTGGACGTAACGATGTTTCAAAGAGAAAGTTCTTTTATTATCGTTATCATAATTATAATCGTAAGTAAGACACTAATAATACGATTTACGGTATTCATATAAAATTTAAGGGATACAGTATTTACATTAATAGTAGGGGAAGTTTGAAATAACCCGAAGGGAGCCCCCACTATGAATATCGACGTGGATTTTGAGTCTCATTATACAATTATAAACTCTTTGGATTGTTTTAGATACAAACGTCAACGAGTGTATTTCTTTCTGACATTTGTAAAGAAATCTCGAGACGTTGTCATTACAATAAAACCAAATTCTACACAAAAGTCAAGTGACTAGTAATAGTCCTTTACAATGCATAAGAAATATACCTCTTATTTATGTTGGCAGAGTTCAGGGAAAGGGTTCAAGGAGACCCGTTAAATAAGACATCTTATTTAGTAGGGTTTTCCTCATACGAAACTCCTGTTTATATACAAGGGTATGACGGTCATCTGTGAGGTCTTCCTGGGAACTTTGGTGAAACGTCCTATGGGTAGGTTATTTCCTTTGAAAGGGGATAGTCTCTTCTGGTACCCGTCAATACCATCCGGTCCGACGTCCCTTTAAGACTTTCGTCTTTAAATAGTTTTACGGTCTCGGGTCTGGGTTCACGATAACTCGTACCTTCTTCGGACAAGGAAGGTGTCTCGTAAAGTACTTCTGACCGGAGTAATAAAATTTTCTATCAATCAGTGTCGGAATTGTTCTCCACGTACACTTTCGGTCGGGGTCGTACTAGTCCGTAAGTTGACTTTTCACTCACACACGTTTCCGGTCCCCAATTCAATCTGTCTTGTACAGGGAGGGGAGGGGTTAATAACTGTATAACTGGCTCGTTTTGTCAGTCTTTCGGTCCGGTAGGAAGTCAGGAGGTTCAGGTGTGGTGAAATGACATTTCCTTTTATCGGAACGTTGTTCAACCCCTCGTACTACGACTAATATGATTAGTTCACAACTAGAAAGTAGTAAAGGTTTAGTGGTTTTACTGGTAAGTCTTTTCCAGTCTAAATTAAGTTGTGTTAGTGGGCGTCTCTCGTACCTTAAGTACAATATAATCCCAACCTAATTTTTTTTAATTTCTTTTATATTCATCGTCACGTTTTGGGGATTTCTTCTTTTCCTTTTCTTGTCTGTGACAAGTTGAAGGGGGAACCTTAAATAGGGTAACTTTTCACAAAGGTATGTGTAAGTCATGGGTCCCTCCGACCCCAAAATAATATATAGTCATCTGTTCGTTTGAAGTGAAAGTGAAAAGTGAAAGTACGTAACCTCTTCCTTTACCTTGGGTAAGGTCACAAGAACGGACCTCTTAGGGTCCCTGCCCCCTCAGACCACCCGACGGCAGATACCCCAGCGTGTCTCAGCCTGTGCTGACTTCGCTGAATCGTCGTCGTCGTCGTCTGTTCGTTTATACTTATTTAGTTTTTAACTTAAACGAACCTGCTTTTATACGGACTTTTCTTTAGTTTGACCGGAGAACTCTATGTGTCTATTCAGGTCTATTTGAATTATTGTCTCAAATAACTTTGCCAACGGTACGACAATTTTAAAATGGTCAGGGACGATGGAACACTTTAACGGCAATGTATTAATCGAACGTTTGTAAGGGGACTGACGAGAATATATACGAGAAGGTCTTTACTGATCCTCCTGAGGTACTAACAAGAACGAATAACGTCTCGTTTCCACAGTCCCCCACAAATTCTACACCGCTACCGATAAAGTTCCAGACCTAGTGTGATTCAGTGGTTTTTTTCTAAACTTAGGTTTGAAGACACCGAACAAAGATTATCTGGAACGAGTTATATCGAACTCATGGGCTTAAAAGATTGTAAGAAATCTTTATGTCATCTTAAAGTCTCGTCTCTTGTACGGGGGGTTTTCAGGTTCAAAGTTGTTTACTTGTTATAAACATATTTAAATATATATAAGCGTATATATGAATATATATAAACGTATAACACATATTTAATGTATTGTATACATTAGACAATATATATATTAATATATATTGTATACATTAGACAATATATATATTAATATATATTGTATATATTGAATGTATATATATTAAGTATATAAACATACAAAATATATATACATAATCAATATTTGGTGACTCAGTGGTGGAATAAAAGATGAAAGAGTATGACCTACACAATGAAAAAAGGGGAAGTATCATCCACCAACGAAAAGTAACTTATGTTTCTGAGTCTTAATTAAAATCTCAATTAATTACGTACAACTATTTACGTATGAGATACGATTTCTGACACTTTCCGTGAAAGTTGACGAAGATGGAATAAATTAGAAGGTGAGGATATAAATTAGAAGGTCGAAGTGGGAGATGATGTGCTACACCCATTCAATTAACCACAGAACCTCGGGGTGAGAGAAGTATCCCTGTTACCCTTTTTGATAACATGGATGTAGTATCATAATGACTGTCTTAGTTTATTTTATTACTATTTTCACTTCACTTTCACAATCACCGAGTCAGCACAGGATGAGAATCTCTGGGGTATCTGGTATCGTGTGGTCCGAGGAGACGGGTACGCTAAGAGGTCCGTTCTTATGACCTCACCAATTGGTAAGGGAAGAGGACCCCTAGAAGGGTTAGGTCCCTAGCTTGGACCCAAAGGGTGTGACGTCCGTCTAAGAAATGGTAGACTCGGTGGTCCCTTCGGAGTTTGATTACTATCACAAATATATATTCCTAAAAAACACCAACAACGTTTGTTTAAATTTTTTTTTTCTGAACTTCCTTTTTTCAAACCTCCTTTTTTCCATCCTTCATTTTTCTAATTACTCTTTCGATTTCCTGGTACAAGAGTGGTCGATCTCTAAGGGTCTTTCACAAGTCCCGTCCTTCGTACGATGGTATAGTGTCACTTCCGTGGTCATTACTTACTTAAGATCGATATAGACGGTCAATGGAACGAGTTATATATCCTGAGGGTTTGGCCTTCGAGACCAATTGGTATAAACTTAATACACTGAAAGGAAAACCCCGAAGGGACCACCGAGTCACTATTTCTTGGACGGACGGTTACGTCCTCTACACCCAAACTAGGGACCCAGTCCTTTTCGGGCACCTCTTCCTTTATCGTTGTGAGAGATCATAAGAAAGGACCCTTTAGGGTACCTGTCACCTCGGACCACTCGATATCGGGTACCCCGACGTTTTCTCAACCTGTACTGAATCGCTGATTTACTTGTTGAAAGGAAATCCATATAGCCCACTTCATTTCTTTCTAGACCGTTTTCCTTAGGGTAGTTGAGGTTCAAACTCTTTCCTCTGGCGACTCAACTGTGGGGGTGATTCTCCGGTGTCTGGATCCCTCTCAATTTAAAGGGTGTCCTTTACCTTGGGATAGTCTCCCTTTCTCTTACCTACGGTACATAGTCCTATTTCCTTCGGGTGATGACATATTTTATGTACCACGTGCACCCTTGAGTCATTCACAGTTAATAGATATTGAAGGAATCCTACATCGATGCCAGTAAGGTAAGACGTTTTTTATTTATTTATTTATTTGATTTCAAGTCTTTCCAATACATTAAAAGGGTTTAATGTAAATTTTTTATAATTATTCAGTTTGTTGAATGGGTTTAAGGTTCCGGTTTGTGAAGGTCACCCTTCTTACTTCCATTCCTCAACTCTTTTTCATTTCTCGATATATCACGTTACTCATTATTTGTTTTATACGAATCCTAAAATCAATAATTCGAACGAAAAAGGAACCCGTTCCGGACTTAAAAGTTACAGAACGAGAAGACGTCAGAAAATACACTAGAAACCTACACGAAAGGACACCCCTAGTTCATAGTAATAAGGGGGAACCCCTTCGGAAGACAAGTTGTTTTCTTTACGGTTTGAAGAAGTCTCTCCAATCTTCCACGTTCATGTTCGAAATTGGTACGCAAAAGACTACTTTATTATCTTTCGTCATTGACAACTACTTCGGTCTGTATATACTTAAAACGTTATGTAGGGTGTACTTCCCTTCCGGTGGACTCCGTCGACTCTGCCGTCTTCCATAACCGTAGAATACTACCAATAGACCTCTACAAAGGGACTTGGGATCTGGGGTCAGTAGAGATTGACTATTGTTTCGGATAACTGTGATCATTTTTATAATTTTAATTTCTTTTTCTTACGTAAACAAAAGTTCCCAATGAAGGAGTAAGGATGGGGTGTTAATGTTAAGTTTCTTTTAAGATTCACGTCGAACATCGTTTCCAGACTCATGAAGTCTGTCTCACCTCTTTACGATCACCATATATACGACGGGAGTTAAGATCGTACAATCTTGTCAAATGATTCTCAAGATTGTCAAGGGAACGTCTTTAAATCCCTCTTTGTCCTTATCTTAAATCCCTTCAACCAATCTAGGAACCTGTAGTCCTAATTGTGAGGACACTTCCTTTTTTTTTTTACTCCAGTTTTTCATATACTCCCCTACACCCTGAATCTCTACCACATACCGGCTGCAAGTGACATTTCTCCTCGTAGGTCACGGGTCTAAGACGGATCTCAGTCCCCTAAAGTCCCAGTCGTCACTCCCCACTCAAAACTCCCACCACTAGGAACAAAGTTCATGGTCCCGTCGTCCTTTATAAGTGGTTCCCACAGCTAAAAGATACTCTCTATTTGATCATTCTCTGAGTCGACCCTGTCCTCATCGGTCTCGATTCTTGTCTTCCACGACTCCGTCACTTTCTTCTCCTATCGTGGGTTGGGATCCCTTTTCTCTCCGCACAGTAGTCGCCCTTGTCTTTCATCCTCCTACAAGTGTCGGGGTTTCTCGTGTACTCGTCAGTTCCTTGGTTACCCTTACTCTCCCGTTGATCTATTCGGTGTCATATTGACGAGAAACACGGCTGTACGGGCATCCCATGACTGGGACACGTTCGAGAGCATAAAAGAGTATTGTCGTCTTCTCCGCATAATAACAGGGGTAAAGTGTACATTCCTCTGAATCGTTCCCGTTCATTGAACGGGCTCCAGTGTGTGCAATGTCATCTTCGTCCCGTTTTGGGTCAGACAGAGGTGTCGGGTGTCAAACACAGTCGCGTGATACGGGCATAAGGTTGGATGTGTAGCTTTATGTGTAAAGTTGTATATGGACAGTACACGTAAAAAGAGACGTTAACAAATATTGCTGACATAAGATGGTCTGTAAAATGGTACTTCGAACATAAAAAAAAGGAATTACAGTATGGGCCCTATAAAGAAGAACAGACAATGGACAAGGAAACCATTAAAATAGGACAAGGAATCTTATAGTGTTACGTCACCAGTCGTTTGATCTCGGGTGACCGGTTTAAACCGGACAGTGGATAAAGACGTTTATTTCAAAATGACCGTGAGTCGATGTAAGTAAAATATATATAAAAGATACCGATGAAAGGACGAAATTGTTCTCAACTTGTTATTGATGTCTACAACATACTGTGAGTGTCTATTGTAACCATATAAAAATATTTTAAAGAAACTAATGATCTTTCTCTTACTTATAGGAAAGTACACGAATAACAGGTAACGTAAAAGAGTGGATAACGGCGAAACGAAACGAGTGAAAACGTGATAACAATCCTCATATTACGTCCCACTTCGCATGAAAGAGACGTATGCCGACCTTAATCGATTTTAGGACAGGGGTTTTGATTGATCAACACACTATGTCCCGTGCCGTGAACTAAAAAGAGACGGAGTCAAAGAGTCAGACATTTTACCCCACTATTATAATAGAGACAAATAATGTTAATAATGTTCTTAGTTCTCTTTTGATAGGAAAAATAAATAGTGAAGAGAAAAAGAGACAAAAACTGTACGACACATCAGTTTGTCATTCTCGAAAACGTTGAAGGAAAAGTTTTAAGGATTTTGTGTCTTAAAAACTTCCGTGACTTTTCACACAACAGTCGGAAACCCATTCTAGTCCCTCCGGATATCGATTACCCTTGTCTTCTAGAACGACTACACTAAGACCCACCACGTTCTTATTTTATAGCAAAGTAAAGAAACGAGTGTTTGGAAAGGATGTAGTCAGGTCCTTTGGTATTCACTTAGAATGACATTATTCAATCCCTAGTGGAAGAATTGTAATCAAAGCAACATAGTTGTCATCCTCTGTCTTAGCTTTTAGGTGACTCTAACACTAGACGGAACTGACCTTTTTTTAAAAAAAGGGGATTTAACGTCTAAAGGACGTTACACCTTTTTATAAATATAGGAAGAGTAACGGGAATAATAGATATAATTTGAATACAGGAGAAAATCGATAATTTGACTTACCGAACTCTTGTTTGATTCGTAAACGAAATAGAAACGTATGGAGTGTCGGGGGTTGTCTTATACAATGTGTTTATCCACGAGTAATTTATCATCAAATGGTATACTTGATTAATAATCACCAATAATGGTACTTATTGTCCTATTTATTTTTAGTTGATAGAGTGGACCAAAGAAGGAAAGGGGTCTTGTTTTACAAAATTTTCCTTAAATCAGTTAAATCCCGAAACACAATAACCCAATGCTGATTAATTTACGAAAGGTTCAACTTCCCACTGAATTTGTAGTCTTTAAATAAAAGAGTGTCTAGACCTCGAACCGTTCAGGTTCTCGTCTCACAACCTTCCATAGCAGGTTCCGCAGGGAGGAACCGACCTCCCGGAGGTAGAGTAGTACACGAGTACGTCAAAAAGAGGCTATGTGTACGTAGGGACAACAGAGGAAAGCGCAGGTTTAAAGGAGAAGAAAATTCCTGTGGTCGGTGTAACCTAATCCGTCCCGTCGTGGGCTCTAAAGTAAAATTGAATTAGTGGAGAATTTTGTGGGGTAGAAGTTTATGTCAGTGTAAGACTTCATTACCTCTATCCCGAAGTTGTATACTTAAACCTACCCTCTACGTTAAGTCGAACCTCGTTTCTTTTAGAGAGAGAGAAATTGACCTCCGATTATCGAAATGTTTCAACACAACCAAAGACAGTATATAGTTGCACTTAATGTACAGGGGAGGGAGAACTTATAGGGGGATGAGGAGTGGGGTAGGGAGTGGAGATCCAACAGTGTCTCGTCATGGTCCAACCCGAGGGACCCAATATGTCGTTGAAGGGTGATCGATAGATAAAGTGATGTACACCATTACATACAAAGTTGCGACGAGAGATTAAAACAAGGTGGGAGAGGAAGGGGACGAGACAGGTGTTCGGACAATAGATACAGACACAGAGTTTCTTTTAGAGAAATTTTGTTCACATTTGATATGAGTAACTGGGTGTTTTGACTCACGTTCATCTACTACCTCTCTATAAGTCTCCTAATTACGAGTCTTAAGATTTACTGGGTCTAATATGTCGGGTAGACTTCTGAACTTCGACTCAGTATCTCGGTTAATAGAGTTAATAGGAGTAAAGTGTCGTCACTACGTCACCCCAATACTCATTATAATAACAATTTTTTCTAATTAATATTACCGTTTAAAGTGGTTTTTCAGATTTTTATTAAAATTCATACAACGGTTGGGATGTCCAATAATTTGTAGAAATCTGATCTTTCTTGTCTTTTCCGTGAAGATTTTAATCTCTGGAGATGTAGGACGTACCACCCTCCCTCTCCTACTTAAACAGAGATCGGCACACACTACTACACTCAGAGGCCAATTAGTTACAAAAGGATCGGGGTACGGAAACGAATCCAAGTAAGGAGACAACTTCAGGGGAAAGGAACTGGGTACTTTTTTACAACTTGGATTTACAGGGGAAGTGATACTTCGTAGGGGACTAGTGACGTCGTCCTTTCCTAGAAAGAAAAAGAACATAAAGAGTCTTACTGAATCCTCACTTTTGACTCGAGAACATTACTTTTGTGGGTCTTTGTAACGCCGAACCTATTCTACTTTCACATACCTAAAGGTTATATTCTAAGAACTTTACTCGTCAGGTCCACTCGGGGTAGCAAATGTTTGGGTCTGAGGAAGACAGGAAACCAAGACGGTAGAACCCCCGAGAATAGGAATAGGTGTATCAACTTCGACTCAGTGTTTCTTCTCGAGTCTCCTTCATCTTTATCGTTCTTAAGTCCCAGATTCTACAAGAAAATTCGTTCTCTCTATTTTTAACTTACACGGTAAAAACGAGTGTAAAATGAGTATTTTAAATAGAGTACCGGTTTAGATTGACGTCCCTTTCTACCACATGATCAACCCCAAGAGGTCTCTTTAGCTTAGTTATTCTCTCTCTTTTCCCCCTTTACACAATACCCTTAACAGAGTAGGTTAATACGTCCAATTTGTTAAGGCATTAGAAGGTAAACGTTCGACCTCCTGGTCCATTCGGTCGTCATATTAAGTCAAGTTCAAGTTTCAGGACTCTTGGTCCCGTACTATGAGATATGAGATGTTGTCCTCTTTTACCAACAAAGACGAGGTCGTTTTCCTCTTGTAAGTGTGGAGGAGACGGAAAAACAAGAAAAGATCTGGAGTCCACTTAATCTACTGCGGGTGAACGTAACTACTTCCGTTAAAAGAAAGGAGTCAGATGGATAAGTCTACAATTATAGAAAACCTTTGTGGGAGAGTCTGTGTTAGTCTTTATTACAAGAGGGTCGACAGAGGTATGGCGAATCGAGTCAATTCGACTGTGTATTTTAATTGGTAGCGTAGACCTTTCACATAAAAGAGTGGTCTTTTTTCCATTGAAAACCCATTGATCAACAATGGTGAGGTTTAAGAATATTGTGAAGATTTTCTGGAAAATAATCTCGAGGAACACTTCCACAAAATAAAGGTGTTAAGTAACATTTGAGGTGTTCACGTCTCTACTGATCTTGAATACTCTGACCTACAAAACATGGTACTGTCGAGTCGGCGGGTGTGAACACAAGTTATTTTTTCTCGACCTACTCACTTTACAAGTAGAATAAATATGTCTCCGGTACCTATGATACGGACTAGTGAGAAGAACATTGTGTATGAAGTTAATTTTACTTAGTGAATATTTATATAGATAAACTATAATAAAAGAGGAGCACACATGGTATAGGGAAACACTATGCCATTTATTTTACTCCTGTCCCCGGTCCAGACGTCAGAGACGAGTGAACCCTTCACGTACCTTGTATAAATAATTTATTACTTACTCACATAAACAGTTTACCACCGCTACCCAAGAATTCTTTACATCTCCACTCCCATCATCATTTGTCACACTATCTCTGACCTTCCGTAAAGGGAAAAGGGGACCTGTCCGTTAACCTGGACAGCCACTGTTCACACCAGAACTCCCACCCAAGACCGGTCACCCTACATACCCACATTCCCATTTTCACTCCAGGAAGGGAAGATCGGAGTCCGGTACATTGGGGAGGTCCCGGTGGTAGACGGACGCGTAGGAGACGGACGACCGTTCTCTGTTCTCTTCTGGGACTCCAGAGCTCCCTACTACCTCGGTAGTCTACCTTCCTATTTCCAGGGATTTGATGGTACATTTTGTGACGGTCGGTTCCTGAACGTTTCTTGTCCTTTGTTCAAAGATCCCAGGACTCGGCGACCACAAGACCTATGAAAACAATGTCGTAAAGTGGATGGGATTGTGTCTTTCTTTTAGGGTCTTTTTTGTTAAACTATAAAGAAGTAGGAAAAGTCGTTCTACGAGGCGAACAAAGGAGCAAAGGTCTGTACTTCGAGTGATTGGTTTTACGGACTTTAAGAGTGTTAACTTTTAAGTAATAAAAATCTAAAATCTTGGATTAAAAACGTTGACAAAATAACGTCAATTATCCGTATGTCATTTGATATAGATAGATTTTACATAGTTACATTACAAAGAGGTGTACATTTGTGGACAATTTTGTATGGATGTGTTGACATAGTAGCGGTGGTTGAAGGAATACCGGATAAAATTAGGTAAGGAGGAAAAGAAGGGGTAGGAGAGGAACACTGTAGGAGAAGGGGTCCATAGTTGAATTGTCAAAAGACAGTACTACGCAATCCAACATCAAGGATCTAAAAATACATTTACCTTGGTGTGTCATAAATAACCCGAAAAAGGTCGAAGATAGTAAGTACATTAATAAAAATATAAGAAAATATACCATTTCATATAGATGTCGACTAAGGAAAAATAATGTCTCGTTAGGCGATAGTACACCTATATGGAGTCACATAAATAGGTGGTGGACAACTACCTGTAAAGTCACCACCTTGATATTGTTTATTTTTGGTAATACTTGTAACCATATGTTCGGAACTATACCTGTATACAAAAACAAAGAGAATCCATTTATTGTTTCTGAAATTCCCGACTCAGTATGTCATCCATAACTATATACGAATTGAAAATTTCATTCGTAGTTTCCTTTACATCGTGAAATGTAAAGGTGGTCGTAATATACTGTCAAGATGAATGAGATATAGGAGGGGTTGTCGAGTGTGTCAGTCAGAAAATTTAATTTGACAGAATCATTCATATACAACATAGAGTAACCGGACGCTCTTTTTAGAACTTCGATGAAAATTTTACGGTGAAACTGTGACACTTTTCTCGTACCTGTGATTGCCATCTTCTTTACCGATGTACAGAAGTTTTATTGTAAAAACATTTAAGTTGAGACAGTTTGTTCCCCCGTGAGATCCCTTGCCGTCGATGTTCCTGAATCTTCTTATTTTCGCGAACATACTGGGTACCGTTGGTAAGTTGTCACGATCTCAAATCCCACTCTTCGGGTCTAACCGTTCTCTGTTGAGATATTTTCCCTTACCACCGGTCAGGTATTTTACGCACTGTACGGTATATTTACCGAAGTCTAAGACCAGGAACTTTTCCTTTCGGTCCCACCTCCTCTCGCGGTATCAGTCTGAGTACTTAATCTTGACCGCCTAGAAAATCCTTGGTCGTCTCCTCTCCACTTGGGACACTTTCTCTCAGGAGATTCTTCTAAAGACGTACTCACTCAGGCTCTACTACTCTTGGACCAGATCCTATCGCCATCGTCCCTCTCTCCTACCTTTGGTTCTATGTCTCCTTTCTTAATCGGTCCAAACCCTCCTAAAGGACCTGATATCCACTGAATGTCCAAAAACGAAACTCGTCTATCTATTCGTCCCACAGAGGAACATTTTATTCCTTGTTTTCAAACGTTTGTCAACACATTCCCTTCTACTATTTAAGAAAGGTCCTGTAAGACTCTAATTCCATTGAGACTGATAGTTTTACCTTCGTAAACCCTCAATTGAAAACGGAGTAAATAAGTTTTGTTTATATAATTAGTAACAAATACACGGTCTGTAGCATTTCTTTACACCCCGACCTTCATTCTGATCTGCTCCTTGATCTATAGAGCTAAAGTTGTGATCATTCGGTCGGTCAGTCGATCAATAAAAAGTAAATAGAACCTATTCAGAGAATTTAAGAATGAATAGAGATTTTAACTCCATTATTATGGTTAGAACCGGTATACGTTATTTCTCGTCATAGTATAGTGTATATTCTACTATTAAGTTTCATCTTTCACAATTCTTGGGATATCCTCTAAAATTTCCGAGACCTCTGGGTCTTCTCACAAATGAAGGCCAACAGAGACCGGAGTGTAACATTATATATTGGTGAATACGGGTGTAATAGATGGCGGTATGCACTCCCCTCCCAGAACTTCCTTCCTCGGCATTCACGTGAAACTACTAAACTACTCCGTCTCTCTTCCGGTCCAGTGTCGTAAGGTCGACACCAAGTCCATCGTTCTCCTGCCCTCTTTAAGTACGATAAGGAGGGTCTCCGGTCATGTTTCCCCACAGATTCTCTGTGTATATTCTCTTTTGTATATTTCGTCGAGTCCTAGTGATACAGATACACTAAAAACGTGTAATCGTCTTTGACAAACATCCAAGTGTCCGACAAGGGGACGATGTTCCCACGAACACAGTCACTCTTTTTAAGATGTCTTTAGTCTTTGATCTTTTGGTCAGAGTTGTGGTGATGTCTTATCGATACACTGGGAGTTACAGTGAATGATAGAGACCAAGAGATCGGGGTGCACCTTTCCTCTCCAAATTTACTAAGAGGGTTAGGACGGTCGATGTTGTTACTTACAGAAATACTTCAGAAAGACCTGTGTAGTGAGGAACTTTTTCATCAAGGAAAGAAAAAGAGTATTTAGATCAACAAACGAGTCGTTCTAATTTCTTGTATTATTTATAAGTTCGGTCCTTGACAAACCCGACACTGCGTCAAATTGTTACGATTGGACGACGCACCGTCAGTTTCAGACGTAGTCAAGGTGTAGAAACACTTTTAAAGGAATAGTGGGACACGAACCCAGTAGCATTTAAGTTTAAACGTAACCACTGAAGTAAATCGGTAGAGGGACGGTGACCAAGTAATTGACCTAGAAGTCGTATATCCTCCAGTAGATACGTCTCCGTTTCATTTACAGAGGTATACAAAACTCTTAGACTTACGATAAAGTCTTGATGTCGTTTCACTAGGTAAGACAGTGGAATCCCTAGACCTAAAAGACTCCTTTTTAATTAACAACGGGACCAGAACCAATTAAAAACGATTAATAAGTCCTGAAACCTGTCCGTATAACGTGACTTATACGACCATCCACGTTACACTTTTAGACTCTTGGACAAACCACCTAACCTCTTTCGACGGAAGCTTGAATTTATCCCGTCTGATAGAAACGTCCGTTATATCACCCTTTGATGGAAACAGTTTTACACGCACGAGACGTTTACTCTCCAACGATAAAAGGTTTCTTCATTAGTATATCAACCTCCCTCCCCTCCACGAGTATATTGAGAGTGGTCATAGATAATGACATTTTACGGTCTTCGTTAATACTACAGTACACAACAGATTTTAACCTCGTCAGTCTGTCGAACTCTACGTCAGTCTCGATTATTTGGTTTATTTTAGACGTCTCAAAATGACGTAGTATAAGAAAGAAATGTGTTAATATTCGTGTTCTTTCCGTAGACGGTGTAATGTCAGTTAAATAAGGAAGAAATGAAAGAGAGGAGAAAGAAGGGAAACAATTTTTCCTTCGTGCACTTCGACTTAACCAATCCCTATTTAAAGTTTCCAATGTCACCCTTTTTCTCCACAACAATAATTCTTTTTGCGGAAGGACCTCTTCAGGTTACATTGAAAGACAACGTTCGAAACTTTTATGGGGGGACTAATTTTATACGGAAGGGTAAAACATGGACGAAATCGTAGTTCGTAAACTCTTTCCTCGTCTTTTATTCTCTACGGACGGTGAGTCTTAGGAAGATTATTTAAGGTGGATTCTTCCAGGTCGTGATTCCCGATTAAAGGTTCCACAAAGGAATTAGTCTAAGGATTTCGGTTTACATACGTAGAAATTAAAGGAAACCTAGACTGTCGTAATTCAACTCTTTTCAGTTCTCGAATAAAAAAGTAAAAGACACACTATTTTTGTAAGCGGGAAAGGTACACTAAAAGTCTACTCTAGTTGACAAATTAAAGAGAGTTTTCGATTGTCGGTCTCCCGTCACTTCCTTTGGATCCCTGGGTCTTCGGTTCTCCTAGGAGACTGGAACAAGAACCGTTCGGTCTGTTCGATGAAGGAATCTCGAATTACCTCGTTATATAAGTCTTTTTCCCAAAAACAAAGCACAAACGAAATAGAAGGTAGTGCTCGACATTTTAGGAAGTGTAGACTGGCTAATTTCTTTTCTTATGTAGTGTCATGTAGTCTTACGTGTGGTAGTAAAGTCAACCTGGGTTTGTTGGAAGTTCCAGTGCATAAAGATGACTGGAGTTCGAGGGAACGAAAGAAATAGGTAGAGAGTAGTCGGGACGTATAGCACTTTTTTTAGAAGTACGTTCTTTCGTTCGTAGCGTAATTAATACACTTGGTGTAGACGTGTGTCCAACGCCCTCGAGAGTCTGGCGTAGACAACTTACGGTTCCGGTTTTTGTGGGTTGAGGTGTCCCTACAACAAACGATACGGGAAAACGAGTAACCATCTAACTAAAAGTACAAGACCGATTTGTTTATCAATCGTTACGACTCGTAGCAAGGAACGAAACGTGACTTCTGGGTTAATCGTTCGTATCAGTTACCTGCCCAGTTCTCAACTCCAAGTCTGTCTGAGGAGCTCCGGTTTGGAGAGACAAACTTGTCGAAAGGTGAGTGGAAACAGGAGTAGTGTCCACTAGAGGACACTTTGTACAGTGGCTCGAGGTGCACGTTTCGGTCTCTCCTTTATTTATCGTCAAATAGGTTTATAGTACACAGTGACGTGTCTGTTTAGTTTGACGAGACCTTTCTAGTAATGACTATTTCTTACTTGACGACCGTGTCTTTACATTTCAACACCCAGTCCTTTCCGACATTCGATGTCTCCACTTATCTATGTACCACTTATAAATCTCGATCGGACACAATGTTCATTAAATTTACCCTACAATGAAAATTGAGTACTATCTGGTCGAGACACCCACACCCACACAACCCCTAGGGGACATCCATTCACGGTAGACAATGTGAAGTCAGACGGCCATATTTAGGTGTAGCCTAAATGTCGAAAGACTTGGAAGAGCCGTCTCAATGTCTTGTTATTGTGTTGGTCTTACCGTTAGACCGATCGACAGAATGGGTTATGAGTAAAATGTCTGATGTCAGAGGTTCTATGGTTCCCTGACATTGTAGGTCTTTTATTTAGGTGGTCCCCAGTCTCGATGTCCCTAGCACAAATCTGCAGACTGGGTATTTTGTGTGAACACGTCCATCCTAAGTAGATAAACAGAGGACACTCCACGACAACGTGTCGTCTGGGTAAAGATGTCTCCGAAGGGGTCTTCCTCTTGTTTAATTGGTAGTCAGGTAGGTGGTTCAGGGACGACTCGGTTGTCGACCCCACCAGACCCTAGGAGGTGGGGTCCTCAGTAGTGACGGAACAGGTCTACTACTACCCTTGTCTAAAGGTTTGTAGTTCCTAGACAGAGAGAAACTCCAAACATTTTGGAGGTTTGAGAAATTCGACTGCGGGGAGTCCGTAACCTTGTCTCTCTACCGCTAATCTTGTTACTTCACTCTTCGGTGTGCACCTACCGGGAAAGTACTCTCTCGTTTATAAAAGGTTTTCGACCTGAATGAGTTGGTCTGCATAAGTCCGTGACCAAAGTCCGTGACTTTTACTTTTGTTTTGTTTATTTTACTTCGTTTTGATTGTTATCAGGGACTGAGTGTGAAATCACTACATCCACTCGGTAGTCACTATAGACTTTGGTGGTACTTAGTGATTCCCGATTCTGTTAGGGACCTCGACTAGAGTTTAAGGTTCTCGATAATTGGACTTGAGAAATTATAAGAAGATTAGTGACAATAGGAGGAAAGAGTGACGGTCATCCCATTCAGTGGTTGGGAGGTAGTCAAGGAAGGTTGCGTGTACTTGACTCATGAGACTTCGTACCGGACTCTAGATGGGTTCACTCACCTCATTTCAAGTCAGTGAGTTAGTACAGGTTGAAGAACGTTGGTGTACCTGACGTCGTGTTGTCCGAAGGGACAGGTAGTGGTTGAGGGTCTCAAATGAGTTTGAGTACAGGTAAGTCAGTTACTACGGTAGGTTGATAAAGTAGGAGACAGCAGGGGAAGAGGAGGACTGAAGTTAGAAAGGGTCGTAGTCCCAGAAAAATTTACTCAGTCAAGAAGCGTAGTCCATCGGTCTCATAACTCAAAGTCGAGGTCGTAGACAGGAAGGTTACTTATAAGTCCTGACTAAAGGAAATCCTATCTGACTAACCTAGAGGAACGTCAGGTTCCCTGAGAGTTCTCAAGAGGTTGTAGTGTCAAGTTTTCGTAGTCAAGAAACCACGAGTCGAAAGAAATATCAGGTTGAGAGTGTAGGTATGTACTGATGACCTTTTTTTGTATCGGAACTGATCTACCTGGAAACAACCGTTTCGTTAGAGAGACGAAAAATTATACGTCAGATCCAACCAGTATTGACAAGAAGGTTCCTCATTTGCAGACAATTAAAGTACCGACTCCAATGGTAGACGTCACTAAAACCTCGGGGTTTTTTATTTCAGAGAGTGACAAAGGTGACAAACGGGTGGATAAACGGTACTTCACTACCCTATCCTAAGGCACGAGAAGTAAAAGACTTACAACTCGAAATTCGGTCGAAAAAGTGAAAGGAGAAAGTGAAAGTGGTTCTCCAAGAAATCAAGAAGAAGTGAAAGACGGTATTCCCACCACAGTAGACGTATAGACTCCAATAACTATAAAGAGAGTCGTTAGAACTAAGGTCGAACACGAAGTAGGTCGGGTCGTAAAGAGTTCACTCCGTTTCCGGTTCTGTAGAAGTGTGTTACAAGATTATTGAATCAATGATTGAACAAATCATCGATTGAACCAGTCACTGAATCTCATTTGAACCAAACAATGGTAGATGTTGTTTCTGAGGTATGAAAGTTCTTGTACCACGATTTTTCTGATGGTTTGTTAAGACTTTACTCTGATTGAAACCGTTTTAAAGGTAGGATGAAAAAGTCGGTGTAAAATAGACGGACGAGGATAAAAGTAGATGACTAGGGTATGGGTGACGAGTCAGTCACCAGTGTAGTCCAAATTTTGAATAAGGGAACGTATGGAGAGGGGGAACACCCCCTTCGTATATAGATTCAAAGACCACTAAAGTACCAAGATGGATCTTTCGTCTAAGTATAAGTATAATACGTTTTTCCTTCTACAGTATCTCAGATTAGATCTCTTCAAATTTTACGGAAACTTGAGTTCATAGGGAGACGGAGATTAGGGTGGTAATCTCAAGGTGACCAACTTAGAACTTCTTATCGAAAACACCAAACAAATGGTTTTAATAAGTCTATTTTTATTTATAGGTTACCCTTGAATTTAGAGTTAAGTACAACATCCTTTCCCAAGGGATTGGTGGAATTGGGTAGGTTCGTACTTCGAACCTGAAAAGAAGGGTGTCGTAGAAACGGGGAGAACCACAACAACAAGTCAACGGGACAGTTCAGTTTGAGAAACACTGGGTACCTGACGTCGTGAGGTAGGGAGTGGTAGAGGGCTTCAAACGGGTTCAAGTACAGGTAACGTAGTCAAAACGGTGGTTCGACAGAGTAGGAGACTACGGGAGAAGAAGACGGGAGTCAGAAAGGGTCATAGTCCCTAAAAAGGTTACCCAGTAGACAAACGTAGTCCACTGTTTTTATGACCTCGAAGTCGAGTCGTAGTCAGGAAGGTTACTCATAAGTCACAACTAAAGGGAATTCTAACTGTCCAAACTAGAGGACCGACAGGTTCCCTAAGAGTCCTCAGAAGAGATCATGGTGTCAAGCTTCCGTATTTAAGAAACCACGAGACGGAAGAAATACCAGGTCGAGAGTGTTGACATACACTGGTGACCTTTCTGGTATCAGAACTGATATGCCTGGACCCAACCGTTTCATTACAGAGACTAAAAATTGTGTGACAGATCCAAACAGTATCGAAAGGGTGGTTCTATGTCGGCAGAAGACTAAAATACCGACGTCAGTACTCGGAGTCACTAAAATCTTGGGTTCTTCTTCTTTAAACAGTGACGAAGGTGGAAAAGGGGAAGGTAAACAGTACTTCATTACCTCGGTCTACAATACTAGAATCGAAAAAATTATAAATCAAAATTCGGTCGAAAAAGTGAGAGGAGGAAGTGGGAGTAGTTCTCTGATAAAACAAGGAAAAGTGAAAGACTGTAATCTCACCATAGTAGATGTATAGACTCCAACAACTATAAAGAGGGTGGATAGAACTAAGGTCGAACATTGAGTAGGTCGGACTGTAAAAAGTATTACACGGGTCTCATATCCGATTTATTGTCTCACTGTCATCTATCGGGACAGTATGAGGAAGGAGTTAGGACTTGGTGAGTCAACAAGGTATGTCCCAGGATTGACAACGAAGAACTGAACGTATGTCCAAATAGTTCTCTGTCCATTCTACCAGACCATAAGGGTAGAGACATTCTCGAAAGGTGTCAAACAATACTAGGTGTGTCAGTTTCTGAAATCACGTCAACTACTTTATCTCCATCTACAAACAGACCTTAAGGGAACGAAAGAGATATTAGGTCGTTTACAACCGTTAAACTCGAGACCAAGAAGGACTGAAAAGAAAACCACATTACTGTAGATAAGAAATAAAACCCTGAAAATACATACAGAACTCGAAGGGTCCAACATTTCTTAGGTGGACGGTTCGTCTTCTACACCAAAACTAGGGATTCAGTCCTTCTAGGGGACCGTTTCCTTTATCGTTAGGTGAGGTCATAAGAACGGAGTCTTTAGGGTACCTGTCTCATCTGACCGTCCGATGTCAGGTACCCCAACGTTTCTCATCCTGTACTTACTCGTTGATTTGTTGTTGTTAACATACAGAGTTCGGTGTCTTTTTCCACCTATAGGAGGGTCTCGTTAATCTACCGGAGTCACTCCAGAGTATTATTCACGGAAGGGAGACCTGTTAGGTATTTGATGGATGTCCGTTGGGAGGAACCTTTCAGGTGTAGAGTGTTCCCGTTATTCTGATTACCGGGGTGATCGTACCAAAGAGACGGGTGGACTTCTATATGTAATTGTTATAGAAGGTCCCTAACCAAGATCCTGTGGGTGGGACACCTGTGGTTTTAGACGTCTACGAGTTCAGGAAATAAATGTATATTAGATAAGTGGAAGAAGATACATGAAATTTAGTAGAGATCTAATGAATATGTTAGATTACGTTACATTTACAATACATTTATGAACATTTATGTTACCTTTACGATACATTTATCAACGGTCGTACGTCATTTAAGTTCAAAACAAAAAACTTGACAGACCTTAATAAAAGGACTTATAAAAACTAGACTCCAACCAACTCAGACGTTTACGTCTAGGGTACCTATAACTTTAAGTGGGTATGAGAGGTAACCGTCGTTCACCGGACGGATACTACTGTCCCGAAGAGCCTACGAGGGAACACGAGACACACCGGTGGGTATAAGAAATGGGGTATGGTGGAGAGGTGGACTAAATGTAGTGGAAAGGGTAAGTGAGTAGACGGAGGATGGAGGGGAGGTGATTCCAGTGGGTAGAAGGGACGAGAAGAGAAAGTACGTCCCTGGACGGAAATCACTCCACCCTTCTCCTCGTCGGATTGAAAGATCAAGAATGAGATAGAAGAGAGGTTAAAAGAACAATGTCGGGACGAAAGAATCCTGGGTGAAAGTTCCAGTCTTTTAGTTTGAACCGATAAAGAACTCCAAGGATTTTCATAACACTCACGGAGACTAATTATCCCTCTCCATCCCTTCAACTAACCCCACTAACACATTTCTTTTACCCTTATTTTCTTTACGTCCGAGATTATGAAGTTTCATAATAAACCGAAGTGGTTTATGTCCAAAAATAGTAAACTTCTCCCTTAAGGGACCACCGGGTCATCAATCCTGAGGCGTGCAGGTGACGTCCACAGTACTCAAGCTAGGACCAACTGTTTGATTCAAGGGTATGAGACGGGTCGTGTCGGTTCTCCTTTGTATCACTTACTTTAGTTTCTGAAACTCAACTGACACGATCTACGATCTCATAGGGAAGGAGTTTCCCGATCATTTCACAATTCTATTATGTACATTTCACAAATTGTGTCATGGACTGTGTGTCATTCACGAACTATTTACACTCGATACAACAATAATAACTCTTCTTTTTGGACTCGACCTTCATGGGTTCCTCTCTTATTTTTTTGTTTCTTTTTGTGGTGACAAGTTAGAATTACTGTCGGTGGTTCCGGTCGGTGGTAGAACTAAAGAGGAAGGAGCCATAGGAAACTGTGTCAAACAGAGAGTACCGTCTATCCTTCGAAGTAGGATGAATGGGAGGTGTTTAATAATCTGGGGTTCTTTCGAAATAGTTGTGAAATAGTTGTGAGTTTACGACTCAATTAAAAACTGGATCAGAAACTTTTAAAGGTCGTTCCTAAAACGACATGGACATTAATATAGTTTTGTGAGAATGCCTTTAAGTTACAGTTGGACTATAACACCGCCTATTATGACAAAGTCTTACCGCGGTATACAGAGATCACTGTCCTACGACGTCCTTCACCAGGGGAAGTTCGGTGGCGTCTCTGAGAGACTGTTATCCATTTATGATGTCTTGATAAGTAATCTGGGTCTTATATTGTACGGTAGTGGTGTCCCTTTCGGTCGAATTTTAGTATTTACAGTTCTGTATTAATCGAATTTCCAGTCCAAATTAATGTCAACAACTTTGACTTTATGTGATTAATAACTTTGGTACAGTCTTTTAATAAAATTACCTCATCTTACAAAACAGTCACGGAAACAAAGATGTCTTCCTACCAAGAATAACGAAGTATCTTTCTTTTTGCTACTGCCCGTAATGAAGGGACGCACCTACCTTCGTCTCTTGTTTTGTTTACTATCCCGACTATTTTCCCGGGTCTTGAGGTTTGTCAAGGTGTCTCGTTATCAGGTACAATAACATAATAATTAGTAAAAGAATATTAGACACGAAATCTATATTAAAATTACTGCGAAGTTCCTTTCGAGTTACGTAATGTGACATTGCTGTTTCCTTCTTGTAAATAGTGACCCAAGTATCCAAATTACCATTTGGTTTAGTTATTCATTTGTTGACCACTCTTTTATTGAGTTATTGACATTTTTCAGCAGTATGGACATACTAAAGATTCTAAAGATGGTCCTTATAAATAACTGAGTGGATTTATAAAAACAACTCAAAATAGTAGAAAGAGGAAACCCAAAGGCTCCTACTCTTTGTAAACTTGTTAGAAAGTAAATTAAATTAAAACAAAACAGGGGACAAAACAAATTCTTTTTTATTCCCTATTATGGAGAATTTCAAGTCGAGACAAACTTTTGTGTTTATTTTCCTTTTTTGAGGTGTTCTTTACGTTCACTATTCATTGGTACTCAATGGTCTTCGAGGAGTATTAACCATTCTTTTCAGGAAACCTTCTAAGCCAGACTTATGACTATATAGGGATATCCCTTTTTTTTTTCAAAATACATCACATCAAGAGTATACCTCTAATCGTGAGGACTCCTCTTGATTTTTGTAGTCAAAGTCTTCCTTTTTTTTAGCAATTTTACTTCGTTTTTAGATGTCTAATACAAAACAGTTTTACCTCTTGTTTCCCGATTCCTTTGTCATAAAATGATAGACTTTCTGTGTAATCCTCTCTGGCAAAAAACAATTCTCTTCTCTTTGACGTACTGAGGTTTCGTAAAATTTATCGAGGTTTCTTGGGCGAAGACTGTTTCGTTCTCGACTCGATAAGGGGTATTCGGTGTCTGTTACGGTCGTCCCAGACGTGAGGTGAGATGAAGTTATTACCTTTTTCTTTTACTGTAAATTAATTCTCAGCGGACGGAAGGTCCATGAATACTGTAACTTTAGTCACACCTGTATTCCGTAATTCCGACTGTAGTTGTATCAAGTGGGTTCTTCAGTAAATGAATTCTAAATGTTGACTGACATTCTCTTTTCACTTTTAAATACTTTCCAAAGGTAGACCGTCAGATATAGTAATCATAAGTGTGACTATCGTCGTTACTAAATTTAAAGTATTAGATTCACTTCTATACGTAGTTTTTTAAGAGGATTTTATACAGATTATCGAGATTGACTGACGAAATAATCTCAGACAGACACTTTTTTTTACAATCTATAGTTACTTCTTCAGTAGTTGGCAATTAAAGTCAGACAAGTTGATTATACGTATTATTTCACCGTTACTACACCGGCTTTGGGGGTGGGTTTGAGAGACTTTCTCTGTGTTATTTGATTGATGGAAGGTAACGAAATTCGTCATTTTTGACTAACGGAACAAACTAGACCAATATCGTTCGTAAAGTTCAGTATCGTTACTAATAAATAATTTATAATTACTGACAAAACCTCTTACCTGCCCTCATTTTTTACGTCGAAAACCGTACACAACAAGTCCCGTATACTTATTTAGGAGAATTGTCTCTCCTCCTTTATACATATTTAGAGGATGACGTCTTCTTAGTGACACGGTAGGTAAAAAGACTTAATTTCGTGTGACAGTGACGTTTTGTGGGAGTACAACAGTCTCGTCCTGACACATTCTTCTATTTGGGAACTATGGAAGAGAATTTTGACATCTATCTCTTCACAAATTTTGTTTTTCTTTACACCAAACGTGTCGTCTTTTGTTTTAATCTTATGGTAACCTACCGAGACTCATATCTAATTTTTGTAGAAATTTTCTCCAATTATATTAAGGTCCCCAAAGTATATTCTCCGACGTCTTTATTTCCTTTCTTGTTCTTAAGGTCTCAGTCCGACGTCCGTCCGTAATTTAAACCGAGGTGGCGTAAAATCGAGATACTGGAACACGTTTAAATAAATAGGAGAGACCAACAGACATAAGGGGAGACCTTTTGTCGTGGATCGAGTAGCCCAACAACCTGCCTCATGCACGAGTCTGCACAGGTTGAGAAATACTGGGATACCTGACATCAGGTGGCCCAAGAAGACAGGCACCCTAAAAGGACCGTTCTTATGACCTCACCCAACGGTAAAGGAGGAGGTCCCCTAGGAGGTCTGGACTCCTAGTTTGGGAGTAGAGGACCCAGAGGACGTAACAGTCCCCCTAAGAAATGGTGACTTAGTGTACACTTAGGGTCCATCTACAATATATCCTCCAAGGGTTTCGTTACCAAGTATCTCTCCAAAGTCGATACGTTTAGAATAGTACCTACATTTTGAAAAAAAAGAGATAAACACCTATTAACGAAATGGTACAACACAACCAAAGACGGCATGTTGTTGCACTTGTTCGACATTCATATATGTACAAGGGAGTAAGGACTTGGAGGGAGGGTGGGGAGAGGGGGTAGGGTGAGGAGAGGGGCTAGGGTGAGGAGAACCAACATTGTCTCGTGGTTCAATTTGAACTTGTTTGTCTTTAGAGTGAATTTATNGTTTAGAATAGTACCTACATTGAAAAAAAAGAGATAAACACCTATTAACGAAATGGTACAACACAACCAAAGACGGCATGTTGTTGCACTTGTTCGACATTTATATATGTACAAGGGAGTAAGGACTTGGAGGGAGGGTGGGGAGAGGGGGTAGGGTGAGGAGAGGGGCTAGGGTGAGGAGAACCAACATTGTCTCGTGGTTCAATTTGAACTTGTTTGTCTTTAGAGTGAATTTATCTCAACCCTCTGGTCTTCCCCCTCGAGAATACGGGATGTTATAATTATCGTCCCAGGTTTTCTTTCTTCTGAGGAAAGGATCCTTCAATGAGTCGGTATCGTTACTTTTCGGTACCCGAGGTAAATGATCTCGGGAAGATTGAAAGAAAAGGGGAGGCATTTTAACAAGAGGAAAGAACCGGTACCCCCCTAAGTGTGTACTAGGGGGTACCAAGTCAAGTCAAGTCAGTGAGTCAGCACAGGTTGAGAAACGATGTGGTACTTAGCGTCGTACGGTCCGGAGGGACAGGTAGTGGTTGAGGGCCTCAAGTGAGTCTGAGTGCAGGTAGCTCAGGGCACTACGGTAGGTCGGTAGAGTAGGAGACAGCAGGGGAAGAGGAGGACGGGGGTTAGGGAGGGTCGTAGTCTCAGAAAAGGTTACTCAGTTGAGAAGCGTACTCGACCGGTTTCATGACCTCAAAGCCGAGATCGTAGTAAGGAAGGTTTCTTTAGGGTCCCGACTAGATGTCTTACCTGACCAACTTAGAGGAACGTCAGGTTCCCTGAGAGATCTCAGAAGAGGTCGTGGCGTCAAGTTTTCGTAGTTAAGAAGCCACGAGTCGGAAGAAGTGTCAGGTTGAGAGTGTAGATATGTACTGGTGTCCTTTTTGGTATCGGAACTCATCTGTCTGGAATCAGCCGTTTCATTGTAGAGACGAAAACTTATACGACAGATCCAACCAGTACTGAAAGGAAGATTCCTCATTTGCAGAAAGTTAAAGTACCGACGTCAGGGGTACCAACGTCTGGGGATTAACGTTAAGAAACTTTTAGTGTTTATTTTGGGTAGAAACGATCTCTTTATAGACCGTCAGATAAGTAAAGTCTCGTTGTACCGAGAGGTACCTTGACTTTTGTGTAGTGTGACCGGGACACCTTGAGGATCTGGGAAGGTTAGGGCCTTCAATCGACGTCCTCTACTTCCTTATTTCATAGTTTCTGTGACAACCAATAGATAAGTTGGTGGTGAGGAGAGAAGAGGAACGATTCTTATACAGTTAACGTAGGTCTATATAGTATATTTACACGTGTCCTTTTGTCCAGGGAGAGTTTTGAGGTCCCCTATTGGTACTCACCAAAAAGAACCCCCCCCCCCCCCCTACATATCAGTATTAATCANCCCCCCCTCCTACATATCAGTATTAATCACGATTTATTAGCGGTTTATAAGGACAGAGAGACGAGGCGTACGTGTTCCAGTAGACGTGAAGGACCGAAAAACACGAACCTACCTTAGTGCAATTTTCAATGGTGACTATCTAACCCTTATGTTCGTAAACCTAAATCACCGAATACACTTTAGGAGAGAAAAGAGAGACTATGTCATTTGTCAATAAAAATTCTACCACCGACAAGTGAGTAGGATTCAGAGATTTACTACCACACCTTTCTCTGGGACCGGTTAAGTACTATCTGTACCTTGGACTCGTCATTCATTTGGAGACAGTAACGTCGGGTGACTCTGAAACCACCACAAACAAGGGTATCGTCCGCGACTTCAGAAGACTGAGTACGTCATCTACAAAGGATGACCCTGGACTATTTTACTACCTCCTTACTTTTCTCTCTCTACGAGTTCCCTTTCTGGAGTAAGAAGGTTAAGAACACGTTAACACATTCGTCAGTTAAGATGGTCTCAGTCCCTCCTTCATTGCTCCATCTGGAGTATCTCTTTCATTCCGAACTTTATTTGACACTAAAATTTTATAAACTCGAGTGGTTCAACTAACTTCCCCTCTCACTTTTATGACGTCTTCCTCTCTGGTGTAACTTGTTCGTCTGCCTCCTTGACCATGAGAGTCTCTAAACAGATTTCTCTATTTTATAGTCCCTTCAAGAATATGTCAGAAGTGCCTTAAACCTTAAATAAACCACTCAATCTCCGAAAAGATGACATTTTAGACACTGTTAACTACTACGTTAAGTCCTGTGTATAGGGACCTTTTAGGGTCTTAAATTCACTTTATGACTTACTGTAGTAGTGTTAGTAACGACCACCAACGGTGTACAACAGAGAGTACTGTCTCTTCTTTTGATGTGTATTGGAGTGAAGAACGATACGATAAGTTCTTTCTACAACCTCAAGTTTTACCGTTTTAAGTGTAATTTTTAATTTAATGGTGACTAGAGGTTATCCAATTGAGTTAATCATCGTCTGTAAAGTCAAGTGTGAAGTGGTTGATAGGATTACGTGACTATCTAGGAATGTTTCTTGAAGGTGACACCCATTCCCCTCCTAGTTTCCTGAAATTCGGATCCTCATTGTGTCGACCTCTACATTATGTGAAATCTTTTTAAAAAGATCGTTGTGTCTTACTTACCTTACTTACCCCATTCTACTGCCGATCCCGTAGTAAATCCTCTGATCGCCAGTATCAACAATTGTTGAATGTTTCTTTCTGTTTTTTTCCGTACACAGATATACTGTGTAAAACTCTTTCTCTTTTAAACAGAAAGAACCACAGACACGAATTAACTTTTGATAGAAGTTTATTCAAAACGAGAGGAGGGTTATTAGACAGTCACTGTCATCAATAGGTGAACAAGATGGAAGACAGAGAGAAAAGAGAGGGAGAGGTAAAGGAGTCGTAATGAAGTAGGGAAGGAACCTTCTTGAACATTCATACAAAGTTCTGGAATTCATCAACACGAGAGTCACCTTACCTCACCAAAGGAGAATTACGGGTCTTTGGGTACTACTATTGTCGGGTCCAATACTACTACTCCGGGACTTGACTCTATTACCGTTTATTTTCCTTCTCTTTCTCTATGTTCACTCACCATTCGATATCTTGAACCATGGGGGACGAACAACAGTCACCTTAGGTGAAAGACTGAGTTGTTTAAGGGTCTTATAACATCCATGAGTTGTTCACAACGACTTATTTATTTATTCAAACTCTTTGTTTTACGTTTCGTAACTTACATACAACCCTACTTAGTTCAACTCAGTTGGCACTGAGAGCGGGATTTTCCAAAAGACAGTAATGGTAATTGGACTTTGGACTTCTGTACCTATCGTTTATAGAGGAAGTAAAATACGTGAGTACCCTAAGTGAAATTCAACTGATGATGTCAAAAAGTGACAACTTAGATTTGTGTGGTAGTCTTCGGAAGTCTTCTGTTACGAGGTCTTTCAGTAACGGTTGACTAGGTTTGACTGCTCCCTTTACTTTAAGTTAACCGATAAGAGTCTGAATGGTTATATAAATTACTCAACTTTTCCTTAATTCGTCGTTTGACTGTTTCTTTCTCGATTAAAACACAAAACAAGGATACGAGGGAAATTGACATAAAGAACTCTAAGAAAGGATTACTTCCTTTTGATTTCGTAAACGGTAGTCGTCTACGGTCGACTGTTCAAAAGTCAGAGTTCTCCTCATTGTTACTTCCCCTCCGGATACACCCAACGTTTTCCTACCCTTCCTACCTCACTCACCAATCGGTTACATTTCTTGAATAAAACTCTCTTTTTCTACTTTAAACAAGACAAATAAAACAATTGTGTTTTAGACGTTTTTACTGAGGATGCGTCTAGAAAAGTCATATGTGGTAGATTCTGTTTCTAATACTTTTGGTGTAGTCTGTTCTTTAGTTCCTGGTCTTGTAAATTGGGACGAGAGTGTTACTTAAGTATCTCATTGGTCTCTATAGTTGGTGGAAAGTTAAAGGGATAACCATTTGTCCCGGAGTCTTAAAAAAGGTTACTATTTTTGGTGAATAGATTACATATGATCTGTAAAGTTTGTAAAAAGTATATAATAGTTTCGGACCGCGTATAGAGGGAACCTTGGTCCTTACCACTTTTACGTAAGAGGAAAATGAAATAAACATAATAATAGGGGTGAACTATGTACCGTCTTTGGTTCCGAGTCATTCTAATTCCTTGAGTCCGAGTGTAGTATATTTTTTGTTTCAGACGGACCAGGGTTTCGATTGGTCTCATTGGTGATACAATATATCTTAGACGAGTGACAGTGAAAAGTTTAATATAGGTCCGTCAACCAACCGATTCTGACTCTGAAGTCTTTTGTCATGTTAGGGGTACACACTACCATCGTGAAGACAAATTCTCGTATTGTGACTGTTCTGACTTTTGCTTGTGGTAAATCGTCTGTGGTGGACGAATTACTGATGGGCACAGGACGATATACGACTGACTGTAACCGTATATTTTGTAAAATACTCCGGAAATAACTGGACAATTACAGTGAGGGTCCCGATTACCTCATCGTGTAATAGGTGTTACCTTGACACCTTTGGAGATAGGTCACCGTCAGTGATCCTGATTGAGTCTTTGTATGTCAATTGCACCCGACGGACGGTAACCTATTTACTTCTTGAAACCGACGAAATAGAAGGATGTTGTGTCTATTGTCATTACGGGACCACTCTTCTGACCAAGAAAAAAATTCTTCATTTATAGGGGAATCGTAAGTGCTAATGATCTACTAAAGTGTAACAACGGTCTGTTCTTTAGTCTGTAAGATCTTTACACGAGAGAGTTGTAAACCGTGGAGTTTGGGTCTCCTTCTTTTCTTGAACCGTTTTAGTGAATCTTCCTACTCTCTACATTCATGGTAATACTTGGTAAAAGGTCACCATTTATTGGTTCGAAAATAACCCACTACATTAATCTCTGTCTAAAGTCACGTCGAACCTATGTCGACAAAGACAGGAGGGTCACGGTCTGAAAACGACCTAGCAAGAGACCGGTAACCGTTAAATCGGTTAATCAAGACGGAACCACGTGGGTAAACTAGAGGAAGAAGTGACTCTACTACCTGGACGAATAATTCTGAAGAGTCTCAACGTTTATTCCAGGGGTTTAGAGTTTCCGTGGAACTCCATACACGGAGGTTACCGTATAGAATAGAACTATCACAAACAAGACCCAAACGAACACGAAATCCTCCACGAACCCCTTTTTAAGGATGTTTGTCGGACTACGGAGGGACAGTGACGGTCCATTTCCAAAACGAAGAGGACCTCTAGTCTCCTTAATTTCTTGTTACAGATAGTACATAAGAAGACTTCCTTCTTTACGTTTCTGGAGATATATGTCAATTCTCTCTCTCATTGGTGTCGTTTTTCTCTACGTACATCTACGAGTTCAGAGGACACAAAAATTTGATACTAAGGAACGAGAAATACCTAAGTAGTTTAATCCCTTGGACTACGACTCTTTCTAACTCCCGTCCTCCTCTTCCCCGTCGTCTCCTACTCTACTAACCTACCGTAGTGGTTGAGTCACCTGTACTCAAAGTCGTTTGAGACCCTTCGTCCCTTCTGACCACACGACGTCAGGTACCCCAGTGTTTCTCAACCTGTGCTGAATCACTGACTTGTTGTTGTTTTTAATCCTCTTTCGAACAAAGAGTTCCCAGGGTCTATACTCGTATATTCTATCACTATCCTGTAGTCCTATTTGAGTCAAAGACACGGAACTTACTTTGTCATCTCCCCGATTCTTGTAGGAACCAGAATCTATTCAGTGAGAAATGAACATACATCTGAATTATGTTTTCGAAGTATCTGTATTCGAAGTCTAATTGGGGGAGTTGGTAAGTGGAATTGTTGTCCTCTCGGAATAGTTGAGGACCCGGGTCATGAGAAATCTACCTTTTTCAGAGTATCAAGATATATCCAGTCCTTTGTTATATTTATCACGAACATAAACAATCCTTTGTTTCCTTCTCTTTTGGGAATCTGGTCAGAAACAGAAAACCACAAAACGTTAAAATCAGAGGAACAATTGTCATCCTTAGTTTACGGTAGACCAGTCCGCTTCTCTTCACGGAGGTTAAACGTGTCTCGGATTTTATTAGAGAGAGGTGGGATCTACCACTCATTGATGATCTCCTGTCCTTGACAATAAGACCAGTATCAGGAACGGAGTGTTACGACTTGTGTCTTGACGAGGAGTTCAATGAGATGTTTACAAGTAACCCAACTTAATCTCATCTATTGTTATGAGATTTACAGAGAAGGAGTCTAACATTGACTTCTCTCCTTGTGATAAAACAATTTCGAGATTTACATCAAGACAGAAACAAAAGGTCCGTTGACGTTCATCATGTGGAAGAAGTAAGACAACCATGAACTCAGGATTTTTGTTCCTCTGACTTATATAATAACAAATGTTCCTTCTTCAGGATGTTTGAGTGACTTGTTGTTAGAGTTCTCCAGTTGACCAGTTGGAAGTTCGGTCACTACTAACGGCACTGGGTGGGGGGAAAGGACAACGAGTTTTTCCGTAACATAAATCTATTTTAGTTTAAGAAATGATATATTCTAGGATAACGATGTATTGTTTCCTAGGGTTCAAATCGTCGAACTTTGTTGTTACATAACAGAGTGTCAAAGATTACTAGTCCTTAGACCTTGAACAAACGAGTCACAAAGTTCGTGTCCTATTCGAGTACTCTAACGTCAGTTCGATAACTGACCTCAACGTCACTAGACTACCGAACTAACCCTGACCTCCTAGGTCAAGATATTATTGAATATACCTGAATTTGTCCTTCGATGTAAAAGAGTGGTGCACTCGGAGAAATATTCTAACAAGTGTTCTACCGTCGACCAAAGGGGGTCTCGTCTATTAGGTTCTTTCTCTCTTATTCTTTTTCTATTTCTCTCCCTCTTGTGTGTGGGTTTTATGTTGGGTACCATAATAAATATTGGATTAGAGACTACAGGGTATGGTAGTGAAGATAGTATAAGATGACCAGTGTGTCTGATTAGGATCATGTCACACACCTTCCTGGTGTACTTTGACACTGACCCGTGGTGGAACCGAAGGTGTGAATGGATTGGGGTATTGTATGTTGTGCCAGGGGAGAGAAGACTGTGGAGGTTTAAGTGGAGTACGGTATGAGGGGTACGTTTGGGACGAGATCATTGGACGGGAAAGCTGTCAAGGATCTATCAAGAAACTTCATAAAGGAAGGAGTCAAAGAAAAGAAAATAAATAAATAAATAAATAAAATAAATAAAAAACCAAAAACGAGAAAGGATACGGATCTTACGAAAAGTCGTCAAGAGGTTTATCCGTTTAGAAAAAGTAATCAATTTGTAGGGGAATAGTATATCTAGAAAGGTTTGGTAGATGAAATTTCTTAGAGAAGGTAATACACTACGGGATAACAAACAAACAAACAGAAGTATCGTATAAACCTGAATGAAGATGAGGACATAGATGGACGAGTAAAGGAAAAACATTTATATTATTCGTAATACTTCTGTTTCCTCAGACGGACAGTGCGAGTGTCAGCGTAGAACCCATCGACCATGATTTAACCACAAACTATTTATAAACGACAGACTTCTTTTTCCATGTCTGTTATCTAGAAGGGTCAGTCATAGAACATGAGATTGGTGGGACTGGGTGTGACCGTGTCACCCGGTCACCCGTAAAAGGATTTAGTCCGTAGTTTTGTTTGGGGTCCTGTGGATAAGGAAAGGTATAGGAGGTAGAGTTCTGAGTCGAAGGAGATTCGTCGGTGTCTGTCTCTAGGTTTGACCGAATCGTGGAGCTTCCAAAGGGAGGGGTGGAAGTCCATACCGTAATCCGAAAAGAAAATTTCAAGGGTATTACAGTTGGGTATTAGTTGAGTGGTAGAAGGTCGATTGGATCGGAAAGAACGAGACGACATGGTTCGAAAGTCGGTCAACGGAGTATAAGTTAAAGATGATGAATCTGGTTATAACAGTCCATCGACGAACCCGTAAGACAGACGCACCCGAGAGTTTGAGTCGTAGTGGGTTCCTATAATTTAAGGACTGGAGGGAGTTCAAGAGTAAAATGTTAGAACACGGTTCCGACCAAGGTGTGGGTGTGAATCGGTCTTGAGGGTTTTGGGGACGAACTCAGGTTGTTCGTTCCGAGTCGGACTTAATCTGTTATATTCTTCAAGTCTATTGGCGAGTAAAGAACAAAAAGATACCGGAGAACAAGAGATCTCTAGAACAATAGTAAACTTGAGGGTGTATATTCCAAAAGTTTACGACTTAACAAATAAAAAGAAGGTAACCAAAATCAAACTCGGATTAACGGCTAAAATTAGTCTCCGCCACATACGTCTTTGTAAAATAACTTACAAGGGGAAGGAAATTGGGATTAAGATGTAACACTCCACTTTAGACGGTCATCTAGATCCAAGATCGGGTTTACGATTTAAATAGTAGTCAAAGGACTAGACATTTATTATTATGTCTACAAAACTCTACGAGTGGTTTCGGAAGGATTTAAAAGATTCACATTATATTTTACAGTTCCGTGTACGTCGAAAGACATAAAAAACAAACAAAATTAGAGACTAGGAAATCCATGAAGACTTTAGTCTACGGTCAAGAGAGTCGTTGTCTGTACTTTAGGTTTCGGGATCAAGGGGGAGACGCACATAAGGGAACTGGGTCCATCGGAGGAACGAGACGGACCTTGAAAGTAAGAGGAAAGGAGTCTCTACTCAATCTTAGTAGAAGGTGACTCCACTTGTCCAGGGATAGGACTCTGTACATGATTGGAGATCTCTGGACATGTGGTTAGTTGGGACTGTTCCAACGGGGGTAGTAATCGTGTCGAACTGAAAGATTAGTTGGCTCTGTGTTTCAGACAGTGTAAGTCTCTTCTGATTTCCTAAAGAGATAATTGAGGGGTCTACACAAGTCCCTGTTTTTCTTTCTTTACTTTTTTTCTTCATTCTTTAGATTTGACAAATTTGGACTCGTGGTTATATGTCCATGAGACAGGGGAAAATGAGTGACCCTCTATAATGTTTTGTGTGAGAATTTTAGTCAAATATGTTTTACAAAAGTTAAGAAAAACGAAAGTCCCAGATATTTGTTCTTGAGCACAAGTGAAAACCTGAAAGTCTTACTCTCGACCTTAGTGTGAGTCTTAAACAACTCATAAACGGAAAAAAAAAAAAAACGTTACAAAATAATCAAAATCCAAATGTCGTTTCATTAAGTATAAGTATATATATGTATATATATATGTGTTTGGAAGAAAAAGTCTAAGAAAAGGTAGTTTTCAAAATTCTAAATTTATTAATTTTCTAAATTTTTAATAAAAAATTTTAATATTAAAATTTTAATATTTTTTAGAATAGCAATATTCCAAATTTATATAAAGGGACACGGTATGCCAACCAGGAACACAAAAATAGATAAAATGAATATCAGCACACATAGTCAATTAGGGTCTGAGAATTAATTATGTACGGGGAGGTGGTAGGAGAAAGGGTAAACTATTAGTATCAAACAAAAGATACGGACACTCAAAAAAAGACAAAACATCTCTCCAAGTAAACATAGTAAAAAAATCTAAAATCACTATATAAAATCTATATATCACTATATTGTACTGTAAACAGAAAGTGGCAGAATGAAATGAATCACACTATTAGAGGTCCAGGTAGGTACAACGACGGTTACCGTAATAATTCATTGGAAACAAGTTTTTATTTTCTTTTTTCATGGAATAAATTCGTCTACAAAGACATGCCTGTCAACCGAACCAGGTACCTCTCTAAGAGATACTTTTCATCTTGTTTGAAGAAATCCCGTCTACGTTGAAGTGGGATCCGCCCACTTCAACAATCTTCTATGTCACACAGTTCGTCTTACCACCGACATAAAGTCGGGGAGGAGTGGAAACCGAACCTACTTATAAACAACTTATTTTTTCGTTAGTGTTTTATTACAGGACCCGTAAAACGTAAGACACAAAGGTGGGTGTAAGTAACAAGAGACAATACAAACCCCATATATTCGTTAGTTTTCTTCTCTGATCTAACAGAGATGGACTTCCGTTGCATAGAATAGAAAATATTGAAAATTAAGTTATTACCACGGATTTAGGTTCCCAGAAAAGTAGAGAAATGTGTGTGTGTGTGGTCTGTTCGAGGGTCCCTTTTAGAGGTCGACTATTAATAGTGTTGTTAAAGCTTGTGTAGATGAAAGTAATGGTTTGTTACTCACTATTCGTTTTGATGTCAGTAAGACGAGTCCGAGGACCGTGGAACCCTTTGAAAAGTTCAAACACTTTCACTATTCTCTAACCAGAAGGAGTCAGACTTTGGTCAAAGAGGTGTAAGAGAATTTTGTTGAACAAAGTCTTTTATGAAAAAAGATTAGAAGAAAAAAAAATTAGGAATGACTATAAAAGGATATCTTTTTGGTTCTCTATCAAGTCTCAGACATCAAATTCTTCCGGTGAACACGTAAGGATAGCTCCCAAAATTTGATTCTCCTAAAGAAGTTTCAGGTAGTACTTTCTCAGAAAGCCAATGCGTTGTATGGTTCTTTTTATTTTACGGAGTCTTAATAGAGGAGGCTCATGATCAGAGAAGACGAAGGATGGTGTGTGTAAAATCGATGACACGGTAGACAATTTTAAGTAATAATTAATAAAATGAAAAGAAGACCCCAACAATTAACGACAATTAGACGGAAGTTCTGTACAATCTCAGTACGTTCGTTTACTTGTTGAGTTCCGTCTTTTATGTAAAGTGTCTGGACCAAGTAACAGTATTGAATAGGTTAATAAAAGTTATTTTACCAATAAAATTTTTGACCGATCTCTCTTCCCTCGGTACATTGAGACTCTTTCAATTTTTATTAAGGAAATTATGATATCCTAATCTATCGATAACAAGATATATCTATATGTCTGTTTCCGTATCCAATGTCTAATTCCGAGATTTTTATTAGTAAACGGGATCCCTTTTTCTTATTCGTTTAGTAACAAAATGAAATATCTTATATATCTTAATTCACTGTCGTCGAAACGAGACTTTTTATTTGTCCATAGTACATAGGGTTTATAAAAAAATTACATAGTTATTTTTCCTTACTAATTTTGCCGTTTCTTTCCGTTACGGTCTCTTACGAGTTTGATGGCGTGTTAACGTGAGTAGAGTGTACGATCATTGCATTACGCGTTTTAAGAGGTTCGGTCCGAAGTCGTTATGCACTTGACACTTGAAGGTCTACAAGTTCGATCAAAATCTTTTCCGTCTCCTTGGTCTCTAGTTTAACGGTTGTAGGCGACCTAGTACCTTTTTCGTTCTCTCAAGGTCTTTTTGTAGATAAAGACGAAATAACTGATACGGTTTCGGAAACTCACACACCTAGTGTCATTTGACACCTTTTAAGACTTTCTCTACCCTTATGGTCTGGTGGACTGGACGGAGAACTCTTTACATATACGTCCAGTCCTTCGTTGTCAATCTGGACCTGTACCTTGTTGTCTGAAGGGACCACCGAGTCTACCATTTCACAGACGGATGTTATGCCCTCTGGGTCCAAGTTAGGGACCCAACCCTTCTAGAGGACCTCTTCCTTTACCGTTGAGTGAAGTTATAAGAACGGACCTTTTAGGATACCTGTCTCCTAGGACCATCTGATGTTATGTACCTCAGCGTTTCTCAGCCTGTGTTGACTCGTTGAAGTGGAAGTGGAAGTGGTACTTTGTTGTCTGACCAAGGTTTATCCCTTTCCTTATGCAGTTCCGACATATGACAGTGGAACGGATAAATTGAAGATACGTCTCATGTAGTACTCTTTGCGACCCGATCTTCTTCGTGTTCGACCTTAGTTCTAACGACCCTCTTTATAGTTATTGGAGTCTATACGTCTACTGTTGTGGAAATACCGTCTTTCACTTCTCCTTGATTTTTCGGAGAACTACTTTCACTTTCTCCTCTCACTTTTTCAACCGGATTTCGAGTTGTAAGTCTTTTACTTCTAGTACCGTAGACCAGGGTAGTGAAGTACCCTTTATCTACGCCTTTACCACCTTTGTCACAGTCTGAAATAAAACCCCCCGAGGTTTTAGTGACGTCTACCACTGACGTCGGTACTTTAATTTTCTGCGAATGAGGAACCTTCCTTTCAATACTGGTTGGATCTATCGTATAAGTTTTCGTCTCTGTAATGAAACGGTTGTTTCCAGGTAGATCAGTTCCGATATCAAAAAGGTCACCAGTACATACCTACACTCTCAATCTGACACTTCTTTCGACTCGCGGCTTCTTAACTATGAAAACTTGACACCACAACCTCTTCTGAGAACTCTCAGGGAACCTGACGTTCCTCTAGGTTGGATCAGGTAAGATTTCCTCTAGTCAGGACCCACAAGTAACCTTCCTGACTACGATTTCGACTTAAAGGTCATGAAACCGGTGGAGCACACTTCTCAACTGAGTAACCTTTTCTGAGACTAAGACCCTCCCTAACTCCCGTCCTCCTCTTCCCCTGCTGACTCCTACTCTACCGACCTATCGTAGTGACTGAGCTACCTGCACTCAGACTCACTTGAGGATCTCAACAACTACCTGTCCCTCCGAACCGCACGACGCTAAGTACCCCAGTGTTTCTCAGTCTGTGTTGACTCGCTGACTTAACTTGACTTGACTCGGTTTCACAAACATCTAAACCGGTAATATTTGGACCTCTAAACATATCAAGTTAATATTGTGGGATAGGTTATTTTTTTGTCGTGTTGATGATTTCACTAATTTTTCATCGAGTGTCTGAAAACACCGTCGAGTCACCAATTCTGATATGTGAACGTGAGTTGTCGCGTACTCAAGTTTGGGACCAGTCCCTTGACTCTAGAGTGTACGGAGTATCACGTTCCTTTCTTTTTTATAAAGTTTCGGCGAACATTGGGTGGTGTGGTCTATGTTTAGAGTGATCTTCGTTCCACAATATGTGCCACCTAGGTCTACGGACCGTACCCGAGAAGGGGTCCTTGTAAGAAATACAATTTATTATTATTAATTTTTATTTGTGAAACGAGACCACGAAGGTAACGGTAAAGTTTTCTTGATTGATAGGGATGTTTCCTAATAAATGTTTATGGTTAGAAAGGACCAAGAACTTGATTTGGGTTGTCGTAGATTCAAACCCTTTCCGGTGTAGAAGTTCGTCCCTCAAATGTTATGGAAATCGGAACGTCTTTGAGTCTACAATGAAACGTTAAACATGGTGGCACCCGGGATTCATACCACCCACACACACACACACACACGATTCAGTGAAGTCAGTACAGACTGAGAAACGTTCTGGGGTACCTGAAATCGGGTGGTCCGAGGAGACAGGTACCCTAAGAGGTCCGTTCTTATGACCTCACCCAACGGTAAAGGAGGAGGTCCCCTAGAAGGGGTGGGACCTAGTTTGGGTAGAGAGAATGTAAGGGACGTAACCGTCCACCCAAGAAATGGTCATCGTGGTGGACCCTTCGAGGGATTCATACAATAAACGGGACTTTTGTTTTTTCCCAAACGTTAAAAATATTATGTCACACGAGATGTGTCTTATGTGTCTCTACAGAACAGAGAGACGGTTCGTTTCCTGTAACTTGGTAAGGTTCACTGATAAACATTCCACGTCCCAATTTCATGAAAAGACGTACATCTATTTTGGTCGGTTACTCAGTCACTTTTTTTAAGGGGCACTTTATCGAAAATCTACATGAACAAGTAACAGGTATGTTCGTAAATAGAATTTTCCTATACGAGTAGACAAGGTGAGTGATTGCAAATATGGATAGGTTTGGTGTTAATTTATGAGAACTTTTAAAACAAAAGTACTAATAATACCTTGAATTAGTACAAATACCGGTTTTGGTCAAATCAGTAAACTTGGTCCGTAGAGAACGTCTTGTCCGGTGGAGTAACATCTGTCTGGTATATTGTGGAAGATCTGTTTAGGAGGGGTGTTGGACAGGGGTTTCGTTACACTTGAGTTACAAGATACTTACTTCCCCTCCCCATCCTCCTGAAAGGTTTATAAAAATAAGAGCCTCTATACGTATATGTGTTCCCATACTTATATATTGTAAAGTTATAACAACCTTATATGTATATATAAAGTTGGACAACAGTTTTATATGGTCTTCAAAGAGACATTTTTGTACATTAGAAACGTCTACACCGTGAAAATTCAGGTGTCAGAAACGTCCTGGGTTAGTCTTCTGAGATGAGTTTCTTTTTATCCTGTTGATGGTTTCGTCAATTTTTCCTACAGTTTGGGTGAACATTAGGTAGTGTTAGAGAGGAAAAGAGGTGTGAAGAGAGAGTGGAAGTAGAAGTTGGTTGTCGTTAAAAAAAAAACTTACCGGTTTTTGAAAGAGGGAGTGTATAGAAGACACCGGGGATGTACCTAGTGATTACATCTGACCGGATTATAACAACTGAGAGAGCCGGTTGTTATTAGAAAGAGAACAACCCTTGTCTCTCTCTTCTTCGACCTTTTAACTCCTATTATTATGTACACCTGTCAAAAAGAGATTGTGTTATGATTGTAAATTTATTTATGATAAATTTTCAACACTTAAAATGATATTAGTTGAAAGATAACACTGTTTGTCTTTAAGTTGGATCGAGATCTTTTTATCTCGTCACCCCTTCCCCTCTCAATAGGAAGGATATGCCTATGTTATCCGTAAACCCGTATGTTTCTGTCCTTTAATTTGTCTCGACCCGGAAGGACCTTTAACATTTAAGTCTTTGACTCAGAAGACAAAGAGTCCCCGGATAGAGGTAGAGACAAATACACGAGAGACAAGAGAAATAAGGAGAAGGGCTCAACGAAACAAATGAGTGGGAGACGAAAAGGGTATTACGCCTGTAGTCGGAGAGTAGAAAGTCTGACCCAGAAGAAATGAATTTAGTGGATGATACGTAGAATCAAGTTTTAGTTGGGGGGAGGGGAGTTTTTAATTCTAAATTAAATCGCTTAACTAAATGACGGAACCCAATCCCTAGGAAGGGACCGGGTTCTACGGTCTCGATTGTTTGTCCTAGAGTACCCTACATTATGAAGGTGAACATCTTTTTTGTCGTATGAAAATTCGGTGTGGAAACCCTAAGACTTCAGATCTACTCTCGACCATCATATTAGGACTACCACTGTCCAAGACCATCTACTTGACTGAGTGGTAGGAAAGGTCGAAGGAAGAATTTGACACCTGTCGATTCTCGGTATAAAAGGTCTGAGGGAACTTCTGTCTAAAACCTATATTTGTCCAAAGGTAATTTAGAATTTATGACGGGACTATAAAACAGTACTCTAAAATCTTCCATTCGTACTCTGTCTCCCGAAGGAAGACGGAACCGAAAACGGTAACTTTTGTACCAGTACTTTTTATAACCCTAAATGATACACATCCTCGTAAACTCCAGATGGGGAATCGGAGTACACTCACCCCATCTTTTTCGGTCCTTAAACTGGGACTTAGTGTCTGTTCCACTACACAAGGACCCCTGTGACAAGGTACCCGTCAGAGGAGTAAGGGGTGTAACAACCGTTTCACTTGTCAAAGGGACTATCGTTCGGATTGTCCGAACAAGACCTCCAGTAAAGGTCCCCGACTGGGTACAGACTTTGGATATCGGGAAGGTTTCTAACACATTCGTGATCTAAGAATATGATTTTGAGTAAGATGATTTTCATCGGTGTCACCAAAGATAAAGGACATTGACTTTTCAGTGACCCGGGTCTAGTTATTCTAAGTCACATCGTTAGTTTTAGATCTCCTTTCTCTTTCGACTTGTTAGTTCTTCACAGAGGGTCCTTATCTTTTAATGACACTCCAATAGTTCTTCGAATAAGAGGCAAGATCAACGGATTTATACCTCCCTCGAAACCTATGTTGGTTTTTTATAGGAGACAATTTCATTTTTATCGACCTGTCATGAATTTCGTCATTCTTGTCTAAAATAAGTCCTTGATATCGTTATTGTCTTATTCTGGGTGTATATCTTGGTCGGAGTTAGACTTATATTGTTCCTTTTGATCTCTAAACATCGGGTTTTCGTCCCATCCCACAGTCACCTACTTTTTTTTTTTTTTTCCATGTTCTTTTGTAGTGTCTGTTCCCCCTAAGACCACTTTGTCTAAGTTATCCTAAGAACGACTTTCGTTTGACTTTACTAGTCTATGGTGGACTCCCTTGTGTGTCCTACTCCCTAGAATAGTCTACTAGTTTGTGACTCCCACCTCCTAAGAGAGATTTCCCTAAATCGTACTAAAAACGCTTTTAACCCACTATGTTTCTACCTGCACATTCAGGTTTCCAGTTCCGGATCAACTCCTCTTGTAAGTCTCCGTAGTCTGATTTCAATTCGGTTCCTGTCTGAGAAACAGGAGAAATGAGGTTGGGGTTTCCATGTCCAGACCTAAGAATATCACCCCCGAAATTCTTTTACTTCTTCATTCGGGTTAGAGAACTATTAATTCATTTTACTGACAGTGTGAGACTCTGGATGTTGTTTGATTCTCTTATTTCGATTGTAACTACTCTTTTTTTTTTAGTAAGGGGACTTGGCAGTTCTACTATTTCAAGATAAACTCCTGAAATTATCCGTGTCTTTGGTGTCCTTGTCTATTTTCGATCTGCGCACTTACCTCTGATCGGTCTCATGGAAGTCGTCCACTTGAAGTCATCTGTTGTCTAGTACTCTGTGAGTCTTGTTCATCCGTTCTACAGGTGAGTAGTCAGTTACCACGTCGGGTCGGGAGGATCAGACTCAGAGCCCCAGTAAGGATGACTATAGTAACCACCGGTATAAAGACTGCAGTGTCCACTTGTATGAGGAAAATAAAAGGAACTGTTTTCATTGTGTCTAGATTTCCTTCTAAGTTAATCTATGAAAGAATAGTCCCAAGATGGTACTACACTCTTCACTTCCCTTTTATACACCTAAACTTTTTACCCCTTTTGTACGTACTTGTATTTGTGTCAATCTTTATTCTTTTACTATTTTCCTGAACCTCTGACTATATTCTTTTTATTCTTTCTAGTTAAAGTATTCCTTTCTCTAAATTTTACCGTTACCATTTTACGTTAAATCATTTGTTTTAAATAACTCATGGATGAGACATGGTTCGTAACAAGATTCCCGACCGTTATAACCTCACTCAATATTTACGTTCCCCTTTTCTATGCCATATTACTCTGAATCTAAGACTATTACTTAATCCTATTTTTAGTTGTTTCTCGAAAAAATTTCGTTAAAACTGTAACAGGAAATCTTTTAGTCCTCGGTATAAAAATTAAAAACTTTTTATTAAGACTGAGTACAATCTTTACCTAATATTTCTCTATTGTGAGGTTAAGTAGATGAGAACGTCGTCTATTTTGTCAATTCCCCGATAACGTTACCAGGTTCGTTTTGAGTAATAGTAGAAGTGGTGGTAGTAATAGCGAACTAGAACATATTAATGAAAAATTAACAAAAGAAGTGAAAGATAGAACTTATTGATCCATCGTACTTAGTGTAACCGTTTCCGTCTTATCCTTCAAAAGACAAAGACAAAACCAAATCCAAAAGTCTTTTATCAAAAGACAAAACCAAATCCAAACCTTCCCTTGAGTCTCGTGATGACACCGGACAACTTAAACTCCCTGGATATACTATTGGACCGAAGGGACCAACGAGTCGACCATTTCTTAGACGGGTGTTACGTCCTCTGGGTCTAAACTAAGGACCTAGTCCTTCAGGGGATCCTTTTCCCTATCCGATGGGTGAGGTCATAAGAACCCGAAGGGACCACCGCGTCTGTTATTTCTTAGGTGGACGTTACGTTCTCTGGACCCAAGATAGGAACCCAACCCCTTTAGGGGACCTCCTCTCGTACCATTGGGTGAGGTTAAAAGAACGGACCTCTTGGGGGTACCTGTCTCCTCGGACCACTCGATGTCACGTACGTTACCATTTCTCAGCCTGTGTTGACTCGTTTATTTGCGTGTATAGTATTGATTCACTTTCACTTTCACTTACATAATCAGTGAGTCAGTACAGGTTGAGAAACACTGGGGTCCCTGACATCGGGTGCTCCGAGGAGACGGGTACCCTAAGAGGTCCGTTCTTATGACCTCACCCAACGGTAAGGGAAGAGGTCCCCTAGAAGGGTTGGGTCCCTAGTTTGGGTGTAGAGGACGTAACCGTCCGTCCAAGAAATGGTAGACTCGGTGGTCTCCTCGGGTTGATTCAATTCCAATCGAGGTTTCTAGTTATTAATATCAAACTCTTTGACATTAATCGTATGTCAAATACGAAAGGATGACCCGAATTCCTTTGCAAACGGTCTAGTTCCTTTTAGTTCGACAGTCAAGAGGTGTGGTGAGCTCCGAAGCTCGAAGGGGACCAAAATACAAGAGGAGGTTAACGTGATTGGGAAAGAATAGGGAGGTTTTTAAGGCAGGTTCCTACTTAAGGGACGTTGACAGTGTTTCTCAAAAGTATTAGAACCTCTTATAATAGTCAAGTTACTAAAGACTCTACCCCTTTAGAGGTTTGTCCGAAAATTCAGTTTAGGTTCATTTAATCAACAGACACAGGTTTCTGTTGATCATATATTAGTCCTGGATCATGGTTCAGGTTTCATGACCACGGACTTTACTCAAACTTTATTGATATTATGAAATTTCTTCATATTTATATAGGAGACCTGACCCTTATGGTGTAATAAATAAAGAGGGGTGTGGTAGTAGGTGGAACGGTTCGAAAGATCGATATACTACGGGATTACGTGGACGGTACACTGGGACGGAGGAAACTGATGTCAAATAACCTAGTCTTCATTTACTGACGTGGTTTAACCCGATAATCTAAGAGAGAGAATCCTTAGTGAATTAATTTCGTTAAGTAAGATTTTCTAATAATTTTTATGTTTCCGACGAGAAAAATCCCCCAGACAACACTTCTTGAGTCTATGTCCGTCTACTTACTGTTTCTTAGACCTCTTTTCGGTCCGTCTATTCGTATTTACTCTCTGGTAGACTGGTTCTTACTCTCCACTTCGGTGTCAACAGACTATAACAGGGTCCAGGACCCTCGAGGGGTCACTAGGTCCCCGTGGTTGCTGGTCTTCTTGATTACACATCTACGGGGAACGGGAGAGGGAAGTAGAGGGGTAGAGAAGACTACTGTTTAACTTTAATTTGACCTTGTAGGCTCAAGTCGTATGTTCTTATCTGATCCTCCGGTAACTCTTAGACCAGAGTTTACGTTGAGACGCGGTGACTCTTGTACTTAAAAGACACTTACCGTGGATCGGTTCCTATGGTCGTCAAAAATTTTGTGTACGGTCGACGTTGAAACACAGAGTTCAAGAGGGGAACATCGATACGGTGGTACAGGGTGAGGTTACCTAAGAATGAATTATTCGTGGTAAAGAAGAAAAGTCGAGGTTGACATTAAGAACTATTTGTTGAGTACATTGATTGATATTAGAACGGTAAAGACGGAAAGTAGTCGAAAGGGGTAAAACTTCAGACCCCGTTGTGTCAAATTCACGAATAACTTAGATACAAAGGACCCGACGTCAGGAGTGTTTAGGTTTATTTTTGGAAACTAAAGTAAGTAGGTAAAGACTGTAAAACCAATTGTGAAGGTTAGTAGAATGGAGGAAACATGAAGTTCCTTCAAATAGAGAAACGATGGATCAACGAAAATTGACTTTCGTTTCCTTTTTAAGACCGGTCTGTCTTCTTTTATCTTCAGAATGAACTTAGTCTTTGTCTTTCTTGCAGTCTTTTATACCTAGTTCTACCTATTTTTGAGATTCTCGTGTCTATAGTCCTTCTCAAGATTTCATCAAACAACTTCATTTTCTTAGATCTCTCCCGACCTTTAATTCTGTACACGCTTTCCCTAAACACTTTCACAACGAAATCGATTGCTTAACAACAACAACAAATCAGCGATTCAGTGTAGACTAAGAAAACACTGGGGTACCTGACATCGGTCGGTCCGAGGGGACAGGTACCCCAAAGGGTCTCTTATGATCTCTTACTCTTATGATCACTCTTATAATCTCGCCCAACGGTAAAGGAGGAGGTCCCCTAGAAGGACTGAGTTCCTAGTTGAGGATTCAACGTCCGTCTAAGAAATGGTGACTAGGTGGACCCCTCAAATGTTTGATCCAATAAAATTTAGTAGAAGTTTACCGGTAACCCTAAGAGGTCCGTTCTTATGACGTTACATAACGGTGCGGGAGGAGGTCCCCTAAAAGGTCTGGGTCCCTACCTTGGATTCAAAGAGTACAGAGGACGTAACCGTCCGCCCAAGAAATGGTGATCGTGGACCCTTCGTTTTAGATCTGATACGGCCACGTCTTTACAGACATATGACTCAGTATCATATATCCAGGATCCAAATGTACCCCACTTGGATATAATTTAAAAGTTAGAAAAAAAAAAACTGAAATGTTATAACATAACCAAAACGGTATGTTGTTGTACTTAGACGGTGTTCACATGTGCACAAGGGTTAGGACTTGGGGGGAGGGTGGAGGGAGGGGTATGGTAGGGAGACCCAGTAGGGTCACGTGGTCGGGGTTCGTAGGATATATTCGATTTAACTCACTTCAGGGCAAAGAACATAGGTTTAGTAAGAAACCTATAGTAGAAATTTTAAAATTCTAAGTTAGGGTTTGAATAGAGTAAGTAGTTTGGTAGAGAGGTAGGAAACGACATCATGACTCAACCCATAGAACAAGAATAAAATACCTCTCTTTTTGTCCTCGAGACTTTAAGATAAACCTTATTTTTTTATACATTAAGTTGACAGAAAAGATAATCGGACTAGAGGAAAATTAAATCTACCTAAAAATTATTAACAACTTTCATTTTTATTTACCTACTTATAATTTATCATTTTGTTCATAATTGTGAAGACAGAGACCTAAAATTAAGGGTCAGGAGATCGTCTGACTGAACGGGGGGTAAGTGATAAGTTACAGGGGATTTAAATTACTATAGTTCAGGTGACGGTAAAGGTAGAAAGAAGTAAGTTATCGACCTCTTTAACAGTAACCATACGTCTGACCAGAGTTCGTTCCTTGTAATGAGAAATTAGAGGATTAAAATTAACCATACGGTAGTGCGTCTGACCCCGACGATTACCGGATCAAACATCTAATTCTAGTCGTCTGGACTTGATGCCATACGGTAATCAATGTTTATTTCTCTCCTTTTTGTGACTTGTTACTATTTTCTCCGGTAAAGTTTAGTCTGTCTTCTACGAAGAAGGAGTAGAAGAGGTTCCAAGTACTTGGGATAAAGTTACAGGTAAACATTGTCCTAGGCCTAATTACGAAAGACGAACCAGTCTATTAAAGTCTTGTCAACCATTTAACTTTACTAAACAACACACAAATGGTGACAATAACCGACCGGGTCCTTTACAACGACTTAACAAACGAGTATTTTCGTAACAAGGTTGACTATCTCAACAAAGAAAGTGATCCTTTATTTATAAAATTTACTTCTCTTATAAAGTAATAAATTCCTTTCGTACAAAAAGAGGTTACCTTAATACTAAAGATCACAGAAAAGTGGGAGGTTTTTCCTTTCTTAGATTATGTTCAATTCGTAAGTATCTCAAGTGTGTATATAGGCAGTGGTCATTTCAAGGTTCACTTTTTCCTTATATATAAATCTATCTATTGACTATCTGTGTGTATATATATTTGTGTATCTACCGGTCTATCTATTCCCTCTGTTAATAGTCTGTAATACTCTGTCCTCATTTTATCAAATGAAGGGACTGGAACCGTTACTAAGAATAAACGAGGAAGACTCTTCAATTTATTCTTAATAACGGTTCCAATTCTTTTATCTGTTTTTCTTTTCTTCCAGTGCAATGAGACTTTTGTTTTGATTCCTTTATACCATCAAAATAAGGATCAAAAAATTCCTTAAAGGTATGACAAGAGGGATCACCGATATAGTTAAATGTAAGGGTGGTTACTACGTTCTCCCAAAGGAAAAGAGGTGTGGGAGAAGTCGTAAATAACAAACATCTAAAAGACTACTACCAAGTAAGACTGCCCACACTCCACTATGGAGTAGTATCAAAAATAAACGTAAAGAGATTTTAGTGACGTCTACCACTGACGTCGGTACTTTAATTTTCGCGAAGGAGGAACCTTTTTTTCAATACTGGTTGGATCTATCGTATAAGTTTTCGTCTCTGTAATGAAACGGTTGTTTCCAGGCAGATCAGTTACGATACCAAAAAGGTCACCAGTACATACCTACACTCTCAACCCGACACTTCTTCAGACTCGCGACTTCTTAACTACGAAAACTTGACACCACAACCTCTTCTGAGAACTCTCAGGGAACCTGACGTTCCTCTAGGTTGGTCAGGTAAGACTTCCTCTAGTCGGGACCCTAAAGAAACCTTCCTTACTACGATTTCGACTTTGAGGTCATGAAACTGGTCGAGTACGCTTCTCAACTGAGTAACCTTTTCTGAAACTACGACCCTTCCTAACCCCCGTCCTCCTCTTCCCCTACCGTCTCCTACTCTACCGACCTACCGTAGTGACTGAGCTACCTACACTCAGACTCACTTGAGGTCCTCAACCACTACCTGTCCCTCCGGACCGCACGACGTTAAGTACCCCAACGTTTCTCAGTCTGTGCTGACTCACTGACTTGACTTTACTTTACTTGTTACTCGGTACAACTGGCAAAAAGTACACAAATAATTGGTAGACATACAGAAGAAACTTCTTTATAGACAAATCTAGAAGACGGGTGAAAAATTAACCCAACAAACAAATAGACCATAATTCGACTTACTTGACGAACATATAAAACCTCTAACTAGGAAACGGTCAACAAAGTAAACGTTCATAAAAGAGGAACCTCTAAGGAAATTTTTGATTCTTATTTTGACGGTATACTGGGTTCTTAGGGTCATGACCCGTATATGGAACTCTTTTTGTATCAGTTTTCTGTGTACATGGGTCACAAGTAATGTTGTGACAAATATTATCGATCCCGTATCTTCGTTGGATCTACAGGTAACTGTCTACTTACCTATTTCTTAAACACTATATATGTGTGTTACCGTATAAGTCAAGTCAAGTCAAGTCAAGTCAGCGAGTCAGCACAGGCTGAGAAACGTTGGGGTACTTAGTGTCGTGTGGTCCGGAGGGACAGGTAGTGGTTGAGGACCTCAAGTGAGTGTGAGTGTAGGTAGCTCAGTCACTACGGTAGGTCGGTAGAGTAAGAGACAGTAGGGGAAGAGGAGGACCAGGGTCAGGGAGGGTTGTAGTTTCAGAAAAGGTTACTCAGTTGAGAAGCGTACTCCACCGGTTTCATAATCTCAAAGTCGAAATCGTAGTAAGGAAGGTTTCTTTAGGGTCCCGACTAGAGGAAGTCTTACCTGACCAACCTAGAGGAACGTCAGGTTCCCTACGAGTTCTCAGAAGAGGTTGTGGTGTCAAGTTTTCGTAGTTAAGAAGCCACGAGTCGGAAGAAGTGTCGGGTTGAGAGTTTAGGTATGTACTGGTGTCCTTTTTGGTATCGGAACTGATCTACCTGAAATCAGTCGTTTCATTACAGAGACGAAAACTTATACGATAGATCCAACCAGTATTGAAAAGAAGGTTCCTCATTCGCAGAAAATTAAAGTACCGACGTCAGAGGTAGACGTCACTAAAACCTCGGGGGTTTTTATTTCAGACTATGACAAAGGTGACAAAGGGGTAGATAAAGGGTACTCCACTACCCTGGTCTACGGTACTAGAAGCAAAAGACTTACAACTGGAAATTCGGTTGAAAAAGTGAGAGGAGAAAGTGAAAGTACTTCTCCGAAAAATCAAGGAGAAGTGAAAGACGGTATTCCTACTACAGTAGACGTATAGACTCCAATAACTATAAAGAGGACCGTTAGAACTAAGGTCGACCACAAAGAATGAGTCGGTATTTTCCTTCCGTAAATAATTACTCCACCCACTTGAACCTCGGGTGATATGTCTCGCTTCATTCAGTCTTTCTCTGTTTATAATATATAATTACGTACACACACCTTAGATCTTTCTACCATGACTACTTGGATGGACGTTCCGTCGTCACCTTTGTGTCTGTATCTCTTGTCTGAATACCTGTATCCCTCCCTTCCTCTCCCACCTTTCTTAACTCTCTCATCGCGACTTTTCATACGCAATGGTACACATTTTAATAATCGAACCACGGTTTCATTAAACCCAAAATGTAACAACTTGAAACGGTAAACTATAACCTTGTGTAAGAATTTATTTACACCGATACAATAAAAAAATTTTTTCAATTGAATATAGAGTTGACTTTTTTTTAGATTCCTTTATTTTATGTTATTATATAATGACGGATAATTCCCAACTCAACACAGGGGACTTTTCTATGTTACTTCAAGATTAAGAGTCACGGATATTTGTTCTGGAATAAACTTTTTATCTTAGAAGTGTCTATGAGTTCAATATTATTCCTATAATCTCACACAGGAGTAAGTTTTATTGATAAAAACAACAACAAGTTAGTAAGTTAGTACAGGTTAGGAAACGTTGGGGTACCTGGACTGTGTACGGTCCGAAGAGACAGGAAGTGGTAGAGGACCTCGAACGAGTTTGAGTACAGGTAACTTAGTCGCTACGTAGGTTGGTAGAGTAGGTAACAGTAAGGGGAAGAGGAGGACGGAAGTTAAGAAGGGTCGTAGTCCCAGAAAAGATTACTCAATGGAGAAGTATAGTCCACCAGTTTCATAATCTCAAGGTCGAAGTCGTAGTTAGGAAGGTTACTTATAAGTCCTGACTAAAGGAAACCCTAACTGACCAAACTAGAGGAACGTCAGGTTCCCTGAGAGTTCGTAGAAGAGATTGTGGTGTCAAGTTTTCGTAGTCGAGAAATCGTGGGGCGGAAAAAATACCAGGTTGAAAGTATAGACATGTTTGACCTTTTTGACTGATGATTTTTTGGTATCGAAACTGATCTCCCCGAAAACAACCGTTTTTTTTTCTTTTCTTTCGGATAATAGAAATGTATTTTTTCCCTTTAAACTTGTGTCTCTGTCTGTGTCACCCTTCTGTTACACTTCTGTGTACCCGTCTTCTACCGGTACACAAAAGACGTCTCTACATAGATGTTCGATTTCTTGTGTCCTAACAGTCTTTTCTGGTTTGTGATCTTCTTTGTCTCCTTCCAAGAGGGGGTCTCGGAAGTCTCTGTTGTGTCGGGACGACTGTGGGACTGGACCTCTGGGACCTGAGGTCTCGTCACTCTTATGTTTACAGACGATAAATTTCGGTGGTTCAAATACCACGAAAAAAATGTCGTCGGGACATTTGAGTGTGTTACGAATGGAATTAAGACGTGTGTGTATGGAATAAAATAAAGAATGTTTAACTTCCAAACACCGTTGGTACTCAAAAGTCCACTAACGTCTTGACACCTTTTAAGACTTTCTCTACCCTTATGATCTGGTGGACTGGACGGAGGACTCTTTGGATATACGTCCAGTCCTTCGTTGTCAATCTTGACCTGTACCTTGTTGTCTGACCAAGGCTTATTCTTTACCTCATGCAGTTCCGACATATAACAGTGGACGAATTTATTGAAGACACGTCTCATGTAGTACTCTTTACGACCCGACCTTCTTCGTGTTCGACCTTAGTTCTAACGGCCCTCTTGATAGTTATTGGTGTCTATACGTCTACTATGGTAGGATACCGTCTCACACTTCTCCTTGATTTTTCGGAGAAGTACTTTCACTTTCTCCTCTCACTTTTTCAACCGAATTTCCAGTTGTAAGTCTTTTACTTCTAGTACCGTAGGCCAGGGTAGTGAAGTACCCTTTATCTACCCCTTTGTCATCTTTGTCACAGTCTGAAATAGAAAAACCCGAGGTTTTAGTGACGTCTACCACTGACGTCGGTACTTTAATTTTCTGCGAATGAGGAACCTTCCTTTCAATACTGGTTGGATCTATCGGATAAATTTTTGTCTTTGTAATGAAACGGTTGTTTCCAGGTAGATCAGTTCCGATATCAAAAAGGACACCAGTACATACCTACACTCTCAACCTGACAATTTTTCCGACTCGTGGCTTCTTAACTACGAAAACTTAACACCATAACCTCTTCTGAGAACTCGTAGGGAACCTGACGTTCCTCTAAGTTGGTCAGGTAAGATTTCCTTTAGTCAGGACCCACAAGAAACCTTTCTTACTACGATTTTCGACTTTGAGGTTATGAAACCGGTGGAGTACACTTCTCAACTGAGTAACCTTTTCTGGGACTCCGACCCTCGCTAACCCCCGTCCTCCTCTTCCCCTACTGTCTCCTACTCTACCGACCTACTGTAGTGGTTGAGTTACCTACACTCAGACTCATTTGAGACCCTCAACCACTATCTGTCCCTCCGGACCGCACGATGTCAGGTACCCCAACGTTTCTCAGTCTGCACTGACTCGCTGACTTGACTTGACTTGACAATCGTAAAAAAAATCAATGTTTTATAAAAATTTATTATTAACACAAAAAAAAAAAAAATGTATATCACGATAAGTGTGAATTATCTGAGTCAAGTCAAGTCAGTGAGTCAGTACAGGTTGAGAAACGTTGGGGTACCTGACGTCGTGTGGTCCGGAGGGACAGGTAGTGGTTATAGGTCTCAAATGAGTTTGAGTACAGGTAGCTCAGTCACTACGGTAAGTTGGTAGAGTAGGAGACAGTAGGGGAAGAGGAGGGTGGAAGTTAGAAAGGGTCGTAGTTCCAGAAAAGTTTACTCAACCAAGAAGTGTAATCTACCGGTTTCATAACCTCAAAGTCGAAGTTGTAGTCAGGAAGTTTACTTATAAGTCTTGACTAAAGGAAATCCTAACTGACCAACCTAGCGGAACTTCAGATTCCCTGAGAGTTCTCAGAAGAGGTTGTGGTGTGATGTTTCGTAGTTAAGAAGTCACGAGTCCAAAAAAATATGAGGTTGAGAGTGTAGGTATGTACTGATGACCTTTTTGGTATCAAAACTGATCTACCTGGTAACAACCATTTCATTACAGAGTCGAAAAATTATACAACAGATGTAACCAGTATCGAAATGAAGGTTCCTCGTTCGTAGAAAAGTAAAGTACGACGTAAGTAGTAGACGTCACTAAAACCTCGGGGTTTTTTATTTCAGAGAGTGACAAAGGTAACAAAGGGGTAGATAAAGGGGTAAAAAGGGGTAGTACTTCACTACCCTGGTCTACGGTACTAGGATCAAAAGACTTACAACTCGAAATTCGGTCGAAAAGGTGAGAGAAGAAAGTGAAAGTAGTTCTCCGAGAAATCAAGAAGAAGTGAAAGACGGTATTCAGTGAAGGGGTGATAGACGGATATCAGTGAAGGGGTGATTATAAGAAGATCGGATGGACACAAAGGAGGAAACGATTCCTTAAACCAAAACATCTTCCAGTGTCTCTTTATTGTCATTCATTACAAGGAACTCTATTAAGTATTTGGTACAATAAATTAGGAATTTGTTGGCACTCTCGTGTATAATAGTGACCTCGAGACTCTACAACTCACAAAACGGGTTCCTTCGTGTCGATCTTTCTTTATGTCGACCTTAAACTCGGTTACGGTTTCGTACGATTATGAGATCCGTAAGATGACACAGTGTGACGGCGACGATTGAAATGCCCCACTCATTTCGTTTCATGATTTTAAGAACCAGACACCGTTTATTGACGTAACAAAGTTTCGGTTGTAACGGTGTTCGATCTTTCCTTCTAAGACCCCTGACCTCTCTTTCCGTCCACACCCTTAACCACTCCGTTCCCCTACCCTAACGAGGGTTCCAGGACGAGGAGGATCGAAAGACCCCGACCGTGAGTCTTAAGGACCCACAAACGGGTGTATCCGACCCCTTTTCATGTTCCCTCCGTCCGAATAACGAGACGATGTTTTTAATACTATAAGAAGTCAGAAGAGGTCTCTAGGTCGAAACGTTACTTGGTGTGTGTGTGTGTTTTCTAACAAAAACGTCTCTAACCGGAGATTTGTCTACAGACCCGGGTAAAAACCTCGACCGTAATTTTTATCTCGTCTTATAGGTCTTTGGTAGGGACACCCACGTTTTATCGACTTCCACAGACCCCTCCTGTTTTCATACATCCCTCTTGTCTCCGGTCCTTCCGACGAGGAAAGGGACAGTCTATTCTCTGAGAAGGACGGAAGTACCCCCACCTCCCGCTGACCGCCGGGGAGGACAGTGTCCTCCGATAAACTTCGAGAAGTTTACGTAGTCCCTGAAGTCTCTTATTTCTAAGACGACCGGAGAGAGAGAGGAAAAGTGTCAGCGTCACTAACTTTTATTCATAGTCGGAACCCTCGGATAACCCTACCAAACGACAACAAAACAAGACACGGTTGCTATTATAAAGACTCCGACATGGAGACTCTGTGAGAGACTTTTATCAACTGTTGTTGGTGTTGTTTTTGTTAATTGAAAGGTATGTTCATTTTATTATCACTGAAGAAATTCTTGTTATTACTGGTAGTATAACAAGGACTAATAATGTGTGGTCCGGGACTTCCTTCACGGAAGCATCATCAGTGTAATCAGCGAGTCAACAAAGACTGAGAAACTCTGGGGCACCTGACACCGGGAGGTCCGAGGAGACAGGTACCTTAAGAAGTCCGTTCTTATGAACTCACCCATCGGTAAGGAAGAGGCCCCTAGAAGGGTTGGGTCCCTAACTCGGACCCAGAAGACGTGACGTTCGTGTAAGAAATGACAGACTCGGTGGTCCCTTCAACGTTCATAATTTAGTATCTTAGAAGAGTCGTTATGTCATTTCATCAACAATAACAGGGGTTAAATACCTACTTCTTTGACTCCGAGTTTCTCCTGTTTACCTGAATGAGTTCCGGTTTGTCGATCTTTCACCGTTTCGAGTCCTATGTTAAACGCCAAATAAAACTGGGATCTCAAGTACAAGGAGGGGGATCTTTACTTCTGTCCACCCTCCACGTTGACTAAGTTGGACTTACTTAGTCTTAGGGATAAGGTCAGGTGTATAACACCCTCCCTAGGAGTCCCTCATCGTTACAGAAGAACATTATTTGTTTTCGGAGAAGTACAGTGAGGAGGTTTTCGGGGTGTAGGACGTCCCCGTGAGTACACTAATCGACCGGACTGGTTTTTTTCACTCCTTCGAGGGAGTAGAAAGGGTGAGTCCGGTTCCATTCTCTACTACTTACACTCCGAGGTTTACTCGTCCAGTATACAAAAGGCTTCCTCGTAGTGATAAGGTTTGTTTACCAGGACTCGGGAGATAACGTTACGTCAGTCTTGAGAGGATAACGTGTGGGGTAATCCCTGTTACTGGAGGTCTTTCAACACCCCCTAACACCTAAGTCGTGTGAGTAATTGTCGACTCCGATTTAGGTTCCGTGGGTGTTCTTTACTTGGACTTCTTCCTTTGGTAAAGAGTGAGCGAAATCTGAGTCTCGTCACGTCGTGTGTTTCTATGTGAGTCTTTTATAAACACCATCTTGATCTATTAACTGACCTACCTTTTCTCTTTAATAATTTAGAAACCATTCGTTTTTTAGTAGTTGTCAGTAACAACCTCCCTTTCACAACTTTCTTTCGTTCTTTAACCTCTACCTACTTGACAGATTTCCTATCCTTCGTTCTCGTGGTAAGTAAGTGAGTCGTTTATATCTTAACTGATATGTAGTTAATTTACGAAAATGGTTCAAGGGTGGTATACGGTCCGTGACAGATCTATGACTCCCATGTTACAGTTTTTAGAGACGTGAGTACCTCGAATATGAGATCTCCCATTTTATATCAACTTTTATATTTTTTTAGTCATTTCGTATATCATATGACGACGACCACGACGACGATTCAGTGAAATCAGTACAGACTGAGTCACACTGGGGTGTCTGCCGTCGGGTGGTCCGAGGGGCAGGGACCCTAAGAGGTCCGTTCTTGTGACCTCACCCAACGGTAAAGGAAGAGGTTACGTGCGTTCACTTTTCACTTTCACTTCAGCGAGTCAACACAGGTTGGGAGTCGCTGGGGAACCTGACATCGGATGGTCTGTGGAGGTAGGTACGCTAAAAGGTCCGTTCTCATGACCTCACCCCACGGTAACGGAGGAGGTATCATATGACGATTACCTTCGTTTCTGTCGTTTCTTCTCCCTTTTACAACGTTAAAATATCTTACCCTATTGTTTTCCGAAACGACTTTACTATAAACTCGTTCCTTTCAGACTCTTTCAACTCTTCGTTCAGTACGTCTAGACCTCCTTCTATTGACTACAGTTTCCCTTGTCGGTCATGGTTACGGACTTCGAACCTCATTGCTTTCTCCCCGTCTATACAAACTTTGTCACTGTCTCCCTCTTTCTAAACCCTCTACTCTATTTTTTCCAATTGTATATTGATTACTCTTCGATGACATGTCCTTTCACTTTCAGTGAGTCAGCACATGCTGAGAAACACTGGGGTACCTGTATCATGTACCTTAAGAGGTCCGGTCTTATGACCTCGCCCATCGAAAAGGGAAGAGGTCCTCTAGAAAGGTTGGGTCCCTAACTTGGGTCCAGAGGGTGTAACGTCCGCCTAAGACATCTTGTCCCTAGATGAATTACGTGACACCACTGGACAACCCTTCTTCAAGTTTTACTTCCCCTATATATATACACACACTGACTAAGTAAAACGACATGTCTCCTTTGAGGGTGTTGTAACATTCCGTTGATGTGAGGTTATTTCCGATTAGGTTTTTTTGTTTCTTTTGTCAGAACGACACCCGTCTATTTTGAAAAAAAAATTACCAATAGTATTTCCCCGTCCAGTGTCCCGAAACCTTTAAGATGACGTGGTTTCCTTCGAAAACTCGTCTTCTGACCTGACCAGACTGAAGGTGTGGGAGTGAAGATGTAGGTCTGTCCTCTACCCTCTTTTCTTACCATAAGTCTCTGGCAGATCTCCTACTAACATTGAATGACAACTTTCCCCATTGTAACAACTTTCCACCAAGTCACCATTTCTTAGGAGGACGGTCACGTCCTCTGTCCAAACTAGGGACCTGCCCTTCTAGGGGAGTTCCTCCCGTAACGTTGGGTGAGGTCATAAGAACGGACCTCTTAAGGTACCTGTCTCCTCTGACCTCCCGATGTCAGGTACCCCCAGTGTTTCTAAACCTGTGTTGACTCAGTGACTCGTACGTACGTTCGTAATAACTTTCCATAGTGTGCCACGACCATACCACTACCGTCGTATCTACCATTATTGATAGTGTAAGAACCACGTAAAAGGTTTTCTCTCGGAGATCTAAAAGGGTTGAAAGACTTATGTCCGTACTTTTGTTTGTTCTTTGTTTCGGTGTCCACCAATAAATAACCGCACTCTTTAATCTCAATATTTGAATCTACCCTTACGGTCGTTACCTGGTTAATACCTCCCTTCGACTCCTCAGTCTACATCTGTACATTATAGACTCCACAGACAAGTCACCACTACGTTTCATAACCTCTACGTACGTACCTAGACCTCGCGTTCCCTCTTCAGACCCAATCTTTGTCTTTGAATCCTTAGTGGTCAATGTATACTAAAAATTTCAGGACTCTAACCTATTCAGGTGGTGCCTTCACCCACATCTACTTTTTCTCTTCTCCTGCCTCTTGGCTCCGGACCTTAAGAGGTTGTAAACCTTTAGTTCTTCTTTTTTAAAACAACACTCTAGGGTTACTTCAGGAGGGGTTCAGCCCTACCACGGGGTCTTCGGTTCTTTTCGTTCCTTCTTCTTCATTCGTTCTCACTATTTACAACGATTCAGTTCATTCTGGTCTTGACTGTTAGTCGACAGTCTAGATGTGTTCTCGATTGACCTACTTCACCAACCTCAGTTTCAGACCGACTACCTCGGAAACCTCTCTTACCCTTCTCTCTGTCTCCTCTGTCACTTTTGTCTGGTTATGATATTCTCTTCCTCTTATCCTTTTCTTTTTTCCTCCTCCTTTCCTCACTCTCCGTACGACTCCTCCACCCCTGTACTCTCTTCGGGGTGGGACCACGTTCGTTGTTCGACCAAGTAGTGGATGTTTCTTAAAAATCTGTTAAAAAATTTCGATTGACTTTCAGTCAGACGAAACATAATAGTGGTACCATGTCCATAAGATTTGTTATAGTCGTATTTTATGAGGGTGAGTAATTTCGTCCGCAGAGAGAGAACGATGGAAGTGGGAAACCCAATTGTTAATATTTCTTACCTTCCTTTTCTCACGAAAAATTTTTTGGAATAAAACTGGAGGTGCATTTTGGGGAAAGATACATAACACCATCTACTCTATTTGTATGGTATTGTTAATAACAATGGAGGAAGGACTGTTGTCTGTGTTTCCATGTAACCTAGTGAAGGGTTGGAGAACTAAACTCTAGAACTTAGTAAGGGAAAACAGAGTACTCCTGACATTTAAAGGGTCTGTACCGAGATTATTTTATCTCGTCTGGAAGTTGTCGGAGAAAGGATATGTCATAACTCTTTCCGCAGTAACCCGTCCACGGTAGTCACCTAAAAATGTACATTGTATTCGTTTACTCTACCGAGAGTTCGGAGTAGGACCCAAATAGTTAGATAATCAGTTAATTACTTGGTTGTTAATAACTACCTTACGAATGGTGTATCTGTCAAGACACGACTTATAATATCTCTTATAGTTTTCTTAGTCCTAAAAGCAATATTTTGTATATGGACTAATAAAGGGACACCAGTTCTACTGATCCACACGTGACTTCAGTGAAATTATTATCTTGACGTCGGTCTAGAACCGACAGGTCGGTCTGACGTCAATCGACACCAGTGTTCTGATGCTATAGCAGCTTCGTTACACTCATCGTCACTGCGCACGGCGAAGATGCGGACCCTGAAATCAGTTGCCGACACGAAAGAGATGTAACAGAAAGGAGAAGGAGAAAGGACCTTGGGTCTTCCGTCGGCACTACGTCAAAACTCCCACTTCTTCCGTTACATAACCCCTATTTTTTCTTTACTGAATCGTTCTCTACTCTGGGATTTACTAGTATATCTTGTTCGGTTGGTTGACCTATACCGTTTACGTTCTTTTAGTTGAGGACATTTGAAATTCAGCAATAAGAGTCCCAGATAAACCCTACCTTGAAACGTAGACGGGACCGACTATACAGATGGACAGGAGTTTTCACAGATGTCGGGAAGTTACGGATCTTGTATTTCACGACCAATGAGTCATGTTGCTACCCGAAGGGTCCATCGAGTCACCATTTCTTTGACGGACGGTACGTCCTCCGTCTCCAAACTAGGGGTCCAGCCCTTCTAGGGGACCTCCTCCTTTACCGTTTGGTGAGGTCATAAGAAAGGACCTTTTAGGGTACCTCTCTCCTCGGACCGCCCGTTGTCAGGTACCTCGACGTCTTCTCAACCTGTGTCGACTCGTAGATTTGTTGTTGTTTTGAGTCGTGTCGTGTACCGTCTCCTGTCCCCACCCCTCGCGGTGACACATCGGCACAGAACGTGGTAGGACGTAGGGGTCAGGGTAGAACCCACTATGGCTTAATCTCAAGAGTCTCTGGGTCGTGTCTCGGTCGTGTAAAAAAAAATTCACAGATCAACTATCATTGGACTTCTTCAATTCCGGGATTTTCTTATTTTCTTACTACAGAAAAAGGGGGACAGAAGAAGGTATTCATTTCCTCTTGTGTTATAGTTCTAACGTAGAAGAGAGGAATTATCTTCCCCCTTTTTAGTAAGACTCGACTTATCCCATCTCCCTGTTTCAATCGTTCGTAAAACTCGTATACCTAAAAAGTTACACTGGTTGTGCAAAGAAAGGAAAAGGAGTTCACTTTAAGTGAGGACTTGATAAGTAAGTAAGATCATCGTCGGTCTCGACGCCATCACAAAAGTGAAGGATAATATTCGATTCGACGATTCAGTGAAGTCAGTACAGGCTGAGACACGCTGGGGTATCTCCCGTCGGGTGGTCCGAGGGGGCAGGGACCCTAAGAGGTCCGTTCTCGTGACCTCATTCTCTAAATGTACCTGGATACTAATTCTTATATGAGGATAGAGGAATTGTTGATCTTTCAGACGTCAATGTACTACAACGACGACGACGACGATTCAGTGAAGTCAGCATAGGTTGAGACACACTGGGGTATCTGCCGTCGGGTGGTCCGAGGGGGTAGGGACCCTAAAAGTTCCGTTCTTGTGACCTCACCCAACGGTAAAGGAAAAGGTTACGTACTTTCACTTTTCACTTTCACTTCAACGAATCAGTACAGGTTGAGGTTTAATCAATGTTGAATCTCAGTATGACGCATCAAAAACTTTAAGAAGGTGTAGGTATCCGAGTAAACGAAAGTACGTACAGAAGGAAGGGGATAGGTGATCTCAAGGACCCCGGGTACCATCCTGAATAAGGAGATAGAGATAAAAATATAACTAAAAACAATCCAGGTTTCGTTTACGAGACATGTAAATTAACTAGAACTAGGAGTATCGTTGAGACCCTTTCCGTTCCGTCTATCGTCATACTGATAATCTGACTTCTCCTTTGACTCCGAGTTTCTTCATTTTCCTTCCTGGAAGAGTATGTTTAAGGAAAGAATCTGTTAAGAATATGTTCAACGTTAAACGAATAAGGAGGGAACAACAACTTGAAGAGAGACCTCTTTTGTTACTCGGTCTAGTCTTAGAATTGTACAGTAAAGGTTAATATAGAGTATATAGATTGAAGAACAACCCAAAGAAATTCGAAGTTTCATAATTTTACGGATCCCTTCTCTTCATGAAAATTAATAGAATATTTAATAGTGTACGTGAACTAAAAATGTCTACGTTCGTTATTGGTCTTGTGTCTTATTTCCCATTTAAGAGAGAGGTGAAAAGTAGGTCCAGAAGAACCTACTTTTGATTTCATCGTGAAAGTCAAAAGTCAAGAAGGAAATCATTTAATCTGGGGTCCGGGACCTAAAGAGTCGGAGTCGTTTTGACAGGTACGGGAGTGTACCGTGTTTGTACTACTTTACGGACTGTAGTTCCCTGGTGTTACCACACACCTGATTCCGTTCTCCCCTTAGGAGTCTTTATTCGAAACACACTTTGAGGGTACTAGAAACACAATAAGTTTCTTTCGATTAGATTACTAATTTTCATATATACTATAAACTCTAAAATTTTTTATCTTCAACTAAAGAACGAGCTCATTTCAGCTAGACCCACCAGGGTTAATCGGAAGGGGGTTGGGTTCAAGTAAGAAGATCCGAGGGAAGAGAAGAGTCTGGAGTCACCGGAGTTTGTCGTCTCCCTTCTCCCCACCCTCTCGGTTCGGACCTTCGTTATGTGTAGTGGAGGTGAGTACATGGCTTTCGGGTTGAGTCACTGAGTGGGTACTGGTGAACAGTGTCTCGGACCCTTTAAGATCCATACGGTCTCCTTCTCCTTCTTCCGAACCGGGTTTGAAATTGATGTACCCACCGCCACCCCTCCTTTTAGGGATTAGGACTGACACTAACATAAGAATAGTTTAATCGTCCCATCAATAACATCGAAATAAAGTAATCTAAGTTTTTTTCTTTACTTGTAAAGAGTATGTGAACTTAAAAACCTTATACTGAGTATAAACGATGTTCGATGACGGAAATAAAACACTAAATAGTTGGGACCTATCTTGGACAATCGAGGAGTGACACTTCCTACTTCTTAAATCAAGTAGATAAGACAGAAGGTGGAAGGGAGGGACGGAGCGAGAAGTTTAAAACAACCACTATAACAATATAAACAAAGAAAATACTGAACTTTATACTGTTTGTTTGAGACACAAGACCTCAAACTGTAAATTGGTTATAGACGACTGAAGAACGATACTTTATACTCCTTTAATGAAAGGATAAAAATGAAGAGAAAAAGAAGAGATGGGAAGAAAAAGTCACCAACAAGAAAAAGTCCGAACGAAATAAAAGATAAAATAAAATAAATAAATAGAAATTAACCTCATATTAATGAAATAATATAAGACAATCAAAAACAACATGTTGCACTTAGTCGATATACGTACGTATATAGGGAAGGGAGGACTCGGAGGGAAGGTTTGTGGGGTAGGGAAGGGACGTCCAGTAATCTCTCGTGGTTCGACTCGAGGAACACGATACGTCGTTGAAGGGTAATCGACAGACGAAATGTGTACTATCGCATATGTACCGTTACGATGAGAGAGTCAAGTAGGGTGGGAGGGGAAGTGGGTCACACAGGTGTTCAGGTAAGAGGAATGGACGTAAGATAATGACGGGACGTTTACCCACTCAACAATAAAATTTAACAGTCCCAACTACTGGAATTGTAAGACAAGATATTGACAAACTATTGAGATAGTTCACATGGTCGAAAATAAATGTTTTAATTACGTGTTTAACTTTTTGTCTTTTGTAAAAGTACTAACACGAATACATAATAAATTACGTCTTAGTATATCACACCAAGGTTTCTCTCGTTTCCTTTACATTACATACGATGACTCCGGGACAACCATTTCCCTTTTGTCAAAGTTACAGAAATTTCTTACGAAGAGTTTGGACTTATGTGTGGGTCTTATAAAACAATTTCACGTAAACCAGAGTCCACTCTCGATCCTGACGTAAGAATTATTGGAGGGTCCCCTACGGCTATCACGACCGTACGTGGTGAGAGACCTATAGTTCTGGGAGAAAAGTATAGAAAAACTGAAAGTAGTAAAGAAGACCCAGTATCGTTTGGGGATCACAAAAATTTAGGTAATAACAGAAGGAAAGAACTTAAAGATTAAGGTATATTAGAAGCGTAAGGTAAAAGTTGAGGGTTGTTTTCTTACAATTAGTGAATAGGTCCTGAAGAAAAAGTCAACTGATATATAAAGCTCTATAAATCCACTTTCTGAAAACTGAGACAATCAAATCATGAAACATTGGTTAAGTGTGGGGAAAGACTTAGGTAAGTGAGGATAAAGGGACGCATCTTGAAGTCTTAATTGTAAGGTTGGGTCAAGATTAAAAAAATAAACAACTTGATTAAAAAAAAATTAAAATTTTAGAAATTAAGAATGTACGCAAGGGTTTGTACTTGGGGGGAGGGTGGAGGGAGGGGTATTGTAGAGAGACCCAGTAGGGGTACGTGGTCGGGGTTCGTAAGACATAGGACGCAGTCTGTATCTGACCGTTAAGTTAAGAATGTACTATCATATGTACAATCTTACGGTAAGAGGGTTTAGTAGGGTGGGAGAGGGAGAGGGAGACTCAGGTTTTCAGGTAATATGTGTAGACACAGAAAAAAGGACAGAACGTATGTCCCAGCAGTAACGGTAGAAGGATTTAAGGTATATATACACAATCATATGACATAACCACAAAAAGAAAGACCGAATGAAGTGAGACATATTA